>JAYDZK010000202.1:44012957-44081133 GCA_034509185.1 Euphonia xanthogaster | reverse complement strand
ACTGGGAATCTGAACATTTAACAAAAAAAAAAACAACAACAAAAAAAAAATTGGCTCCTAAAAAAGAAAATGTGTAAGGGGGCAGGGGGAGGATGAGTGAGGAGTTATTTTGTAACTAAGACTTTGAGTTACTCCATATGTTTGAGACAGGACTCATTTCTATTCAGGTTGCCTTCAAGGGCATTCGCTGTCTCAGAATTTATTTTCCCATTCGACATCTACAATACTACCATGGTTCTGCTCTGTGAAGTTGCTTCTTAGAAATCATTTGTTTATTAAGCATATTTTCTTATGGAGACAGTTGTTTGTCTTGTGCTACTTGGAAGAAAATGTGGCAAAGAGCCAGTGGGGAAAGCAGGTTTCTTTTTCAGGACAGTCTCTTGGGCAGGGTTAATTGAGGCAGGAAACTATAGGATCACCTTCTTCTCTGAAGAGGGAATCTAAATACTACTGAATACAGCTGCATTACCAAAGAGAAGAAGATCCCTAGCTTTATTTCCCATTGTTTGCTATGGTGCAGATGTTATTAAAATAGTTTATTTAAAGAGGAAGACTAGCAAATTGGAAATATTTCCTTTGGATATCACAAGGACTGAAAATTTTGTCCCTATTTTTGCGAGTTAGATTACTTGGAGTCACCTCTGAAAAAGGAAACTCAACTCTTCCTAACTTGATTATTTTGCTAATACAGTAAGATTTAACTGAAAACGTAAGAAATAAATATCTAGTGTTAGAATATCTTCACATAAAAGTGAAATCTCTAGAATCCTGCAACAAAGCACAGAATTCAACTAATGTTGCTGTTTTTTTTCCCCCTCTCTCCCTATCCCATAAAAAAGTGGAAATTTCAGATTCTGTTCCATCAACCCCAGTGACAAAGGAGGTGGCCAAGAGATTCTCTACACCTGATGCTAACCCAGTGTCAACAGAACCAGCCTGGCTTGCGTTAGCCAAGAGGAAAGCAAAAGCCTGGAGTGACTGTCCACAGATCATAAAGTAAACTGTAAAGTTACATCTCTATTGCTGACTATTAATTGCTTTCTTTTACTTATTCTGCTTTTTACATGACAAAACTGAAAATGCATGTATTGGAAGGACTGAAAACTGAACTGATTACCGTTTTGCTCTAGCTCACTGTAAAGTCTACTCAAGTCTTCTATTCATTGCTTTGACAAATAGCTAAAGGAGGTCATGGCAAAAATCTCAGAGCCAGACTCTCTCAAAAACTTAGAGAGGGCTCAGACACTGGATGTAAATTTTAGCAGGTATCAGAATAAGGGCCAGAATAGAATAAGAACAGATGTTTCTTAAATTCTGTTGGTATTCAGTTCTGGAATTTTAGATCTCTGTGTCTGAGATCTCAGAAATTTTTTCAGAACTTCATTGTTGAAATTAAGGAAAGATGCATGTTTCCTTCTCTTAAGTCATAATTTATTTAAACATGTTAAACTGTATGAACTCTCAGTTCTGCCTGCTATTTTAAAGCTTCTTCCCTAAGGAAGAGCTTCAGGATACACTATTCCACATGCAAATGCTAAGTGATGGTACCATCCAAACGCTGAGGTAATTTCTTTAATCATAGGATTAATACACTACAGCTATATGCCCTCATTTCTAAGAAGAAAACGGTTTATCCTACTTAAAAAGCCACAATTTTTAAACAAATGTCATTAAGCTCTCAGAAAGAAGTCAGGGATTCACTGTTTCTTCTAGTCATTTGGGTGCATCATTGTTTGTGTTTGGCCATATTTATGCTGCATAGAGACAGTGATTGTGCATTACAATTTAAATCAATTGACTGGAATTAAACTGTTCCTGTGCAAATGCAAATTCCTGTAGAATACATCTCAGGAAGTTCCCACAGGACTAGGACTGGCAGAACTGAAGTTAACTGAGAACCGAGATGTGAGTCAGTGAGAGTTTTAGGAGGTTTAACTCTGCATTCTTCCTGATTTTACTCCCCATGCAACTTCGGGCAGTTCAGATAACTTCCTGTACTTTGACCAATATAGTCAGAACACTTCAAAAAGAAGTTTACTTACCCATCTCAGGTATCTGGTGTGGCAGTTGAACTCTTTATTACTTCACATAACTAAAAGTTCCACCCCCTCCCTCTTACAAAAAAAGGATAAAGTCCATAAATGGAATAAAAATGTCACTATCCTCAACATCCCACAGAAATCTCCAGGCCTGGATTTTAAAATGTCACCATATTAAATAAATCAACTGAGTTTGTTTTACAAGGAAGACTTTAAAAAAATTTGAAAGTCTCCTTCTTACAACCATAAGGCTCAAAGAAAACTTTAAGCCTACAACATCATAAAGGGAGACATTTTCACGAATAGAAATTACATCATTATAGAATGATACAACATATGCTTCATGGAAGTGTTTTAGCCAAACTGCTGTAAGCAGCATGAGAAACAGCATTTTAAACTACACAGGAAACAGAATGAAACCTGTTGTACACTCTGTTCCCAGAATCAAAAAGGAGTTTCAGCAAAAATCATTGGCAAGTACAGCCTTTCCCACCCAACAGAAAACAGGCTCAGTATCATGGTTACAGTAGCACAAACACAATGGATGTGTTAGATCGAGTACCTGTGCAGCAGCAAGATGGGCTTTCTTGGTGTCTTAAGCTATCGGTTTTGCTCAGTTTCATATTTAAAACCAAAATCTCTAAAGTAACCTTTACCAGGAACATAAGTAATATGTTTTAAGCAGAAATGAGACAGTGCTGCTCTCAAATGCTTGGCAAAAACACTCAAAATAATGCCTTCAATATCCGAAGAAAGAATTGGCCCTGTAATTCCTTTTGCTCCGGTAGCACCTGGAATTAGTGCATCTTAAAGTTAAATTTATATTTTTTCCAAGTTTTTTTGCCTACAGTATGGATATGTAATAACTAAACTGCCTGAAATCCATCTTTACAATTATTTATTGGGAGGGGGAGCCAGGTAGAAATACAGAGAAGGTGAAGTAAATCAGGATTAAAGATACTGGTATTCTGAAAAGCATAGCAAAATTAGGTGCTATTGTGCATGACATAAGGATGCAATTTTCCAATACAATCCATTTATAGCACATAGAATAGAGCTTTCATTAAGGATGGTCCTAAGCTAAAGCTTCAAAGCAGAGCTTTTTTCCAACCATAAAGGTATCTAGTGTAACAATGGAAACTGTATCATGTACAGTACTTGATGGAAACATTTCTAAAGCGTACATGTGCAACAGTAACATTTCATGTTAAATTAACAAAGATTTGCACTAAATACCAATGAAGTGAAGTTTTACTTCACTTTAGCTTTGTTGCAGCCGTTTCTGATAAAGTATTGGAAATCTGTAAAAATAAACCCAAAACACTACTACCCAGTTTAAAACAGCAAAAATGTTTTAAGAGCCGAATAAACCACTATGTAGTATATTGTCTCAATTTTTTGTAACTTATACAAACACAAAATACCATTTCTTTTGACAAGGTTATATATGATTAACCTCTATGTTCATATAGTAATGTATAAAAACTACAAGATGTATAATTGTGGGGTATTTGTTGTGTACTTTTTTAATTTTTCAAATGTTTTAAAGTGCAATTGTTTATTATACTGTCATTTTAAATCTTATTAAACTATAACCTGGTTAAACTTATCTAATCATTGATACATGTCCTCTGTGTCTCATTTTGCTAATCATGTAGTTCAGGTTTGCCTTACAAATAGAACTTTTTACAGTGCTACAACTGTGCTACATGCTACACAGGATTCAAAGTAGATGAGAGCAAGTAAGGTAAGAGTTTCTACTACACTTCTTTTAGAAGACTCTTAGGAAATGCTCTCAGTGAAGGGTACTTTTGCCACTTCTAGTACTTGATTTGCACCACCAAGACCACTGGTACTTATTTCTAAAGTGTTAAAGAACACAAAACCCAATTTACACAAGCTTTTATTAATAGTTCTTGTGAAAACAATGTAAACAGCATTCATTCACATATCTTAAAAAATTATTTCACAGTGGTTAATTTGAGCAGTGTACACTTCATCTTGGAACTCATACTGTCCCTGTCACTGAAATTTAATAAATATTCATAGTGTTATTTCCACTTTAGAATACAAGAAGCAACTCCTACTGACTTCAATAGAGTTTAAGTATATGCTAGATTAATTAAACTATGACAGGCCGATGTCCGCAAAAGATGAACTGTTCTGTTTGTACAAACTGTAGTAAACAGGTTGCTCCTTCCAGGTATATGAAATTCAGGCTATGTCTCCAGAAATCAAGTAAAGTTAGATTCAAAAAAGGACTTGGGCTAGCTTGCCTGGCACAGAAATCTTGACAGACAGACAAACACTAGTCTGGTGCAAGGAAGAGCCAGGCACGGGCGAGGAGGGACTGAAAGAAAGCAATACACTCCTCCCTTGGAGATAAGCCTGCTATCCAAGCTGTGGAATGTGGCACCTTACACACTTTGTCCCCTCTCTGGCAAGGGGCTGAGCAGCCATGCTCTCTCCATCACTGGACACTGCCTGATGCAAAATCCCACCTGATAAGCCTGCAAGGAGCATCTCTTGCCTGCAGCAAAATAGGCAGAGGGGTAGAGAGCACCTGTGAGCTCCTAGTTTACAAATGTAAACAGTAACAAGGAAGCAGCCTAACATCTTAGCTGTTACTTTTCCCTGCCATATACAGATCTAGACAATAAACATAATCATTTCTACAGCCAACAACAAGCTTTGTTCCCCATACTACGGGCGAAGAGAAAACCTCGCCTGGAAGCTTATCTACTCCTTCTGCTGTTCCACTCTTGGCATTCAGGATCCATACTTTGCCATCTGTAGATACTGCTGCCAAGAGAATTCTGTTATTTAAGTCATCACTTTGGAAAATGAATGGTGTTCCATATACACTTGAAGTGGCTTCAAATTTCCACACTAAATTACCCTCCATGTTACAGCAGTAGATAAAGCAGTCGTGAGAGCCAAAAAATACTTCTTGCTTAGTTAAACTTGAGAGGCATGGAGATGAAAACACTGGCCCATTAGTGGAAAATTGCCAAACCTACAGAAAGAACATAATAACTCATTATCAAAAGTTTTTTACATTATCAGTTTTACAGCAACTATAATTTTTTAATAGACTCATTGTTGATAGGAGAGCATTTCATTTCAAAAGCATACTAGATTTCAGTGAGGGCTGGTAAATCTTTGTCAAATTATAAATAAGGTTTTACACAGAGAGTAAGCAATAAAAGTCTCATAAAAAAGATGTGGAAGAGGGAAGAGTTACAACCTTTGGTGAGGCTCACGTAAGAGTGGCCAATTTGGGAAAAGAATATTCTTGGGCTGTTGTACAATTAATAATGAACACCAAGAATCCTGATAATATGTCATTCTTTGCCAGAAAGGCATATATTCCTTTTGGAATACAGATTTCCTCTGCTTATGCTAACAATGTGCAGATTCCCTCCTCAAGAGAGTATCAGGTCTGCAACACTGCTGCTAGCAGAGAGCAGTGCACGGATGGACTAACGTATTTCATAATTAGAAAAGGTTCAGGAATTGCCATAAATACTGTATCTCAGGCTAACAAATGAATGGTGTCAGCTGTTTTACCACCACATACAAACTACATTTATCTCTGAGGAACTAAAAAAATACTCTCACTTAATTCAAGGTGAAGGCTTACACATATTTTACCAGAATTATGATTTGGCAGTTTTTTGACAAAAGCATAAAAATTCTAAGAAACCTTTAGTTCCGAATAACCTCATCTTATAGAAGAGATACCTTAAGCCTGCTTGGAAAGCTCCAAATGAAATAATTTCATTTGCTGGCACTAAACTTGACAATTTACTTTGGGTATAAGGTCTGAACTAGAAATTCTCTCTGTATCAGGCAACTTGAGTTTGTGATTTTGCCATGGACTATCCCAGGCAAAAAGTTTTTCTACTTTCTCATCTCTAACAACAGGCACTTTTATTTGGTTCACAAAAAGGTATGTGTCAATCATTAAGCCTCAGAAAACAGTCCTAATAAAGTATCTTATTCATGGTTTTGTGGTGGACATAAAAACCTAACAACACTTTTACCTTTTCTCCAGAATGAGCGTAACAATATAAGTTTCCATCCACACACCCAACACAGATGTAGTTCTCATTGCAGTGAGGAGAGGAGAAGAGTGGTTTTCCAAGGTTGCTTTTCCAAATCTTATTCCCTGTCACCTGTAAATGACAGCATGGAATATCTGATGCTTAACGCAACTATAAGAAACAGCACAAAACAACCCTTCCATCACTGCCTGACCCAGCCCTTACGTAGTGTGGAATAAAAAGCCAAACCCCAAACCAAAACACCAACAATCATAACACCCACACAAAACAAAAATGTAATCAAAACCTAATTTTCTTCCTCACCATAGGCAAAGTAATAATGATAATTAAGAGTGTATTAGCAGTAGTTCTAATAAAAGCCAGATTCAGTTTTTTATTTCATTCCCAGCTGCTCAGTATGTGACAAGGGCCAATGAAGCAGAGATACTTTGGAATCAAGTTATATTGATACTCTATGGCATGTTGCAATTCACTATCTATGACTGTCACAATGCATTCCTACTGTATCTTGCATATTCTCCAGGAATTAAGATTATTCACAAAAATAGGAAGGCACAGACTCACTTGTAGGTGGGTTTCTCAACTACTTCTTACTGTGGATTACAGAATAAAAAAATATCTTTTCTTAAACACTCTTGCTGCAAAACCACACACTGGTTTTCTAATGGCAGACTGGTTACTACTGAGGACAGTTGTAGTGGGCGGAAGGTAAAGGTGATTAGGATTGATGCTCTGTGTTGTTTGAGTACAGAAACAGTAACAGCTGCTTCTAGTCCCTGCTCCTTTTATCAGGCAGGACCAGCTGTAAGCCAACAATGCCTCAGAAAACCATGAAATTGCTCCACATCTATCAAGAATGCCATTTCCCCAGTGCAAAGAACAGAACTGCACACTGAGATTAAAAGGACAGCTCTTAAATATGGGGAGGGAAGCAGTAAGAAGAATGAAGGGGCTTCTTTCTGCATTCTGTTCTGATTTCTGCATTTTTTTTTCCAATACTACTGTCAAAGGAGGAGGGGGCAGGAAATAAATCTATAGACTTGCTCTCACTACCTGGCTACTGATACGGGAATGACAAGAAACTGACTGCAACTTTGACCTATGGTCAGCATGTGAATTCAAGCAATCACTTCAGTCCTCCTCATCACCAGGTGGATTTCTGAAGTATGGGAAGTATTATGGTAACCTTGTATATCATTATAATGCCCCCAAGTCAAAAATATTTCATGGTAACATATGATCATCTTCCCTTTCATTAGAATAGCAATCTTAACTTCAGAAATACATTTGGCTGAAAGAAATGTAAGCAAAGGTACATACTGGGTTAACAGCCAGTAACAGTCCTCCTAGTGTAGCAACATAGAGATGATGTGGAAATGAACTTAGACAAGGAGATGAAAACACAGCTCCACCTTCGCAGTGTAACTTCCATATACACACCTTTTTCTGTAAGTACATGAAAAAAGAATAATAAACAATTTTTCAATTGGAGTTAGAGATCATCATGTTTACAAAGACCTTTGAATGTCAAACATTATCAAGTACTGTGTTTACTCAGCAAATACTAGTTAAGAAGTGAAGACAATCTACACACCATGACAGCAACACATGTGACATTGGCTTTCTCTTCCAGTTAATAAAATAAATTCAGCTAATGAAAATGCAGTATCTGCCCCTTATATTTCCCTTCTGCCTCCATCTTCTCATTTACAATGTAAGATTGAAAATCACAGTTCTATTTCCAGCTAGGCACCCTATTCTGAAACACCTATGGAGAATTTAATAACTAAGAAACTTAAGACTTGGTTTCAACCAGGACTAATAGCGCAAGAACCACAACTGATAACACTCCTAAAACTGTTCACTGTCACATAACTCTAACCCCACTTACAGTAGGCCTAACTTTCAGAGGTGTGATTGTGGACTCCTAAAAATACTAACACCAGTGGTACTTCTTCTGGTGCAGTATAAATAGTGTCTAAATTGGATATTTATTGTTCTACAAGTAAAAGTGAGTCAGTGTTCTTACATAAATATCCAAAGCATACATATGTTGGTCATGCGATCCAATGTAGACCAGCCCACTGGAAGGGTCTACAACTGCAGAGCTTTTCACAGTGTCTTCTGTGACAAAAGTCCAGTGTATTTCTCCATCGCTGCTTTGAAGCACATACACTAAGCCATCATAACAACCTATGTGGAATAAAACATGATGGGGGAAAAAAAGAATAATGATTATTTGCATTTGTGGTGTGACTTATGCTGCCAGTTGCATCACTGCTGAAAAGAAGTAAGATTATTCATAAGGTAGAGGTTCAAAATATTTTCGGAAGCTTCTCCTGTGTATCTAGCTCAAAGGTTTTTGCTGATACAGTCAAAGATGATTGTTCTGTGTTGTTTTTTTAAGTTATATTTAGAATATACTTATTTCACTACCTTTCTACCAAATTTTTCAGTAACAATAGTAGAAAACACGGAAAGTTGCAGAAAAGGGAAAACACAAATTTTTTTAATTACCTCTTTGTCTAGGTTTTGTTTCTGAAAACAAAGGTGTTAAAAGAATAAAATCTGTAAGTTTTCTATTGAAAACTGAACTGTCATCGCAGAAACTCCTTCATGTTAATGAAATATTCAATTTTATGATCAAGAGTGAACAGCAATCAAAATACAAACAAAAAGATGACAACATTAGAGTTGCATTAAAAAACCTCACCACTTGGCCATCTGCACTAACCAGTGACATTGATGTATTAGCTAAAAAGATGACACCAAGATAAATAATGGCAACTCCGCTGACAACAGATATGACAAAACCAAAAAAATTATCCAAACACGTTCTTTACATTTCCAAAAAGAAGAGTCAAATGAGATAATTAAACTCTGTGAAAAATAGTATGAGGTACCATGTATTAATTTCTAACTCTATCAATTTACCAAGACATTTTAAGACTCCATTACCTTTCTACACTTCAAAAAAATCCCAAAAACAACAGTTTAAATGTCACACCTCAATCTACCACTAAAAAAGGAACTGTTTCCATTGATTATTCCTTATTAATAAACTGGAATATAATAAAACACAAGTGTTTATGTTAGATAAGTTCCATCACTAATTATCAGGAAACTTAAATTACTTCTTCCTTCTGTTTCTATTTTACAATAAATTAGTTCTGAGGCAGACACGGAAGTTGATGGATGGAGCACAACCAGAGATAAGAAATGAGATTTTCTGTCATTCATCTTGTGTTTAGCAGAAAAAATAATTGAAGGCTGAAACAAAAGACATACCAACAACAATGAAATTTCCACACTTAGATACACAGGCAGAAGACTCAATACGATCTCCAAGGGTCTTCTCCCACTTTATTTCTCCCAAATCTAGATCAATTGCCTGCATTGCATGGGAGTGAGAGCCAATATACACAGATGCAGATACTTCTTCTTTAGCTGGTATTATAACCAGTGGTGATGCATCAACACATTTTCTTGTGTTTGACTTCCACCTCACGCACAATGCCAGCTCTGCCACTGATGAATGACTATATTCTGCATGGATTTGCTGAACAGAGGAATGCTCATTTTTATTTGCCTTGTTTTCAAGTGTTAACATTCTATTCTCCAGTTCAGATCCTTGCACATGGCTTTTCATTACACCTGGAATCTTGGAATGCAGAGAGGAGGGCTGCTGT
This sequence comes from Euphonia xanthogaster, assembly GCA_034509185.1. NCBI lineage: Eukaryota > Metazoa > Chordata > Aves > Passeriformes > Fringillidae > Euphonia > Euphonia xanthogaster. The sequence continues at coordinate 44,071,338 of JAYDZK010000202.1, read as the reverse complement.
AGTGGTTCCACTCCAACCTGTACCGTATTTTTGGGCTGCACAGAAGACTTGGTGAAATTCATAGAGAAAAAATTATTTCCTCTGTTCAGTGCAATAAATGGAATTAATCTTGAAGCAACCTCAAGACCTCTTTCAGATGTCAGTTTAATGTATTTTCCATGCAATTCATCTCCATTGTTCCCTCTCAATTTTCTTTTCACAGCATTGTCAGGATTCATTAATTGTTCTTCATCTGCAAACAGCATTTTAAGAATATGTCTGTAAACCTCTTCAATTGAGTGGCTGAGAATAACTTCAAGGAGTCCTGGCACAGCTTTGCCTACTAACATCTCAATTTCTTCATAAAATCGTAGTGCCTTTAGGGAGTCTCCACCACTGTACAGAAATACTGCATCTTTAGAAATTCCAGTGGAATCACATGGAAGACCAAGGACAGACTAGAGAATAAAAGAGGGAAAGAGGCATCAGTCCATAGGTGCTATACCATGTTACACACATAAAACCTCAGGTGGGGTAGAATCCACCAGAACATCTAGAAATCATGCTAAAAATGAACAATTGAGAAAATTCACTACTCTGCAAAAAATCACTGAAAAATGTTAGTGCCAACAGAGGGACTGATAGAACAAGAACTGGGGAGGAACAAGGAAATAATGACATACTAGTTCTGTACTACAAAATGTCTTTCTCAATTCCAATTCTGCAGTCTGAGGAATTAAAGGGAACTGTACTATATATTGATTGGCCATTTTCAATACCATTTATCAATGAAAACTTTGCAGATAAAACATAGATGTCTTTTGATAAAATCAGTTTAGATGTTTATTTTAATAACAAAACTTATATAAACTGTTCTTTTTTACTTCTAAATTATTTAAGTAACCTACTTACCTACCTACTTTTGAAGTTATAAGCCCTTCAGTTCATGAAAGATTTTACATTTGGCATTGTTACTACAACAAACAGCAATAAGTGAGTTGCCTCTCAGCACGCTCCCTTGTTATTAAGTCTGGATGTCAAATCCAAACCCTTTGGTTTTGGAAGCCACCTTCTGCTGTCCATAATGGATCTAGGACACAACTAATCCCCTGTGTTATCACTTCATTAATGTGAAAAGGATTGGCACAGGCAAATAAATACACTACATTTACTTGTTTGAGTCCTAGGCCACAGCTAATCCCACTTTCAGGTGAAACTTTTAAGTCCACCTTTGAAAAACAAAGTAATACCGTTTGGCATCGTATTTCAATACCTTGAAAAACAAGTCTTTAGCACAGACATTTAGAAACAATCCAGACAGACAGTCCAAGAGACAGTTGTGCAACTGCACCACCTATTTATAAAAAAGGATTCTTCAATTTATAATTACCTTGAGAAATAAGAAACTCTACTAACACAGCAGCTAATTTTTTACAAAGCTTCCATACCCCAGTTCCTTGTTTCCTTTAGTGATACCTTCTTTTGGCATGTGAAGCAGCATTCAAAAAGCTACTGACATTATATTCTTTCTATGCTAATTGCTTACACCTCATAGCCTGCAGTTTTATCTGATAGATAAATAAAAATGACTCTCTCTTGGCCACTGCAGAGGAACTATATTTAAGTATTAACTGAATAGAATAGAGCTGTACTGCTTAAATCTATAGGCAGCTAGAATGTTCTGGTTGCATTAGTCATACTTCTTAAAACTGTTTAATTCCTGACACATGTATAATGATCCACTTGCAAAGATAAAAAGGCAGCTCAAAATACTACCTTCCATAAATACTGCAATCTTTCCCACAATTCCTCTGCGTCACTCAGCTTACTGTCACGCCTTCTGGAGTTTAGATGGTTCTGGTAAATCTTGTTCAGTTCAGATATATCAACTTTGCCTTTGTAGAAAATAAAGGACGATTTTTTTTCATTGCCTGTTTAGTATTAGCACTTCCAAAACTTGCTCTGCCCAAATAATCACTATATTCTTGTATGTATTTCCTTATTCATACTCTACTGCATCTGCATTTTCTTTACACAGTTGATCAACTAAATGAAAACCAGTAAGGTTTTTGAAAATCTACCCCTCCCACAGAATCCCACCTTCAAGGCCTGCTTTCTCCTCAGCAGAAGTGAGGGTTCTGTTGCAGACTGCAACAGGAGCAACTGAGGTAAGAAATGTGCAGTGTTAAAACTAAATTGATTTTTCTACTACTCTTTGACTCTCAAACGAAACATCATGAAGAAAACATACTAATACATGGCCATTATTTCCTACTAGGCATTACTTATCTAATGCACATATTCTAAAAGCATGAATCAGATACTGGTTTTTGGTCAATAAAAAATTAAAACAAGTGGCAAGGGTTCTTAATAGCTTCATTTACCATGTGATGTTAAAGGCAAAGCTTTAATCACTACAATCTCATCAGGCACTGCATAAGCTGGTAGACGCTTCTGGAGTTCTTTAAATGTTTCTCTCTCTTCAAAATCATCTTTGGGTAAAACAAATAGGATAAGTTTTTCCTGTTGGTACCAGGTAACTGCACAAGCTTCTACCTGGCAAAGATCTTCAGCAACCTGTAATTAAAAAACATTATTCTTGTTTTGAAATGCATTTCATCAATAGAGTAAAAGAAGCAAAAAACAATGAAAAAACCACACACCTTTAAAAACTGTAATTTTCTCACATTCCTACATAACATCCTATGAAATAGCTTCTTTTGTAGCTGAAACTTGTACTTCACATAAAAATAAACTCAGAGATATATGTATTATTTGCCAAAATGCCATGAACAAGATATAATCCAGGACTCTGACACTCAGTCTTGCAGAACAATTGCTATATTCAGTACTTTTCAGATGTTTATACATTTCTCAATTCTCCTGGAAGAAACCATACAATAAAACAGATTCCCAAGAACTCAGAACTCCTCCCTAAATTATGTGAGTAGATTTTTTTAAAATACACCTACCAAATTCCTTTAGACTCCTATAAGTCATCTGAAAACATGCAAATATCCATTTCTGATGATAACAATGTGTTCCTTATATCTGCCTTTTTATAGTGGCATACTCTACTCTGTGGATGTGAGCACTTACCTGCTGCAGATATTCAATATTAAAACGTTTGCCGTGACGTTTAATCTGATTGTCCTTCCGACCCAAGAAGAACAACTTCGCATTCTTCACTCTTACAAAATCCCCTGTTTCTCTCATTGTACCCAGTGGCACAGTTATTTCATCATCAAGAAAGCAGACTCGTTCTTCACCACCTGGACAAAAAAAGATTGTGGTCATTTATATAAAATAGCTAACTGTAAATGAAAATTATAGAAAGTGTTTTATCAATTCTCTTAAACTTTACCATGAATTATAAGAAATACTGAAATATAATTATCAATGGCCAAACTTCTGCAATATACAATTTTGGCTAAGCAGTTAATTGAGTTAATACACAGAAATTACTTCAGCTGCGAATGTCGAAATGCAAGAAGGATAAAAGAAATCAATATAACAAAGGGATCGTCTGCAGATAAAATGATGGTAATTTCCTGTCCATCACTCCAACAACCTAAAATACTATCAGAAGGTTCCCAGCCCAATCGGAACTTAAAATGCTGTATTAATCTGTATATCACAGGCAAATATCAAGTAAAATAATCAATATATTATTTAAACTCACTCAATTAGGAACAGCATCTTAGAAGAATTAGAAACATAAAATAACCTATAAATATTTGTCCCTCGCCTTCAAGAACTGCAGATCCATTGGCATCTCTGACCTCAACTTTGGTTCCAAGGAGCGGTGATCCCAAAGGTACAGGAAAATCTGTTCTAAATATATTAGAGAGAAACAGTAGAAGTCTTTCTCTTCTGAACACAAAACAACTGCCCTAGAAACCAGCATCATGTAGTTTTTAAAAGACTGGCATTAGAGCAAAGGAAGATTCTTGGGACTTCTTTCTACAAAATTTTAATAAATTGATACCTTCTTTAAAAAGGTATCAATTTATTAAAAATTAAAAACCTTATCAGTGGGCATGGGTGTAACTGATATATACCAGAAGACCCCACAGAACTACAGAAAATAAGGCCTGAATAGACCCTGAAATACCCTGAGAGAACCTCAATCATTTCAGTTAACTTTTAAGTCTACCAGATTGAAATATCCATCAAGTCAACCAATCTAAGCATGTGTAACTACTTTCTAACTCATTTTTTCCTGCCTAATTTGAGCTTTTACACTATTTTAATAAGTACAGTTAAGAGAAGTTCAGGAAAAGATTTAGAAAACGTTCAGTTCAGAAAAGACTGAAATACAGGAAACTGTCATTTCAATGTCCTGTATCTATTATAGACTTCTCTTGAACTACTGACCAACTCCTTCCTTTCCCTTCATTCTCCAGCCTCTTCAAGCAGATGCAGGACATCATTTATTGAATATAGAAGCTATTTCTGAGTGGGAGTATAGAATAATATATTTTCTTCAGTAAAGCAAAACTCAAAATTTAAAACTTAAAGCAACTTTAAGTAACTTTGGCATGGATTCCAGTTCAATTTCTATTTTAAAGTATTACATTTTTGGTTTGAACTCAGAGAAAATTAGTTTCACATGCGAATGCGATAACACTTCATGACAATCCACCATTTTTAGTCTTCAAGGGTTTAAGCACCAGGTTAATATATCACATCATTTGTGCAAAACATCCCATTTTGTAGGACACATTTAGCTCAAACTGCATGTATAATTATTATGCAATGGAATAATCACACATTTCAGAGAGAAAAATTAAACAGTGAGATAATGGGAAGTATGACTCTATAAAACAACATGAAGAAAAAATGCCAAACAACCAAACAAGTCAGAAACTGAGTGAAATATGACAGGGTGATAAATCATGAAAAGAAAGTACTTCTTGAAGTTTAAATTACTGTGAAACTGTGGGTGAGCCACTTTGGACAAATTTCTGTCACCCACATTACTAAAATAGGGGAGGGGGGCTGTAGTGGCTCAGGAGACAATGGATTAGTCTGTTTCTACATAAAACCCAAATGTAACTTCTACCAGTATAAACACTCAAGAGGACTCAGTAGCCCTGGTAACAGGAGACTGAGGTTCTATTTCTGGTGATTTTCATCATTCACATGCCAAGACATTGAGAACAGTGAATTTTCCTACCTAAAATCAGCACTAAAAACCTCCTCAGGAATCTTGTAGCAAGTGGCCCAGCTTGACACTTCAGTAATACCATAGAGATTAAAAATGCTTGTTTTGTTCTCCTCGTGCTTCCAACTTTTCAAGAGACTCAGTACAGGAAACGCTTCACCACCAAGGGCTAAGACACGAAGTGAAGTATTTGCAGACAACACTCTTGATTTAATAATGTGAGCTCCAAACCTCCTGAGAAGTGTTGGTGTTGCCTGAATGATACATATTTGAAAAAAAAGGAGAAAGACCTGTTACATTTTATCAGTGTATTTGTACCTCTCTTCTGGTATATAGCTGTATTATGCACTTTAAAACATCTATGTACCAACCATCACAACATATCAACCATCACAATGGTGTTTTGTGAGATTTTGTTCCTTATAAGGCCTTTAATGAGTACTATCAGCATAAATCTATGTTCTTCTGCAAAGCTTCTTCCTTACTCAGGTGTGTTATAGGTTCTCTTCTGTGTCCCAGCTATTACCTCAAGTGTACGCACATTAGTTCTTCTGTTAATTACTTGGAAACAGAAAGCAACACAGTATTCTTTCTATGTTATTGTTTGAGCCTTTTTTCCCTTCATTCCAGAATGTTACAGCAAAAATATAACCTATACATCTGATTAATGTGCATACACAACATTTAAAGACCTTACATAACGCTAAAAATTCCTAGGATGTCAGATTCTGGGTTGGCCTGATTTATGCAAATAGAACAGTTTACAAGAATGGGTTTTTCTCAAAGCTTTCACTAAAATAAGCAGGAGGAAAAGATATAAAACCCAAATCCCCCAAACCCAAACCAGCTTCCTTTCAGCTATTTCTAGAAAACTACTGGTGATGTAACGCCCTTTCACTGAAAGGAAAAAAAAAACAGTATATCATTTTACCAGGCACATTTCACTCTTATTCCTGCCTACTTTTCTAGTAAGAGAACTGGAAAATTAATGGGATTATTCCTTACCAGGTTCTTTTTTTCTAGTAATAGATGAAGACCATCTTTTTTCAACAGATAATTATAACATTAGTGAAATTTTAGCAACAAAACAAGTGAAAAAATTTATACACTTCCCTCCCACATAATTATTTTTTGATTTCTTGAGTCTGCTCAAAAAATTCAATGAGGGAGGTAATGTCTTTCTATTTTTTAAGAAACATCATAAAATTACTCATCCATCAGTTAAGCTGTAAGGAGAACATTTTTGTCAATAATTCAGCTGAGAAGCCCCTCCTTCAGAGATTAGGATAGTGATCAAAAAAAACCCCCACAAAAACAAATCAAACTTTTCTTAGAAAGTAATCTCAAAAATCTTCATTCTTGAATTTTTGCCTTTCTCTATTACTGCTTAAAACACTTAACATATATCGTTAAAGGTCTTAAAAGACACTTAAAAAATCTTGCTCATAGAGACCAATATCTCAGAATTTTTTTTTCTAACAGCAAATGAGTTAAACTGATCATGAAACTTGTGTATCATAGGATAATCTACAGCATTTATAGCAATCCTAGCAAATATAAATAAGAGCAGAGAATAGTTACAAAAGATTTATAACTAATGGATTTTTTTTCCTGCTGTGGAATCTTCAGCCAACTACTCATTAATCTTAAATTTAAACCCTACAATCTCAACTATCACCATTCTTACAAAAATAAAAAAAAAAGGGTGACTGGAACAGGGTCTGGAGCACAAATCCTACAAGGAGCAGCTGAGGGAGCTGGGCTTGTTTAGCCTGGAGAAAAGGAGGCTCAGGGGTGACCTTTTTCCTCTCTACAACTGCCTGAAAGGAGGGTGTAGCCAGATGGGCGTCGGTCTCTTCTCCCAAGAAGACAGGACAAGCATCCTGAAACAGGACAGAACTCCAGGCCAGGCTTATTCAGCCATGCTGGATGCTTCAAGTAAATTTTGCAAACTTTAAAACTATTAAAATTGAAGTCATATAGGAGATAATCTATTTTAAGACATAAGAGATGCATAAAGCCTCACATAAGCAGGTGACATGACAACAGTAAGTATGGCTCTGAAATCAATTATTACCTTGTTCTCATTATTGTAAAAATGACAAACATTTTACCACCCTATGCATAGCACTGGTTTAGTTGTACTGTTAGCATAAAAACTAACATTAAAACTTAAAACCTGTTTATGACAAATACTCCAAGATCAAGTCCATTAAAAAGCGCTTAAAATGTCTGTAATGGTTTACTCTATTACCAGATTCCTCAGAACAAAAAGTTTAATTAACTGAATAATTAGTTTAATTCTTAATAAGTAAAGGTTTCTTAAAGTAATCTTCAGCTCAGTGTTTTCTATCACAAAATGTTTGAGGTTTTGATCAAATGGTAATTTTCTAGACAGCTAACAGCTGTTTGTCTACAACAAAAAGGACAGCTATTGCCTTTGAGAAAGAACACTCCTGTCCCATTAACACTAGATTCTAGGCAGACAAAAAGGTAGTACCCATTAGTAAAAGTGAGAAGCAAGACACTGGAGACAGTTAGATTTTGCCTACCTGCAACACTGTCACGTGGTGGTGGTGAAACAGAGCAGCAGAGAGCTCCACAGGCATCATTTTAATGGTGTTTGGTACGACAAGAATAGAGGCTCCACTTGTCAGAGCCATGAACAATTCAACCACAGACGGGTCAAATGTGAGAGGAGATGCCAGGAACAGCACATCATCCTGTGTGATCTCAAATATAGATCTAAAATAAGAAAGCTAGGAATTACAAATCTGTTGCATGAAGTCAAAAAACCCTTCCCAACTAAAAGAATGAAAGCATGAAAGAAATGCATTAACAAAGCTCAGATCTTAAAGGCTCTAAATATGTAGACATGTAATTTGAGCAAGAGCTCCTGGACTGTAACTGTTGATTTCACTAATGATGTGTTTTATGAAGATACCTACCATTATTACACACCAACAGAGTTCACTGAAAGGCATATTTCAACTAACAGATGCTCATTAAAAAAGGATAAATATAAAGAAAGAAAAAGCAAAGAAGAAGAAAGGAAAAGACAAGACAGGAAAAGTATTGTATGTTCCATAATAATTTTTTTTAAATATTAAATGAAACAGAAGATACCTGGCTAGCCTAAAAAGGAATAATGAATTAAGAACTACAGAACACAGTAAATATAACTATGAACAAATTATTAATTTTATTGCCTATTTCTTTTAAACCACAAGCCAGAAGATGGTTCAAAACTTAGAGCAACAGGGCACTATTTGAAGCACAGACCCTAAAAATGAAGGCAAAGCACCATTTAAGTATAATACTGATAGAGAAACAAACTGCTACATGATTCTACTTGGAAATAAAAGAAAAAACCCACAAAGGTGGATAAGGAGGAAGAAGAGAAGTTGTGTCAGCAAAAACCCTATGTACACTCCTCTGAAGTATTACAAAAAATCCTAAAAGCATTACATTTGTAAAAGCATTTGAAAGAAAACTGAAAACCACACTTACTTACTTAAGATGCTGAATATTAGGCACTATACATTTATGAGGCACTCTGACTATTTTGGGGATCCCTGTAGTTCCTGATGTATGCAAGACATATGCTAACGTGTCTTTCTGGCCAGCGTCCATGAATCCTGCTTCTGATGTTTTTACTTTGGTTTGATCTGGGCAAACTCCTGGCTGTGAGTCACCCACAGCTTTGAAAGGTTCACATTTACTTTTCACACTGTGTACTTCTGAACTGAAATCAGTGTTGCTTGAGCTCATTTGGAAGAGAGTTAAACCAATATGTTCTATGGCAGAGGAATTGTGGTAAAAACAGCCAGCATGGGACACCTGGAATTTCTGCAAGAGAAAATGAACAATTCAAACAGTGGAACTCGGGAGGCACTGCTGTTGTTTCATGCATGCAATGAAACAGAAAACAGCATTTCATACAAACAAGCTGTGATTTTTCATACCTCTACTTTAGGAGGACATACATCAGACAGTTATAAGCTCGTGTACTTCTATAAATTAAATATTAGTAAACACAGACTTCATAAATGCAAAATAAACAGTTATCTGAGCAAATGGAAAAAGGAAATGGAAAATATACAGAAAAAAATGCTGCAGAAGACCAAGGAACCTGAATTGTAACTTGTCTATTCCCTTTGCAATGAGTGAGGGTTTAAGATTTGGGATGAGTTAGACAAAGAGAAACACAAGTATTAAATGCAGGAGCTTTTTTAACTACTGCAGATTTCCAACTCTTAGCATTGATATATAAAGAAACAAGTCTGAAAAAGTTTTCCAATATCAGTGCCCAACAAGGTTGCCTGAACAAGTGTAAGAGGAAAGAAGGCAATTGTTTTGAAGAACAGAGAAACATTCTGTACTTCTGATTTTAAAGATGTTCCTTTCTGAATAAGAAAGACAACCTTTTGCCATGAAAAAACAAAAGTACTCCACCCAAGCTTATTAAACCGGAATTCAATTTGCATATCTACACGTCTAAATTGCCCTTTAATGCTTCCTATAGAAGCCTGAACACTTACATTTATTTTGTCATTCTCAACGAGAACATACTGAAGGTTGCTTTTCTTTATGAAGTAAGTGGATACTGTTGGTGGTGCATCTGGATCAATAGGTGAATAGGCAGCTGGAACTTGAAGGATTCTAACAAAACACAAATGTTTTAAAACAATTTTTAAAAAATAAGAAAATCTTCTTAGATTTTGCTAAAATTTCTTTTATGCCTTTATAGTTGCATGAACTAGAAAATGTAGTCATAACATGACTTTTAAAGATCTTGTTGGTAACAAAGTAGGATGAAAATCAGTGTTGCTTTTTGGTCTTTTACAGCAAGCCAAAAGATTAAAGCTAGATGAAAACTTTCAATATTATTTCAGGCCAAGCAAGCCAGTGATGACAAAAGGTATCGCTGACATCAACAGCATCACATTTTAAAACCTTCTGATATTAACTAGAAACAGAAATATAACCTTTCCATTTACCCACATACAACACGTATAAATGTATTCTACAAAGCAACACAAGCCTGCACGCTGAAAACTCCTATGAGTGCAAAGAACGCGGCGTAAGAAAATCTAAGCAGGCCCTGGGATGTTTTTCCTACAAGGCAGGCGGAGGAGCTCCAAGTCCCGGTGCTCCCGGATAGCCAGAAGTGATGAACTCGCTACTGCCCCGAGAACCAAAGCGAGTAAGGGGCGACTGAAGCAAGAACCGTCCCCAAAAATCCTCACATCTGCTCTGCTGGTGGGTTCTGTACTCTATGTCCTGTACTGTACGTACAATTTATTTATTATACTTCCTCTCTGTGCAAGTGGCTTGTCCCTGCAGTACTGCCAAGGTCCCGAAGGGAGACGTGGGAAGGGCAGCATCCCGCATGCTCCCACAGCCACTGTGCCAGCAAGCGCTGAAGCCTGCCCTGCATCACACAGCCACCAGCTACTTGCAATGACAGCGGTAAGAATCAAAGAGCCCCAGCACATCCAACCCCCTCACACAGCAAAAGAAAACTGTTACACTCTGTTCATTGGGATACAGGGCAAATCAGACAGCAAGGGACATCAGTATGCCGAGTTCCACCTCCTGCTCAGGCAGAGCCAGCTGTGACACCAGACCAGGTTGTTCAGGTCTTTGTCCAGTCAGGTTCTGAACACCTCCAGGGACGGTGCCTGCAGAACATCTCAGAGCAACCTGCTGCACTGGGGCAGAAGCATTTCCTGACTGGTGAGAAAGTTCCTCAGTGCTTGTGGGAGGTTTATGATTACACTGCTTTCTCACTCCACTGAAATCCTTATACTCCACTGTGGTACCTCTTCTGGTGCCATCCTGCATTTTACATGAGGTGTGAACAACAGGAAGATACCGACACAGGCCATGCCCCCAGGAAGCACAACTGCTGCTGTATTCATCAACTGAAAAAAATAGGCTTGTTATCCTGTGACTGTCTATCCCATCATAAATGCTAGGAATGCAAAAGATAGCTATATAAAGGATACAAACATTAGAATCCCTCAGCAGAAGCAGGATTTTAAAAATTCATGGATTAACACAAGTGTTGAGATCACAAGCATTACAACTTCCTAGCCATCAGTTAATCAACACCACTTTAGTGTTACAATGCTCACTACTTCTTTCTGTAATATTTGTAATGGAACATTAAATGTATGTTCATTTACCTTAAAACATGGAATTTGCATTCAGAACACCTTTTTTTTTTTATAGCCAGCAAGACCATTCATTAAAAAAAACCTGCACAGTACTTTTCTCAATAGATGTTTTCTGTCAGATCACTTCCAGGTTTAAACAAGCAGAATAAAGATACTGGTCATTAATTTTTTCATATTTCTATGAACATGTTAAATCACTTTTAACGAAGGGATGCAGTTACAGACAGTTTAAAGCTTTAAGCCTTAAGATTCAGAAATATTTTAACAATGGCTTTTCAAATGATTGTCATATTGCCATCTTTTTCCCTAAATGATGCAAGACTCCAGCACTGAGATGGCACTACTATGCTATTACAATAATATTTCTGTTGTTGTTAAAAATATAAATAAACTGTAAATTTTGCTTTAACAGAGATAACCCTTAAAAAAACAACACAAAGTGCAAGCATTCAAGCCATTACCCTAAGATCCAAGACGGCAGGTTTATTCCTGGATAGCAGTAAAGGCCTATTTCACATCTGCCTCGTTGGTCGCAGTGCTTTTGAAGGAAAGCTGTCAGCTCCACGGCCATCCCGAGCACGGCGGCGTAGGTGCGGAAGGCTGGGGGCTTCCCGCGGCCCTCATGGAAGCGCACGGCTGCCCGGTGCGGGTGCAGGCCGGCCGCCCGCGCCACCAGCTCCTGCAGCCGCATGGCGCCCGCACCGCCGCGCTCCCTGCAGGAACCGCACACCAGACACCGCCTCGCTTCCAACGCTTCAGTCGGACTACAACGGCACACAAAACACCACCAGAGAGGAGAGGAAAAAATGAGATCCGCGGCAGAGAATACATAGCTCTACCAAGCCTTAGACTGCAAAAGGCGCAAAGCTGGATTCTTGACTTGTACGGAGGTAGTTTGTTCCTCAGCATTACAATTTTCTTTTTAAAGCTGGGCAACACTGAATTAATAACTTCATTAACACAGCTTAATTAATTAGTAACTCTTTCAATGGAATTGTGAAATACGATTCCTTCCTTCACAAGCAAAAACCCCTAACACGTGAACTTTTGAGGCACTGCTCGTACTGGTGCCCGTTTCTGCCCCGCGAGCCCTCCCGCCAAGGCCGGACCGGTGACTGGACAGATCCAGGCTTTGGCCCCCGCTCTCCTCTTTCAGGTTACCCCGTTTCCACACGGGAAGGACACAAACCGGCAGCTCCCAACGCTCCTCAGGATCCCTGCCCGCCACACTTCCCGGTGCCCTCCTGGCCCCGCCCCAGCCCGCCAGCGGCGGCGCCTCCGATTGGCGGGACGCGGTAACGCCGTGCTCTCATTGGCCAGCGGCCGTCGCACTGTTTGCGTATCCACAAGAAGCGCCTGCTCCGCCAGAGCCATGCGCCATTGCTTCCTGAGGGAAGGAGAGAGGGAGAGAGGAACAGCGAGTATACCAAAGCCTTTGCCGCTGTCCCCGGCAGACATGGGAAAGGGGCTAAAAACATATGAAGATGGCTCGGGCGAAGGGCAGCGTTCCCCCCCTCACGGTCACAGTACACTCGTCTCAGTCCCCATGTGTCCTCCCCCTCCGGCCCAGAAGGTGGTACGGGTCTTCCTGCCGGTGGGACCGCCGTGGGCGGGCGGGGATGTCACGTCCGGGCTGCGGGGTTGGCGCTTCGCCCTTGCCCGTGCTGGGAGCGGGAGGACGCTGGGCCGTCCCAGGAGCGGTCCCTGCAGCAGTCCCTGGATTATCCTCTGGAGCGGCCCATGCAGCCAGCCCATGCCCGGCTCCCGGCGGGGCCAACGGTGGCGGCCGGAGCTGGGCTTCCTCCCGGTTACGGTTCAGGGCCGCCAGCGGGAAGTGAGGGTGAGGGCAGCGGGAACCGTGCTGGGAACTGCCCTGGGGGCCGCGTGCGTGATTTAACGACACAAAGTCCCAGAACCATGGAATATTAATGATTGGAAGGGACCTTAAAAATCCTCTAGTTCCAACACCTGCTGCGAGCAGGGACACCTTTCACTAGACCAGGCTGCTCAATTGCCCATCCAGCCTGGCTTTGAGCACTTCCCGGGATGGGGCATCCACGCCTTCTTTGGGCAGCCTGTGCCAGTGCCTCTCCACCCTCACAGTAAATGATTTACTTTGGCTCCGAGGCGCATTCAAGGTGTCATTAAAAAAGCCTCTGCGCATGGTGCCGGTGATGCCTGGGGGAGAGAACGAGAAGACGAGTTCACAGCCATTTTTAATGTTTGCATGGGAGAAGTTAGACATCAGCTTTCTACTGTTTGTCACGTTCTCTAAGTGATAGTTTGGCACAGTTGCACATTGGTAATACAGCAGGAACGGTTTCACAGTAAAATATTAATGCAAATAGCGACACCTAAAGCCAGAGTTTTCTACTTCGGCACACTCACTGGTGTGTGTGTTGGCTGTATGTGAAAGTGTCTAGTAACCTAAAGCATAAATCCAGCTCTCAGAATAGAATGACACTTAAAAGTATCTCCTCTTTAAGTTAAGATTTTGAAAAATATGTACTAAAGATTCAGCATTGCAGTGCATCCAAAAATTACAGTGTTCACAGTAGCAGACAGAATTTCATTTCCATAATGTGGAGGGGGGAAAAGGCAATAGGACTAATTTTTTTTGAAATTAGAATTATGCTACCCAATGCTCAAATCACATTAATTAGTGATAAAACAATTATTAGGAGACTTCAAAAATAGCATTTTGTTCAAAGCACATTAAAGAGAATTTGCACAAGTTTCATTTCCTGTCCTGTGAATTATTTCAAACAGACTTCTTACACTGTGCATCTAAATGTTTATCTCACATATAAAGGGCTCCTTTATGTATTTGTATTTGATGTATTTGTAATCTAAGATCTCAACTTAGCCCTTCTAAAAATTATTTTGATGATGGGAAATCAGAACAGTGAAAAACGTTCACAACAGTTTTTCTATTTTTTTCATACTCCTTCCTGGTTAACCTGGAAGAGGGGGTGGTCAGTGTCCACCCTGTTCTGGTTTTGTTCAATTTACTGGTTTTGTTCAATTTACTGATGGACTGTTATGGTTCTTTTAACAAACCAAACTTGCTAATTTTAAGAGATCCACATACATTCCCCAATGTGCAGATCTGGGTGCTGATGAATCCCCATGCTCATCACATCTAGGTTCTCCCACAGGTTTGGCTGCAAGTAGGTTCTGATTCCACTGCACAAGTCACAGTCCTGACTTCATTAAAGCATGTGTATATACATGCTTTTTCAAACTAGGACTTTTGTGTTGTGATTGTCAGTGAGGCACAATTGCTACAAATCCCACATAAAACTCCCTTTTGAATTTAATCAGCAATCTTGTAATTCTCAACTATATGAAAAATGATGGGAAAGGAAGAAGCTCTCAAACTTTTTATTTTTTTTAACAGTGTCACAAACAATTATAAGGCCAAAATACACAATATTAAATAGAAAATCTAAAATTAAGTAGCTGGTATTCGGTGAGAAAGACTGAGGTACACAAACTATTTTTAAAATTGTGCGGAAATTTGCAATAGTTACAAAAAGGTGCTTTTCCATTTTCATCTAGTGGTTCATTGTCCAAGTGATCTTCCCATATACCAGTAACTGTGACCAGCTGAACAGTGTAATTGTGACTAGCTGAACACAGTGCATTTAACAGCTGATGGTTCTTCAGAACACTTGAATTTTTTGAAACATTACCTTTATTCTAACAGCAGTAATGTAGTAAAATAAGACTATAACCAAAACAACTCATGATCTTCATTTGATATATCATCATTTTTACTGCTAAGTATGGAAAGTTCGTCGTTTTTTAGTTTACTTTGGATGTTGACAAATGAAAAGTACACTTCAGAAACTGTCAGACTTATGCCAGAGAAAACAAGGTGTAAAACAGAAAAAAGAATGGCAATGCCAAGTATTTTTTAGTTCTTCCACACTATATTGGCAATTGATAGAAGCACACAAAGATAATGTAATTACATGACTTTAAAACAGAATTTTAAAGTTACAAAACGAGAGAGCTTTTTGGCTGAGCATTTCCCTGAGTCTTCATTTTTAAAAATCATGTTAGACATCATATGCATAGGATCTGTTACAAAGGCCTCAATTAAAAAAGGCTGTATGCAGAAGTTCGAGACTTCTATTCTTAAAAAGCCAAAGCAACAATTGCTGAGGAAGCAATTTCAGTCTTCAGAATCTGGTATTTGTCCTAAGGAGAAAAGCAAACCTCAGATACTTTTGCACTAAGACTTTGATAATTTCAAGTTACATCATCACACGATTTGTGCTTTGTGAACAAGTCTAATGGGGGAGCTTTTAGGGCAAGACCAAAACAACAAACTTTGGGACTTCTACACAATTAAAAAACCTTTGGTTTTTATAGCATTTTGTGAGAAAATAGAAGGCACAACTGTGCATCAAAACTATATGATTTTGTATTTTACTCTACTTACATTTTTCTACTTACATGTTTTCATCAGCACACTGGACTTTCTGTAAGTCTTTACTTAAAGATGTGTTTTAGTAACAGTAATTGAGTTAAATGTCATAAGGCTTCTGTTTGACCTAAATGCAAGAAGGCTATTTAGCAAGAAGGCATCACTGAAAAAGGTACGAACTGATGTCCATCCACTAAAAGTTCACCATTCTAGCTCAACGGGATAGTCTCCAGTGAGACATGCTGTGCAGTGACCAAGCTTTCCAATAAATGACTTGTCGGTTTTGGGGTTGTTTTGTCTTGCTTTGATACTTTCTTGAACGGATGATACCAACCCCTCCACAGAAAGATAGACAACACTGTCTGCTCCTAGAGGAAATAAAGGATCATCAGTTAAAGCTGCAATATTGTACCAAATGCAATGCTCTTGGGAAATGCAGTCACATTATCATATAGTTTATGAAAGAGAACAACTGAAAAATTTTAAGATTGTCATATGTCTTGCCCTTCTCAAATGCTTTGTGCAGGGAGCAGACTCATTGAAATCTAGACAGAAGGTTCTGTTGGGAACAAATATGTGACACATAACTGCAAACACAGAACCAAAGTCCAGAGTGTATACTAAGACTCCCTGAACTCCCAGAGTTAACCTTAGTTCAGGTCTGGAAGTAGATGTGTGTGTGGCTAGTGCTTCCCAAATCTGAGCACCAAGGACTACCAAGCCTCTCTGGGACCTGGAGGAGGGGAAGACCATCATGTTAAAAAAAATCATTATGCAATTCCTGCAAGTTTTTTACCAGTAGGAATGTTTGATAGCCTTTTCATATCTTTAGTTTTCTATCCTTTGCACTCATGTGGTGAATAATACTTGAAAATGAGATCCTACAAACTTGAAATATTTCCATACACCTTCACAATAATTTGGGGGAAAAGATTCCATCACAGTATTAGACGCTGAAAGTAAGTTTTTAACATAGGAAATCGGAGTTTACAGTGGAAGATAAACTGTCAATCTATCTTTTGTTCTGCTGCAAACACAACTCAAAATTGCAGGTTTTTAAAATTCTTTGATTGGTTTCAAATGTCATTTCTTTCAAAGTGAAATACATAATGCAGTTAAAATTATTTACATAAATGTAAATTTGTAGAAAATTCAGTGGGTGTTTACAAATTCTAAATGTATTTTTGTGAATATCTCAAGCAAGTGAAACTACATCCGCTTTTCATTATAGGACAGATTTTCATTACTTATTTTCTTCCTAGTATTTTGACTGCAGTAGCTTCTTTTTGTCAAGTTTCTCCGAAGGAGCTTTAAGTATTGGGAAGCTTTGTTGTCATACTTTATTTGCAACTTATGCAATTATTCTAATACTTTCTATTGTTTTCACAAATACAGCTCCCTAACTATGTTTAAAAAAAAGTGTGCAACTGAACTGATCCATAGAGTACTCACAATGCAGAAACCTAGCTTACCAACCTTACAGTTCTTTAGTTAGTTTTGCCTGGTGCCTTGTTATGTTCTGCTTTACTTTGAAATACATTATAAAATACGGTTGACAACTCTTACAAGAGGAAAAAAAAGAAAGTAGCATTTACCTATATAGTTTGCAATATCATGAAATTCAGGTCTGTTGGCAATGAGTTCTTCTTTAGTTGGAATGTTTATTCCCATGTAACAAGGAAATCTTATAGGAGGTGAAGCTACACGGATATGCACCTGAATAAAAATAGTTTCAAAACGGGCTGATATAAGTTGATGGTCAGCAGATAATAGCAAAGTCTCAATTCTACACAGTGGTAATGAACAGAACACAGCACTGCACAGAAACTATTGAAGGGTTAAAAGTAAGGTAACATTTTTATCAGATGCCAACACAGCAGGAGGAGGTAAGACAGTTTTAGAACTTTTTTTTTACAGTATTTCCTAATGTTCTTAGAAGGTTCCATCCTGATTTTACTTCTCTTCCGTGGTGTTCAATTCTTGATAAACAAGTTTCAGCTTACAAAATCAAACATTATACAGGACATTTTTGCTTCAGTGACTGACTTGCACACTGTTTTGCTTAAAAAAATCTTTATCAATTAAAAAAATGGTGCTCCGGTGACTTAAGATATATGATATTTACAGCAGTATATGGTTGTCTCTTTGCACTTCCACAAGTCACACATCAGGAATACTTGGTTTTCTGATCTTAACTGATTTGTATTCCATTCTTTTTTTATTTGCCAGATAGTGCTTTGTAAGCAGAGACCTGTTCCTGTCACCCCAAACACCCAAAAGTCACACTCATACAAAATAACCTTCTTGACCTATCTTCACACTAAACACACACTAGCCATTGTTTTTTTCCACATTTGCCCCTTTTAAATAAAGCAACGATGTACAGTAAAATGAAGTCAAGCCCCTGGGCTTTAACCTCCCATCAACTTCCATTTACATCTGTATTATACTGACTTAAAATTAACTTACCTCTTTGGCTCCTGATTCTCTCAGTAGTTTTATTATGGGCGAAATGGTATTGCCTCTCACAATTGAATCATCAATGATAACAACTCGTTTGCCTTTAAAATTGTCAGACAGAACACCAAACTTCTTTGCAACACCAAGCTGCCGTAACCTCATATTTGGCTGGATAAATGTTCTCCCTACATATCGATTTTTACAGAGTACTTCAACATATGGTAGTCCACACTGCAAACAGGAGACAGTTAAACAGAATTAATACAGAAGGACTTGTTAGTCTCAGGTACTGTTTTTTAAAGTGACCTTAGGACTTAGTATGACTTCACGGTAACCAAAAAATGTTTAAGTACCATAATATAGAGGAATAACTACAGAAAGAACAAGGCAGGCGACTCAATAGGAGTAGCCTACGTACTGAAGATATAGAGCTTTATCAATATGCAACTCTAACAGCCAACATCATTATAGTCCATTACAAAAGGAGATGTATATAAAAATGCTTGGGGGGAAAAAAAGAACAAGGTAGCATTTACCTTTTGAGCATAACCAAGAGCTGCTGGGGTTGCAGACTCTGGAACAGTGCTGACGAGGTCTGCTTCCACAGGTGCTTCAATAGCAAGCTGCTGCCCACATCTTTTGCGAACTGAATATACCATCTGACCTACGAATAGAAAGAAGTGTTTTTCTTGGTATGCATGATTCACACTTCCTCTCAGTCTTCCGTATGAATTTCTGTGTCAAGTTGCAGGCATAGAAGTCGGTCAGAAAAGTTCCAGAACTAATAAGCAGTTATTTGCCTAAGGTCATTTTTTATTTCCTTCCATAATGTCACAATCTAACATTCACATTCGTATCACTACATGGAAACTAAAATCCAGTTTGCCCTAATTGACTAACTAACTAAAGGTCTTGTGGATGTTACAAAATCTATCTGCAGGAGGAAAGAAATAGAAATGATGCCTTCCTGTTATTAACATGCATATTCTATTTTTAGACTGCTTTTTCCAACAGACAAAATTTATGCAATCCTTCTGTCTGCTTCTGTCCACTTACTGACTTTGAATCAGTTGGCAAAATTCACCCTGAATTTAGTAAGGGACTAAGGGGACTCAGAAGCTTTTAAGGTCCTACAAAACATGCAACATAGGAAAGAACTGGGAGTATTGTGATGAGATGAGGCATAGGAAAAGCTACAGCAGCAGTACCAAGGAATGTGAGAAGTAAGGATACTGAAGGGTGGGGTGATCGTGAAAGAAAAGGAATTCAGGGTGAAACTGGCTTTATAAGGGTGGGGAATTGTACTGGATCAATGGATAGCATCTCCCTAGAAAGCAATGAAGAGGTTGTTTGCCAGATATGAGAATCCTGGCTAGTATTTTGAGAGCTTCTATTGAAATAATAATAAAAGCATGACACTGACAATGCCAAGTACTTAGGAGTTAAATTACAAGCATCTTCCTGAAATGACACTTATTGCAAAGAAAAATATCAAAATAAAGTTATTTTCTAAATCCTATTTCACTAGTCTAATTTTTAAAATATTTCCCAAGAACCAATAAAGTCCCTTTCTTCAGTCTCTCCCTTTTAAAAGATCTTTCATCTACCTTAATCACATTCATGGCCCTTTTCATCCTTCCCATAGGAGTATGCAGGCAGCCTATCTGAGGCTGTATCCACATCCAGAAATAGGAGGGTGATGTTACATGTTCCTCCTGATGAGTTTTATCTCAAAACCTTTGTCAGCCCATTCTGTCCCAGCTGTACTCTGTAAGCTTATATCCAGTGGTACTCCACTATAATCATAGAGTCACTGTGCTCCAGGA
Source organism: Euphonia xanthogaster (assembly GCA_034509185.1). Classification (NCBI taxonomy): domain Eukaryota; kingdom Metazoa; phylum Chordata; class Aves; order Passeriformes; family Fringillidae; genus Euphonia; species Euphonia xanthogaster. The sequence goes on along the minus strand of JAYDZK010000202.1, from coordinate 44,051,289 downwards.
TAACATCTCACACTATTTAGGGAAGAGCCCTGTATGTAACATTTTTGTACCTTCAAAAATACTGTCTGGTCTTGCAAAATAAACGTATTCAAAGATGCAGAATGCTGATGGATCTCCTTCAGGTCTTCGTACAACATCCAGTGTCTGGACATCATGTCTGGATATCTTCACAATCTCCCCAGGAAGGACCTCCCGATAGTACCTTGAAAAAGAAATACAGGGAAGTTAGAAATGTCCTCAAGCTGGATGATAATTCTGAAGTACAAACAAGAGTCAACTGACAGGGAAAAATGTTTTTGAATATCCTAACATGACAACTTGCTTCTATCTTAGGATTTAACCTGAAGCATTTTAAGACCAACATCCTAAGACATCTGACCCTTACTAAAACTAAAGTCTGAATTAATATCCAAAAACAATAAACCAAATAAAAATACTAAACTTGGTACCAAGAGAAGAGAAGAGAATTATGGTACTTGTCCTATGTGTGAGACATACTGTACAGGCTTAACTGAGATTGAATATATTTTGATAATATAGTCCTGTATCAATACTAGAGAACTTTTCTATGAAAGCTAATAAACCTTACAGTGCAATATAAGAAATATAATCAAGAAAAGAGGTGGTACCCAAAATAATCCTGCCTCACAAGCCAAATCTAGAGAAATATCTGTCTAGAGATGATAGATAGCTACACCCAAATGACATAAAGCTCACTAGAAATGTACCTTCTATTTCTCAAATCTGCAGAAGTATGGAATAGTTAGGTTAAAGTATGGAATAGTTTAAGTGTATTATGTTGAAGTGTCTTTTCTTAACAGAAATTTCAAAGAAGCTTCAGAAAACAGTTAATTTTTTTCCAATAAGGAGGCCAGCTTACCAAACAGCATATGCTATAACTCAGGTTATTTCAGCCTGTGTACCAGTGTAACTTTTCTGTAGGTGAAGAATTATTTTGTAATGCAACTATGCTGCTGAAAATGATGGCAAAATGAATAAATTATATGGGTAATCAGGTATAATGCAACAAGAGGCATTTGCTTTGTGATAGTAGTTGTCTCTACTGTTACTTTCTGCACATGTAATTCTTTTTTTACAATCATCTGTCTGAGAAAATAAACTGGCAAAAACCAGGACTAGCAAAAACATCCTCCGCAGCAAACTAAACCTTGGTGTCTTCATGTTGTTATAATTATGATATTTGGCAACTTGGGATTTAATGTTTAATCGCTGTCTAAGGAAGAGTTTTCAGACAAAGTAAGAATCAGGCCACTTACTCTGCACCAATAGACAAAAAGCTGCAGGACTCAGAAGAAACTACCCATCCTTCTGTTTCAGTGTTATCTTTTCCTGAAGTAAAAGATTTCAGTTAGAGTCCCCAGCCTTTGCTACCATGACCCCCCCGCAATCACATTTTTGCTGCAGTATCTGGTTTGCTATGGTTTCCAAGTGTGCAATTAAAGACTATTGTAATTTCTAACTAAAATGTACAGCATTCCACTGTTTCCACCTTTACATTATTTAAAAAAATCCCAAACATCCACAAAATAAACATCATAAACCTGTTCTAGCAGAAGTGGAGTAACAGCATCGTATTTACAGCTCATGAAGAGAAACAGTTCAGGTTAAGTACCTTTGTTATCCCTGCACTATTTCAAACTTTTCAAATTCTAGTTCAGTGACTTTAGATAGACATAATTACTTTTGTTGACACAAGAAAATCCTTACTTTTCCTAGGCTAAATTGTTTGATAAATGCTTTTGATTACAATGGATGCTGGATTGAATTCCAATGAAAGTTCTGAGAGTCAACCATAGGGAAGATATAATTGTGTCACATAGAGTAGGAATGTCTATATAGTTTAAAAAATCTTGGTAATTTTTCTTGTGGTTAAAATTACTCAGTTTTCTGAAGATATGGAAGAATTTACTGCTTTGCCTTTGAATTATTTTAGTTTGCAACAAGTGAAGATATTTTGCTGATATAAGTGACAACTGGAGAAAATTGTTGACTTGCAGGCTGAACAGGAACACAAGGAATTTTTCCCATAAACTGCTTGTATAATGGTCACTACATGTGACAGGGCTGCTTGGAATTCAGAGATACACTGCAAGTAATCCAGCACTTTTTGCCCACCTTGCTATAGGAGAAAAAAGGAAGAAACCAGACTTGTTTCTAGACATTGTCCTGAGCAAATGGTTTTAAGTGGCCTGGCTTGAGCAGGGATTTGGACCAATGACCTTCAGAGCTCCCTTCGAACCTCAACCCCTCTGTAATTCTGTTCATCACTGCTTTCTTGTTTAAGCAATGAGAATTATTTAAATTGTATTACAGTTGGGATGCTTAACTGTGGCTATCATTAGGCCACTAAGATTCTCTGTGTCTGGGGATGGAATTTTGCACAATTCCTATAGATGATTTTTTTTCTTGCCAACTTTTTTTATTTTTCAAAACTGATTTTTGCATCACATATTTCTACTTACACCTCAGTAAGTGTAGCTTTATTTACTTATATCAGTGATTTCAAGCACACACTATGCATATGGAAATTCATACACACACACACATATATATATATATGTAGTTTACCTTTTCCATTCATGTCCCCTACTGGAATAAGGCGACCAATGCAGAGCGGGCGATTCCCATAAGGATCACGTACCGCATAGATTATGTCTTTATGCATAATTAGCAATGAATACGAAGTTGGAGTTTCCTTCATTAAGTTTTTTATTCTGGAATGAGACACAGGTGAACATAACTGTGTGCCACACGAACAGCTGTGTGCATTTACAGCTGCATCATGCAGAGGTGCAATGGCTGGGGCTGAGTGTGAAGCCCGTGCTCCTCACCTTGCCACCCAGTCGGCTGTATCGTCGTTTTCCAGCGGAGGTGTGAAAGCCAGCAGCTGGGTGATCAGTTCGCTGTCAGAACTGGTTGACAGTCCCACACCATGCCGCATAAGCTTTTAAGACACAAACCAAAAGAGTGTTACCAGCATTAAAAAAACAATCTCATATCACACTGCTCAGATTTGAACCTAACAACACCTTGGTGCAACGAACAAACGTTTCACAGTGCTTCAGGTGATCACAGCATAATAATACCAAATTTCTTCCAACAAACCAACTATGTTAAATGAGGTCAGACAATCTTCTATGTTAGCACTACATTTTTCCTTCTTCATCTCACTCCTTTGCTCTGCATGAAATCTAAATTAATGCCACCAATATTCAGGGCATAAATTCATGTTTGGGTGATTTAATTAGCTTTGTGCATCCTCTGGGAAGAGAGTTAAAATATAGAAGAGAAAATATGAAATTGCCTATAACAGATCCAGAAGGAGATATCAAGGCAGAATCCCCTTCACAGGATTTTTTTCCCCCCAAAATGATTTCTTTTGATTAAGGAGCTCTTTCATAACCCCAAAAACACACACAAAAAAAATTTGATACTAAGGAAAAGTCACAGCAACCATATTGCTCATTTCTGCCTCACACTCAGAAAGAAACATTTCCAGAGCCCCCAAAGGAGGTACTAACCTTCCTTCTGAGTTGTGCAGCATTTGTTAGCTCCCCATTGTGTGCCACAGCGATCTTCCCATGAATAGTCTCTACAACAAAAGGCTGGCAGTTCTGAAGCTCAGAAATTCCTGAGGTGGAGTACCTTGTGTGCCCAATACCAAGGTTTGAAGGGTACAGCTTCTTCAGGCTATCTGCAGTGAAGACGTGGTTTATAAGACCCATTCCCTTTGGGAAAAAAAAAAAAGAAAAAAAATGTTCTGTTGGTTTTATTTTCCTGGTGACTTTGTAAGTTCTTCTGCTTAATGCTGATATTGTAGTATTAATGGAACTTTAAGAAAAAGGCAAATAACCTGAAAGATATGGGAAAGAAAGAGGCTGAGTAGGTCACAGTGCTATATCACATACCTTTAGTCCCGTTTTTAAATAAAGCAATCTGCATTTTTGTGCTGAGGATTTTCATGGAACAATCTATTCCCTGACTAAAAATAGATACTTTTGGTCATTATGTGTCTTGTAACATCCCCCGTGATTCTCTCAGCTCAAGAAAGTCTGCGTGACCTTCTCAGGCCTCCATTCTGTCTTAGATTCTGTTTATTGCTACCTATGGGTAAAGTAGTTGCCACTTCCTTGAGTCTCACTAGTGGAAGATTTACTCATTCATCTCCTTGTGCATAGTCTGTAACAGTATTTTTTTTTTCTTTTTTAAGATCACAAAGAGCATCAATGCTCTTCCAAATCTGCAGAGTTAACAGAGTGTAGGGTGACTTAGGTAAAGAGTTTTTGTGACATCATTAGCATGCTCTGGGTAACTTCTGTGTGTCTGCCACTGTATGCACAGAAACACCATTCAGGACAACATTGGCAAGTTTCTTTTAAGCATACACTCAAGACAGGTAACAAAATGAGATATTCTGACAAAATCAAAACAGCCCATCAAGCATGTTACTTTTTCTCTAACTGCACTGTTTCTTACCAGAAACTAACTTACATGCATCTCACTTGAGAATACAAAACATTTATTTGCATTTTACCTTGTGCACTTTGAATGCCTGGGATGACTCGCCATCACTTGTCACAATTCCAGCGCTCTCCTGGCCCCTATGGACAAAATAAAATTAACATAAAGCACTGACATGATTATGAAACACTTTAACATGCAATGGATAGTTTTTTAAATGATATTTTAATTTGTTGTTTGTTGTTTTATTTTACAGACTTGTAACTGCTGTGTTAATTGTAGGTTTCTTGGCTGTGTTATGCTTTATTTCAAGACAGTCACATAAGGTTTGTGCCTAAGTCCACTAAATTCTGTGGGAATCTTTTCACTAATAAGGTACTGGCTCAGGCTCTTAATGAACTTCAATTTCAGTACGGGCTTAAAGTAAAAACAGATGCTTAATTGGAAAAGCCATTTTTAAAGGCATAATGGTCTAAGCAATAGTACTAGGTCCTATAATGCTATTCTATTTCTGCTTTGGATGGTCAGATGTTATTCAAAATTGATGGTGTTGCTTAGGGGAATGGATTGTCTTTTCCACTGATCACCTATGCAGAAGCTTTTGCATTTTTGCACTTAGGCTGACAAGCTAGCATTTACACCTCTAAAAGCTACACAGACCCTCTGATGAAAGCATCCGAGTGCATAAACCTAATGTTCAGCTTCTGAACTCAGGCAAAACAAGTCTGATATTCAAGTGTCACTGCAAATGGAAATACTTCTCTTAAGTACCTCAGCCTCGGGCTGGCAGTTGTGCTTTGTTGAGCAGAAGAGCTGATTCAGCTGAAATACATGTGTTTTCCCTGTCCTGCTGCCTGTCCTCCCCAGCCCTTCCCCCTGCTGCCCAAGGCAGGCAGAACACTATACACTTGCCCACAGTTTGTAATCCAGTCCTTATCCATTGAAAAGGTCTGCTTTGAAGATTGGATTTTTTTTTTTTTTTTTTTTTTTGTGAATAACAGTGCAGGCTGCTCCATCTCCCTTTAAAAGACTTCCTGAAATAAGGCCGTGTTGCCTACAACAGAACTGCTGCTATGTGCCTGCCTGTGCCTGTAACACTCATCAGGACTTTGGTGGACGGGTGAGCTCCTGCCCACTCTCATATACAATAATGTCTGAATAGGAAAGATATTTTTCTTAAAAAGGGAAAGACAATTGATTTGTGCACTGGACTGATTTAACTCAGTTGAAGTCACTGGAATTATTTATTACATGCAACAACAGAATTGGGCATAAAAATCAACAGAATGGATGCTAATCTACAACTGATAGGCTCATTACCAATTTTCTCCAGTTCATAAAATCCTTTTATTTGTTACTAGTCCCAACTGGATGTAAAGCAAAAATTTTGAAAAACGCTTGCTTACAGAAAGCAAAACAAACCAAACTTCCCTCATATCTGAACAAATTTCCCCTGCTAGTGACACAGCTCTTCAAAGAAAATAATCAGAAATGAGGATGTTCTTAAAGCCATTTACTTTAATTCAGGAAGATGTTCTATCTATAAACATGAAGACTGGTAGTAGGATTTAAGGGTTGATGCATTGCATTCAGCAACTTATAACTGCAGTGTTAATACTGCAGGAAGTTTCCATTTCAATACTGTCATGGTCTCTTTAAATAGTAACTAAATCACTAGCAAGAGAGAAGCAGAGACCCCAAGGAAGGCCCTGGTCAAGGCGTTGGATTACAGCTTTCACTTAGCACGGACAAAAGGCAGGGGATCTCAGTGTCACTACCACAATGCCTGCACCACTCTACCAGCTGCGCCAGACTTGAAGTATGCCAGCTTTTATTAAAACATCACCAATATATAGAACGTATCTCTACGGCGCGCAGTTCAGAGGCAAGCAGCGCGCAGGGATGCGAAGGTGTGGGGCAGGACGATCCCGAACGCACCCGTGTGGGGAAGGCTCGGTCCCGCGGCCGTGCCGCTCGCAGCAGGGGCTGCCCGGCAGAGCCCAGGCCACGGTGGGGGGGGGGTGTGTGTGAGACGTTGCTTTGTTTTGTTGGTTTTGTTTTGTTTTTTTTAAGGAACGAAACAGACTCTTTTTGCCTCTCTTCTCACACCCTGGTGCCCCCACTGACTCCCGAAGAGGAGTCACAGCAGTGCCCGGCCCGGCCCGGCCCGGCCCGGCCGAGCTCTCCCCTCCCCGCCGGCGGAGCCGCTTCCCTCGCCCGGCTCCGGCGCCGAGCCTGCTTGTTTGGCAGTGTCTCAAGTTACTCCCCTCCGGCAGCTTGAGCCAGTAAAACTAGATCCTTTCATCTCGGCGCAGCTTACTGACAACCAGCCGTCTGGTTTCCTAGGAAACAAAATCTTGGCTAGAAATAGTGAATCATTTCCAGGTCACTTTCAACATGGAGAGTGGAGCAGGGAAGCATTGGACTGAGGAGGAGGTTAAAGCCTTGTTAAGCGTCTGGTCAGAAAAAAATATCAGAAAGCAACTGCACGGCACCCTGAGGAATAAAGGAATATTTATCTACATTGCTAAAAGGTTGCAGGAGTTGGGAGTGTGCAGGGACTGGAAACAGTGCCGTGCAAAGTACAAAAACCTCAAGTACGAATACAGAACGGTTAAATATGCCCACAACTCTGGGGATGTCACAAAAACCATGAAGTTTTTCCATGATCTGGATGCCATATTGCGATATGAGCCTGTCACACAATTAGCAGCAGAAGAAAACGGCAGGTGTTCTGCGACTGAGACGCAGCTGAACACAAGCCCCACAACAGACAGCACGCAAGGTAAAGAAAAATATTTTTGCTTCTATTTTTCTCTCTTTGCTTAAAACTCAAAGGGAACAAAACCGAAGCCCGACTTGGCTGGCGCTGGAGTGGAGGCTGCTCAGCCCCGGCAGCGCTGTTAGAAGTGACTGGATGCACGCCTCGCGCAGGGGAATAAAATGTTAGCACCCACCAGTGTCGAAGTCTGTAAATACAGTGTAATTCCAGCAAAATTACGCTAACTGCCTGTATTGCAGCCTCGGTGAGTACTTGCTAGTGTCCAGGCTCCTGCACGCGGTGGAAATGCTAAATTAAAATAAGCTGCTTGCCTTCTCTTTGCCTTTCATTCACAGTACTTTGGGAGCAGATTTTGTAGAGCTCCAGTTAAGATGTAAACATAAAGAAAAAGAAAAGAAAAGGTTGAAGCTGTCAGGGTGTTGTAAAATTCATTATTTCGTGTGATACAAGTGAAATTTAGGATTTTTATTCTTATTTCTCATATATATATCAATATATATATATATATCAGCTTGATATTTAGGTGTGATGACTTAAGGTAAATTATTTTAGAAGGAGTTTTACTTTAATATTCAAGAAACACATGCATGATAATCTCTCATTAAAAACTCTAGTTTAGAAGTGAAAGTAAAAATTATCATATTTATCAGACTGTTATGCGGCAGACCAAGTGAGTACAGCTGCCTTTATTCTGAAGTGGGTTTTACTAAATTATTTGCATCTCTTGTTTTATTCAACCTTCTCTGCATATGTATTTAAGCTCTGCTTAACATTTCATTAGGGTCAATCTGCTGTTTGACATCACTCAAATCTCCTTGTCACATCCTAAATGTCACTGAAGCACAAGCCCCAATGATAGTTATAAGTACCAAAATAAAATGACTAAAAAGAGAAATTAAAAGCTTAATTTGTTCCCAAGGTATGTAGCAATTCACATTAATTTTGTGAATATTTTTCAAGAAAACAAGAAACTCAACATTATTGCCAGGGGTCATTGTCAAAGGCATATAAAAGAGCTGGACATTGAGTTTGTCCTTGTACCATTCCACGTCTCCCTCTACAATGCTGTTTTACAGATCTGAGGAAAAGAAATTGCCATTTTTCGTTGTCATTGTTTACCTTAACAAAAAGCTTGACCCTTATTTGTCATCACTATCAGAAAGCCTCTAATCTGTCAAAGTCACTTCAAATTAAAATGGCAATTTTATAATATTGTAATGTGCTCTCTGCACTGTGAATTGCAATCAGTTTTTAAATTTAAACTTGCAGAACTGAGGCTTATACAAGCTGATACACTCTGAAGACTACATGATATCAGGATAGTGTCCTACATCTGAGGATCTGCCATTAGATTATCCTCTGTGTTTTGATGTAGTTTGCACCTGGTAATCCTAATTCTCATCTGCCTTAGAACTCTAGCAGATTTAAATCAGCAAAAGTTAATTTCAACTGTGAATCCCAAACTATAGTGAACCTATAAAAATAATTACCCCTGGGTGAGACATGCCTTGTTTTGAAGCACTAAGACAGTCTGGTTTTAAAGCTGGTATAATTAAATATATCTCTTGATTGCACAAGCACTTCTGTTACTACCTCCAGAAAAATAAAAGCAAACAAGTTTTATGGATAAACAAAATTTAAATGCAGCTAACTGTAATAATGCAACACTAATGCAAAAATTGAAATGCAAAGATTTCTGCAACAACCACAACTGAGCCGCAATGAAAGCACACCAAGACAGAAATGTGTCCTGCAGCTATGCAGAATGCATGCATACATCCACCACAAGGGGCTGAGGGAACAGCTGTGAGATCATCAACTTTCTTATTTAAGAATGCAAGTCAAGCAACTAACACTGTACTAGAGGCCCAGTCCTATTCCACCTGCAGTCAGAGTCCGATGCCTGCCCAGCTCGGTACTTTGAAGAGCACTTGTAAGGCAAAACTGGCATCAGTGGCTCTACAGCTGATGCTCTCAAGTCCTCCTGCAGGGACAGAGCTGCCAGTATCACTCCCACAGAGGGAAAGGCAATCCCTGGCACAAGCAAAGAGCCCCCTGCTCCTGCCCCAGCAGTGACTGCAGGCCCCCTCCTGGGCTTCTCCCCTTCAAAGCCAGTGTGTTGCAGGAGAGAAGAGAAAAATGGTCCCTCACTTCTTTTAAAAGAAGCAAAGACATCTCGTTTTGAGGGGGCTGGAGGAATCAAGGATGTCTAGGCTCACAGCTTGGTAGCAAGAACAAAATGCTGTCAGCAAACTAAAACCTGTGAGTAATAATACGTGTCCACCATGAACATCTTATTTTATCTTAAGAAATTGATTGCTATACTGATTTGTCTTTTTAAAAAGCATGATAGGGGACAGGGCATGTTCCCAAATAATTCACTGTATATTTACCATTCTGCTTAGCCTGAGTCTCAATATTCTTATGTATGCTTAATGTAAAGATGCAAAGCATGTCTTTACATTATCTCAGCTACTGGGAGATGGCTGGGAAGGGGGAGCAACAGGAAGGGAAGAAAAGAGACTACTTTTTTTTACAGGAATGAATGGCATTTTAATAGTGTTCCCCTGAGTATTTTTCATACGTGGTAGAATCAGTTTTCTTTTGAAAGTGTATTTAAAGAAATTATTACTGAAAATATTAATCAAATCTGAGAAGGGTGTCTCAGGACAAACCTGGCAGCAACACATACCAGTTCCCAGCTTGTTCATGAAAAGATAACACTTTATGCATAAGCACATGCAGAAATGTAAGCAGAGACGTTCATGCTGCCCTCCCAAAACACATTTCAGAGGCAGAGATGTAGCTTAAATAATCATTAAGAAAGATACAAGTCAAAGCATTCACTTCTCTTCAAGTACAGTGTGTGTATTATTGCACTAATCAACAACCAAGAAAATCTACATGAAGTGATGGTGCGCTATGAAAAATGGTATCTTACATTAGAGTTCAAATGAATGACCTTGCAATTTTGTTAATCAAGTTAAATCAAGGATTAAAAACCAAAATACATTATTTTAAAAAATACCTGCCTAGTAATTTATTTACACTTTTTATATTTCTTTCTTTATGTGAAAATATTAAGGCAGTGGTCACCTTGCCTGACCTTCACTTTACCTCAGCAAATGCAGAAAGATTATAGCTGAGCAGAAATGCATCAGCAGTGACTGGCAGAAAACTCAGCTACAAAAATGCAGGAAGATCTTTCAGAAATGCTGACATAAAAGTGCCACTTATACATGGTTTTCCATGTCTGCACTTTTTAACATGTCATTGACAGTATTTCATATAGGGTTTTTTTAAAACAAGTGTGCAATAATTTTATTGAGTAGCTTTTGTGGTATAGTAATATCTTTTTGTGGTAACTGATCTTACTAAAAATAAAAGAAGTTTCTCTTTTAATACAACAATGTAATTAACCTTGTGCATGCTAGTGCCTATGGCACACTCAGAAGCCTTCCAGGAGAGAATTTATTCTCCTCTCCCTGGTTTGCTTTGCTGCTCTTAAGCAGCTGAAAATGCCAGTCCTGTCGCTGGAGGTGGAGGCAGGAGCAGCATCTCCTGCCAGGGAAGCCAGGCAGGCAGCTGGGAGCAGTCAGAGATCAGGCCACTGCATCTATGAGTCATAGTCAGCCTTGCTGAAAGTCAGGAGGCTTTAGGATAATGGTTTCAAACGCAGTTTTCGGACGTCAGGGGTAGGAGATTGCATCCTAACAGCACCTCATTACTGCTCCCCATGAGGAACTACTGCAGAGCTGCGGGCTTTGATCTGGGTGCCCTGCCTGGATGGAGCTCACAGAAGCTCAGCTCCCGTACAAAGAAGCAACATTTCAAACCTCCTGTCAACGTGGTATGTAGAAAACAGCACACTGCCACAGGACAACTTACAAGTCTGTGCTCTGTGAAAATCTAGCTGGTTCTGAACTGACGCACATATGCTGCTTTTTATACTTACATAGCAATTGCTATAATGTTCCCTTTTAAACAAATGTAGAAAAGCTATGCTGGAAAAAGCTAGACTTAATCCTGACAGCTACAAATATACCTGCTGTCAAGTCACAATGAATATGGGTTCCCTCCCCATACAGTTAATGAATTCCATTGATTTCCAGAGCTCTTTGCAGAACATCCTGATTTTCTTCATACTCTTCCAGGAATTTATTTTTGTTACATAAATGGATTTGCGATTTTATGAATCTGTGTGCAAAGTCTGCCTTTCTTTGTATGTCTCTTACTTTACATTATTATTTACCCTGAATACTGAGTCAGAAGAGCATACAAGTCACTAGAATCAAGTCAGTTTCAACCAGAATTTTTAAAAGCATTTCAAACAGGCTTCATATCCAAGACATAAAATTATTTGCCTCCTATAACTCATGTCCCCCTTATAGAGACAGCTAAATTAATTTAAAATTTAATTTAACTACAAATTAAGTGTTGAGATTTCCAAGGTAAAGATCTTCTCATAGTGTATGGACATTTAAATTTAAACTTCTAATTTAGTCCATACCTATTTTTCAACTAAAAAACTCTTTCCTTCCCAGGTGAAATACCAGTTTCTTTAGAAGATGATGAGGATGCTCCAGGAGATCCACTACTTTTTATATCTCATGCCAGACCAGTTCAACTAGGTATAGTATGATGGTACAGAGAGATCAAAAACTAAAAAGCAGCATGAGTGTCAGAGCACTTCCTGACAGCTTGAAAACATTGTCATTCTGTTTCTGATCAGTATAGCTTTAATGCAGCCACCCTCTGGCACCATCTCTTGCCAGAGATAGCACTCAGCAGTGTTGTGCATCACTAGACACTGACCACTGTGTATGATGTAACACCTGCATGACCCCCATTTGCATGCAAAACACATCCCATGCTATAGCTTAATCATGTTTAACTGCATTAACCTCAGTAATTTTGTTAAATGCCAGTGGAAAGTATGTCAAATTAGAGAGGATACCCATGTCAGCTTGTGGCTTTTCCCTAGCTCATTTTCTTAAATCATGGATGCTTAAAGCAGCATGAGCGAGTGGCCTGAGTCAGGAGAGAGAGGCAGAGCAATTCAGACTTGCAGAGGTCTCCAGCATAAACTTCAAAATCACCTCTCCAAGCAAGGAATGGTCGGCAGTGTTTTAGTCCAACCAACCACAGAACTCAACTGGAAAACGTCCTACTCCAGTAGTTTTGCTCAGCAAAGTTACAAAGCAAGGACATAAATCTGGCAAGACAGAAAGAGGAAGAGCATCCTAGGTGTGAGCCCCTTCAAGGGGAAGCTACAGGAAGCAGAGAAACAAACACATTTTAGGCAGATTTAAGCAACTGATGTGCTGATTCACTGCCTGGATGAACAGCAGCTGTCCTGAATTTCCTACATGCTCTTCCTATTTTTTATATACCCTCTATGTCTTCATATACATTCCAGTCCAGTTACAACAACCTCCATTACAAAATTTGCATATTTAGGAAGAAAACAAGGCACAGGCTAAGCCTATAGCTATTATGTTACACATTACACCCCCTTGTCTGGCATAGAAAGAAATTAAGGAAGAGACCAGAATGTTACATGGAATTTATGCACATATAAAAAATACTTCATGCATATAAACAAAACATGCAGAAAGTGTCTGAATCAAATTTTACAGGAACATGTTTTTATTTCTCAGTGCTCAACACACTGCCAAACAGAAAAGTCTTCAATTCTGAGGAAGCTGCTTTCTACAAAGTCAGCAAAATAACTTCAATTGCATGGTCTCTCAAGTATCTACTAGTACTAAAATGCCTTCTCTTAGTACCTCTTCTAATCTGTAAGTTTCAGGCACTATCTTGGAAACCACTGAAAAAATGTTGACCCCTTTGTATCTATAATGCCTAATATTTTGCTTTTATTTCAGCAGATTTCTCAGGTTTGAGGAAGTTTAAGAAAAGATTAAATATGGCATAAATGCATCTTTCAGATAAGAAAATAATGTATATCCTGCTTAAACATTTTTTTTAAATGAGTTAGGACTAAAATGCTTTTAAGATATTAGGAAAATTTTTGCGCTGACCATAACAACTTTGTTTCAAAGCAGTACTTGTAGGCAGGATAATTTGAATCAAAATGTTTTTTAAATGGAATGAGAAACAAACAAACCCACCATTTTTCACTCTGTACACAGCAGAATAAGCGAGCAATACACCAAGTCACCAGAACTCGTTTTAACTAATATCCACAACCAAAAGTAAGCTCAGTTGGAAATGAACTGACTAGTGAGAAATAATGGCCTATACAAAGAGTAAAGAAACTTTATTCCTCCCAGATGCCCCTGTGCTCTCTGGTTTTGACTGGAAAGTGTTGAGGGCACCTCCTTGCCCTCTTCGTCCTCTCTTCTTGTCATCTTACCATCAGCTAGGCCTTTCTGGCCTAGCTGATGTTGGCAGTTATCATCTGTGGCAGTTCCTATGGTTTGATTCACCAGTAAATCAGCATTTTCTTTCACTCCCTCAGGAAGAAATGGAAAAAGCATAATTGATGTGCCACCTGAAAATTACCCTTCTCAACTACACTGCCTATGACCTGGCTGCTGCAGAGTCCTGGTTAACTCAGGACTATAAGGAAAAAAAAAAAATCTGTTAGTACAACTTATTGACAACCAGAATGAATTATGGAGACTAGCAAAGAATGGCTGTATCTAGGACAAGTTTGTCCCCAACAGGTTATTATAAACGTGATCCACTGAAGTGTACAGTCAAGGGTCCGATACTATTGCCATCACACACATCTCAGTGGCTAGACAGGATCAAAACCCCGTAATCTGGTTTTCTCTTCCAGAAAAAGACACTGACAAAGGCATCACTGCAGTATGACTGTAAAAACCTGTCAGTTACTGTGCATTTTCATCCTGCTTTATTTGATCACGCCCTGGAAGTGGTTTTGGGTTTGTTTATTTGGGGTTTTTTAGTTATTTTTGCAAAGCTTTAGAAAATGCATGAGAAATCCCTTTATAAACTACTCTTTTAACCAAAACAAAGTCTTAAAGCAAATTCATAAATACAAAAAAGGGAAACATTACAAAAGTAAAATATATAATATTTCAGTGTTTTAAGTTATTGCATGGGTGGCAACCTTTACCGCATAATGTTAAAAAATAAAGTAGACTGGAAACAATGGAAAAATATTTTAGTTATGCAGAGTAAGACAACTTACACTGATTTTTACTAAAAAAACCCCAAATATTTTTGATTGATCTGCCCTGAGAAAGGTGCGGGTTCTGTGCCATGAGAACTGGGTTCTAGCACACAAATGTTTGACTTAAGCAAAAGTCTCCATTCCTCTGCTCCCCACAAAGCTCGGGTGCTTTGTTAAGAAAGAAGGATCAGATTCTTTATATCCTTACACAGGTTAAATCTCTCCATGTGTGTAAAAACTAAAGTATGGCATGTATGCAGAAAGTTAAGTCTGGATGCTAGTGTCAGTGACTTGGGGCCAATTTATTATTGTGCTCATGTAGCACATCCCATCTTCCCAACAGTTCTCTTCTCCTCTCTAATGTCTGAAGGACAAAGCAGCTCATCAGATGTTCCCAAAGGTCTTACAGGTAAAAATTTAGTGTATTAGGACACAGAAGAAAGAAATGTTCCTCTTAGATTAATTAAATGTACATGTGCTATCTTACTATCTGTCTTCCAGTGAAAGCAAAAATTATACCAGAATCAACAAAAATGCTGACAAATTAATAACCAATAGCTTGATTTTAATGTCACCTCTGCTTTGTCTTTCTCTGGAGAAACAGTGTCCTTCATTTCCATTCTCTCTGTCCTTTCCCCACCCCAACCACCCAATGCAGGTAACAAATCTGTGTCTCTCCCCTCCCCCACACAATGCAGGTAATCCAGCGTCAGCAGCAGAGGCTTCCAAACCACCGGCTTTCATTCCTACAGTAGCAAATGAAGGAGGAAAACACTGGACTGTTAATGAAGTCAGAGCTTTGATACGCATATGGTCAGACAAAAATATCCAGCAACAACTGGAGGGGACAGTGAGAAATAAAAGAATATTTGAGCAGGTTGCTGCTAGACTGCAAAAGTTTGGAATTGACAGGGACTGGAAGCAGTGCAGGACAAAGTACAAAAATCTGAAACATGAATACAAGAGTGTAAAAAGTGCCCAAGACTCAGGGAGTACAAGTAAAAGTATGAAATTTTTTAATGAACTGGATGCTATTCTGGGGCACTGCACGATGGAACAAGCAAGTAAATCAGATAATGATGAAACTGAGAGGCCTCCAGAATGGACAGAAGCAAAATCAGAAAAGGATTCCGTAGGTAAGTACTTCAACTACCCACAAATCATTTAACATTTTTAGTTTTCCAGCGCTAGAGAGATCTTAAGAAACCACAAAAAGCACAAGCAGAGAGATTAATCAATTGGCTGGTGTGAAAAAACACTAAATAGAAATTTACTATTTTGTCCAGTAGTTTTGTATTTTGTTATAAGGTAATATTTCAGTTTGAGTGATTTCCCTGTACTTTTTAAATAAAACTGAGAAGCAAAAGGAGGAAAAAGAAGATGAAGACATAGGATGAAATGATACAGAGAGACAATTCCAGTCAGAGTCATGTCAGAAGACACTGTTTCCAGTTTAGATAACAGAAATGGATCAGAGAGATAGTCAGACTATGTTACTGGAAAAATTAAGACATTGAGCAAAAGAAATCTGTAGTAACAGACATTGGTTTAAAAAAAAAAAAATAACATCTAAATTGTCTGTCTCTTATGGTCCCAAATAGGTCAGTTTGATTGGCCTTTGGAGCAAGACTCCCAAACTGGTAAGACAACAGTGAAAACAGCAAAAGGAACAGCACTAAGAATGCTGGCAGAGCCTGCCTTTAGTTTTGGGTGGTTATTGACAATTAATGGTAAAGGATGATCAATGCAGAATTAGAGTAAACTGATGAACCTACACTACACCCAAACGTTAAAACATTTTTATTGGTATGTACAACCAGAAACATGCTTGTTGTTTAAGAACAGAATTAAACATTAAACTTTTAGTTGAGGTGAGGGGATGATACTATGTTGGCCAAACGTAAGACTAGAAGTTAGTAAAGTAATGGGAGAAGTCAAGAAAAATATTACACAAAGAAAGTCTGGCTGAAAACTGTGAGAACATTTTGGGAGAAGATTCACTCTTCAGTTGCCATTTCTAGATGTTTTGCTAATGCATCTACTCTGCCTGCTGGCATAAAGAGCATCCGAGGCTGGATGGACTTTTTAATTTGATACACCACAGTTGTTCTTCTAAAGTATAGAAATTCAGTGCCATAATTAATTTATTATTTACACAGAAATGCCTGGAGACACAGGTGAAGAGGACTCTGTTAGTAATATGTCAGAAGACCTACAGGTTGCAGATATAAAGAAAGTTTCTGATTCAGGTAATCTGAAAGTCTTCTATTTATACAAATAATTTAATTTTAGAAATAATTTTAATTTTGTAAATTAAAATAATTTCTAAAATAAGCTCAAAGTGTAATTACAGGTAGAAAATTCAGAGAACTAAAGAACTTAAAAGGAAGAGATAATGTCATAGAGATAACCATCACGTACTTATGTATACATTTACAATGTCCTGCTAAATTTGATAAAATCAGTGCCCGTAAATAATCATTTCAAAGACTTGTGATGTAGAATATAGAGAAGAAATTACTGGTTTAAGCAAGTTGAGTTCAATGTCCTACTACATGTACATTTACTTAAACTATGTATTCCCGAGGGTTAGAATTGTTCACTCTCCTGTGCATGAACTAATAGAGCATCTCTTTTTCACGATACATAATCAGGATACAGTTGTGTAAATGCTCATGTCAGGGGATGAAAACTTCATTAAGGAGTCTCACTGAATATGAAGGTTGTATGCTCTGCTCTTTACAAAGAAAGATTATGGTTTACATCTGAAAACATAAATTTCAGGGGAAGGAGAAGTTTAACATTCAGCCGGAGACACGTGAAAGTCTCTCAGGCCGACAGGTTTTATTGTCCACAACAGAGCACCTCATGTTCTCTTTCAGTAGTGTGAGGCAGAATATGGGCTAAATTAAGCATTAAGGAGTAGTCTTACATAATTTAAAATGGACTAATGTAAACTTGAAAGATTTTAATATCAAATAAAAAATATTCTGACAGATGATGTTACTGTAAATACTACTCCAGAGAGTCGGGCAGCCCTGCAAATACCAATAGAAACAAATATAACAAGTAAGTAAAGAGATGGCTGTAATTTAAGGTATACCAGACATAACCATTTTTGGTTTTTTTCATTTAATAGCAATTACATTATTAAATTTAAATTTACTAACAAATAAAAAACCCCCCAACATTTTACCAGCTCACCATGGGCACTTGATGCATTCCATGGAGAAAAACAGCTTGTCATGAAAGGTGCATTGCCTATAGGGACCTCATTTTCTGAGAGACAAATATGAAAGAAATAAACAGCATTTTGTGGGATCCAGTTAAGACTGCATAAAAAATTATTTAATTCAATTTCTCTCCATCAATAAGTAAAATTACGACATACATATGGACAGTAGTAAGACACTGTAATAATGCCATGATTCAGCAGTGCTCCTTAACTGTCATCTAGCAGTTTTCAACTGCCTGGTGCTACATAAAATTGTAACTTCTTGGACTGCACTCTTCCAAATAAGCTATTTAAAAAGAAGTTAAATGAATATTTCCAGTAAAGTTCTGAGTACACATTTCTGTCATTTAAGATAGGTGTAGGTGTAAAGATATCTGTAGTTTACCTTGGTTACAATCTCCCTTTTCAAATATGTGTATTTTAATTTCATAGTTTCTTTATTTCTGGGTAATTGTAAATGCAGTATGATTTTGTGGGGAAATATTAAAACAGAGTGGTTCAAAAGTGTCTGTGGCTCAGCATATCCTCTCTTAAGACTATTTTTCAAACTTCTGTGGTGGAAAAATGCAAAACCACACTCCAAGGCAAAACCAACAAACAAGTTCAGTTTGCAAAATTCTTTCTCTCATTCCAAAACACACAATAGACACTCAAATAATTTTTTTTTTGCAGGTGGTAAAATACACCTAGTTGTTAATTTTATTAATGGTGACATAAATAGGTATTGCATAAAGCAGAGAAAAGATGTACACTTTTTATGTTACAATATCATGGAGACCCTTTGTTCTAATTGTGGTACATGCCTTTCCTAGACAGTCCAAGTAATTTTGAAGTAAGAAACTGGTAAGTAAAGAGATTGTATGTAGCTCTGTACTCATACATGCTGATAAATAGTGAAAAGGCATTGATACATTACATTGGTTGTTTGATATGAGTAATGTCTCACAATCATTGGCATTTAGGATGTGACTTCTTTAAAAAAGCTTCTGCATATTCAACAGAACTTTTGTGGAAAAGTGTTTCTCAACAGGCATGGATTTATTAAATTTATAGGTATTTTTGTGCCTTGAAAAAAAATTGTAGAAACCCCCAATTTGGCATAAATGAAAATTTAGAAATTCTGTTAAACTCATATCTGGGTATCTTCCTTATCAGTTAATGTACTCTGCAACCAGAGCTGTAGAGGCACTTGCTCATATACACACACATATATATGAGTTAGCCTGGGCAGGCATTGCTTTCTGGCAACTGCAGCTGTGTAAATGCACAGAAGATGCACGAGCTGCTTCAGAGTGCACATGCTTCTCATGATCTTACACATGAATCTGATTTTGGAGCCACAGTGACACTGTCACCACTGCCAGTCTTTATAAACAGCCCATTTGGGTTTGCCATACTCTAGTAAGAAAAATACTAAGGTGGTGTTAGTTAAAAGACAAATACACCAGTTTCAGGAGAACAACTAGTTATTTGATGTGCCATGGTATTGTTTTTCTCCTCTGCCCATATTAATTTGCTACTCAAAGAGCAGCAAACGCCCACCTGAGAAGGACAAGACAAATGTAAATAAACCCTCACAGCTGCTTGCACAGCCTGTCCTAGTTCCTGACACGTTGCTGTCAGCACTGCCCAGGTGGGGGAGCAGAAGGACCACAACAGTCCCCAACCCGTGGGTTTTCAGCTAAAGCGTCCTGTGATAGGCTGGGAACACTGCGGGTTGCTCTGTCTTTTGGCAAAACATACCCCACATTGAATTGATCTGCAAATAAAACCTTATTTAGTCATTTTCACTGATGTTTTCAATTTCGTGGGATCACTTTTAGTTGTTATAAAAGCAACAAATCTGTTCAGAAGAGTCAATTACTTCAGTCTATGCAGTCTGTCAAACCAAACTCCATGAACATTCCACGTGTGTCAGACTTAGCAGTAGGACCACAGAGTGTACGTATAGGTGTTTGATTAAATTTGAAGTGCTAGGGAACAGCAGTGGAGATGAAAACAGGTTTCTAAGAAATACCAGTAGCCTGATGTTCTTAAAAATAACTACTGCAAGTATTTTATGTCAAACACATTCCTTTCCTTGTCTTTATTTTCTTAGGATTTTTGATACCCCCTACACTTTACTATATGTCCCTCTCAGAACAATTTTTAAGTAGCGACACTTCCAAGATACATTCCTAAGCAAGGGCTTTTTAAAAACCTGTTGTTTACAGTTAAGATCTTAAGTTGGTACATACTCAGGCACTTAACATTGGCTTGAACACTTGCTGCTGTGTGCAAGGAATTTTAAAATGTACAGATATAAAGTCAAAAGATAATGTTTACATACATATGCCCCAGACTAGTGTTAAGCAGTGTTTCAGAGAAGTGCGAACCCCAAAGTTCTTGATTATTCACTGCCTTAGCTAGGCATATTTGGGCTGCAGACTCTTAAATGAGCACCCACAGTTTTCTGTATCCACTCTCATAGATCTGTATGACAGAGTAGCAACTTTGCAAGTTGTTGGAGTGTAAACATAAGCCACACACTGAAAATTTTCCCTAGTTTTAACATATCCCAATTCCCTTTTATACTATTCAAGACACACATGAGAGTAAGGATTAGGAGACAAATTACTAATCTTGCCTCATGAGCCAGAAAACAAGATAATTAGTGATGCTGACAGTGCCAAAAGAGAACAGAGCTTGTATCAGTCTGAAAGGGTGAAAGGAAAGACTGTGACAGCATTGCTCGGGTGGCCTTGTGAGCAGTGCTTCAAACACAAAATAGAGATTAAGCATATTTGCTGGCAACTGTCTATAGCTTCACTAACAATTCAGATAGAGCCACTGTGTTTTATCCATGCCAAAAACTGTTGATTGCTTGTTCTGTTTGGCTCAGTCTTACTCTTCTTGTGCCCTCCCTCCAAAACTCTGAAAGGTGCCTTAGAAAAAAAAAAAAGCCAGGCTCCCTACCCACATTCTTGGCTCACAAAAAAAAAATCCACCAAAAAAACCCCACACAAAACAAAAAAAAAGGCACGTGATGCTACTCACATCATAAAGAACATCTGATGCAAACCAAGCTGTATTGATCTGGGGGTAATTTTTAATAAAATGGCTCTAGATTAAACTTTATTGCTCAATGTTTAGAGGCAATATTCTTGAAGGGACTGAGAACAGGCTGGGAGCCAGAAAACTGCTGTCATTGATCCATGATGTGGCCTTCACTGTTTAATCTCTGTAGAGCAGTGTCCTCACTGGGAAGTGAGGATCAGCAAGACCAATTGCATCATCCACCTGCCCATACCCCTGTCCTAGGGCAGAGGGGTGGAATTTTCCCTTAACACCAGTGGGCCAATGGCAGAGGAGTGGAGATCTCCTCCCCATGGAGGGGAGCCCAGGGACACCTCTGTCACCCAGCTGTGTGATGTAAACCCCTGCAAGCTGCAGCAGCAGAGATGCTCTCAGGACAGGCTGTAGTACATTGTCTCCATCTGGCAGGCAGCCTTACAGATTGATTGACTAAGCACAGCACCCTAATGTGTCAGGGTCCCTTGCTCCTTTTTGGGGCTAATTCAAACACTCTTGGCATCAGTCACTTGGGAGTCTTTCAGTAATTTCAGTATATATTACACCCTTTATGCAAGTCACTGTCTTGCCTGTTCTGCTTCACGAACATTTGTCAGTAACTAGATATCTTACACATCAGTGAACCATTCTACACATTATGATCCAGGTTAAAATAACTTAAGAGTTTGCACACGTAACCCATAAACTTATATACTGCAGCTGTTATGTGATGTTCTGGATTTACTTCATAAGCAGGTACACTTGGTTCTTAAGCCTATTACTGCCGATAAATGGCAGCTTTAATGTATTAAGGGAGGAAATCTTTAACAGTAGTTATCAGGAGCATTCTGAGTAGTTGATTGTCAAGACATCACTCAAGATGTGTTTAGTTAATAAGAACTCTGTAAATGATTATTTTTTACAGAAATTGTTGAAGATGAGGGGGACTTAGCAAACTCCACCCGAGCAGCTCTGGAAGCTACACAAATAAAGAAGGAGACAATTGATATAGGTAGGTCAGGACTTTGTCATGATAGTTTTAACAAGACATTCTACTTTACTAGGCATTGCAGAATCCAAAGGTTCATATGTTATTCCAGCAAATTACACTTGTTCTACTTCTAGGTTATGATAAATTATGTGTTTTGTTTGATTTCATAGTGCAGAAATGTATGAACACTTATTTATCCTTCCCATAATTATAACAAAATCTTACTTTCCCAAACAACATGCTCCTTTTTATGATGTGTATGATTAGTCTGCAATTGATTGTGACACAATCAATTGCAGACTAATGGTTTCTCTTACACAGTTGCTAGAGAGGATAAAATGGAAAGGTAAATGGCTGTCTCAGAAACTCATAACATTTTATACATTGTCTGTATTTTCAAACTACTTCATGACTGCATTTAGTATCAGATGATTTACTACCAAGCAATTTCCATATATATATTCTGAACTATTTTAAATATAAAACTGAAATGAGCACCTCAGCAATATGTAGAAGTCATATATTCAATGATAAGCAATCAGGAGATTTGTTTTGTTTAAAAGGTTAAAATTTAACATTTGAACACAGTAGGGATATTAATATTCTGGAATAAATGAGCATAAAACCATAGATGATCATGAAAAAGACATCAGAGGAAATAATGATGGCATTGAAATATAGTGACCTGACACCCTGGATCAAAATATTTGTTACAGTAATGCTGTTTGTATACAGAAGTTAATAGAAAAAATAATCAATTTTAGTGATTGTGTGAACAGCAATTCTTTGGCCTTTGACACTGCAAGTTTCTACCATAAGAATATTTCTATTGTATGCATCAGGCATATTCCAGGGAAGAGCTTCCTTTTCAGCAATTATGTTATCTGTAGTTTGGATGTTGAGACATCCTATGCTAGAAACCCTTTACAACTGTTTGCATTGGCTGATTGTGATCGTGAAAGACAACTTTAGTGACTGTGACACTGAGGACGACATCAGAGCAATGCCATCATAACAATGACACACAGGAACACAAGTGACACTGAGGATAAAGTAAATCTGTGACCCTGAAAGTTGAGACATAGCGAGGTCACATGAATGCAAAGTGAAGAATAAAATGTCATGCAGTTCAACTGACTGTCTCATACACACAAACTCCCTATCATGTAATATCCAATTGAACACAGTGATCATGCAAGTCAGCACTACACAAGTGCCACTGCCAAAGACAGGAAGAGATCAGAGAGCCAGTATGGTTGAGAGAATGAGCACAGAAATGGAAGCCAGGGAGAGGTTGGTTAATGGTTTGAAAAAAAAAAAGGAATCTCTCAGGAGGCTACGAGTAGACCTTCAGCTCTGTTTTAGCCCATTCCCAACAGCTGCAAGTGTTAAGGAAGATGCAAGAATTTTCTCAAGAGTCATAGGGTGCCTGTTTATGAGAAAATCCACTTTTTTTCTAGGATCCCAAGTACATCACATGCACATGCTGATCAGAGTATGATTTCCAAGTTTTCCACCGGTACAAAATATATTCTTGCACATGACTTATGAAAAACAAGTGTTTGCCAAATGACTGAAGAGAAAACAAGTTATAGAGCAAATATGAATTCCAAGTACTAGTTTGTGCATATATTGGCAAGTACTAATATAGAAAGCACATAAATGAACATGCTTATTTACAAAGAATATTTCTGACAGAGCCTAAGGAAGCACTCAGCTGTTCAAAACATAAAAAGAATATTTATTTCTACCCTTTACCAAAACCAGCATTGAACATAATTAGTCTATGACATCCCCTAGCAAACAATGAAAACTAATCTTTCTCTTCCTCCCAACCCAAAAAGTAAGTCCACACAAAAGCAAACTTTCAGCCTCAGAGTAGTCCAAGCATGAGAAAATGAACACAGGATCAGCAAAGCTGGGTTTTGATGTTTATAGACAATTTCAGTAATTTCTCAGTAGGCAACAATGAGGTTGCAAATAAAAAGAGACTTCAGGGCGTTGGAACAACTGGTTAAAGATCAAGAGCACAAGTAGTCTTCTCTTCTTCCAGTTGAAAAGAATGATGTGGGAAGAAACCAGGAAGAGCCAGCAGATCACTATCTGGCTCCAAGCTTGGTGACACTGGGAAGATACTGGAATTTTTAATCATGGTTCCATGACACCAGACTTGCACCTATCTCAAAGGGGGGAAAAGGATCTTAGCACAGAAGTTAGAAGAACTCATTGAAAGAGCTTTAAACTAAAATTGCAGGTGGGAAGAGATAAAACCAGACTTACTAGAGAGCCTGGGGGCAACATGCCAATGTTTGAGGGGTGGTGTTCTAGAGAGGTCCTTCGATCTGCTGTCTTAGTAGTCAGGGAATGGAGATCAGCAAAGACATACAGGGGTTATTGATGTGTTAGAAACCACAGAAGCACCTGAGAATGACCATGAAGAAATTAGAGCTTTTCACCCCCAAAAGATGGTGGGGCCAAAAGCCCAGCTGTGGTGCATCCACACCAGCGCAGACAACATGGGCAACAAATAGGATAAGCTGGAAGCCACTGTGTAGCAGGAAAACTGTATCATAGTTTCCATCTTGAGGAATAGCAGAGGGATAACTTGCACAGCTGCTGTGCTGCAATGGATGGCTATAAACTTCGCAGAAGGGACAGGCAAGGAAGGGGAGACTGTTAGGTACTCTATGTTAGGGAGTGTTTTGATTGTCTAGTGCTCATGATGGTGACAATAGTGTTGAGGATGTATGGGTAAGAATCAGGAGAAAGCAACAAGGCAGGTATCCTGGTGGGAGTCTGTGTTTGACCACCCAACCAGGGCAAAGAGGCAGCTGAAATATTCCACAAGCAGCTGGGAGAAATCTCAGTTTCTGGCCCTTGGGGGGGACTTCAGCTGACCCAGATGTCTGCTGGAAATACAACACAGCAAAGGACACAGCCTAGGAAGGTTCCTGGAGTGTGTGGCTGGCAACTGCCTGACAGCCAGTGAAGGAGCCAACTAGAGAAGGTACCCACTGGACATGGTGTTTGTGAACAGAGAACTGGTAGTGGCTGGAGCCTCTTGGCAGCAGCAGTCACAAAATGGCAGTGTTCTCAGTTCTTGGTGAAGTAAGGAGGGAGCTCAGCAGAACTATCACCTTGGACTTGACCAGTGGTGGAGTCACTGTCCCTGGAGGGATTTAAATGACATGTAGATGTGGCACTTAGGGACTTGGTTTACTGGTGGACTTGGCAATGTTAACTCCCTCCTAAATGATTAGTGCTTCCATCCTAAATGATTCCATGATTCTGTGATTCTTCAAGTCTGTAACTAATGGGTTAGACTGAGGGCTTAGGACACTTTAAGGTGGAAATAGGTGTTTCCTACAGAGGATGACAACAATACTAGCAATTTATTTGTCTAAATCCAAGTCTATTTAAAGCTGTGTGTTTCTACAGATGATGATTCTATAAGCACTACCTCAGAAGACAGATCTTGTACGCCAGTAGCAAAACAGCTGGTTGGGACAGGTGAGTATTAATTTTCATGCATTTATTATTAAATAAATCACATTGTATTTTCAGTACCAAAGCTGGAGCAATCAGATCTCTACTGTAAACACGGGTCTACTTTCCTGCTCCTGATTCCATTCTAGCTTCATTAGTAAACTTAAAAATTAGTTTCATACATCTTTTCCTTTCATGAGCAAAATTTGTATTAATACTGTAGTTCAACTTTGCCTTCTATACATAATCTAATGAGCACCATCTGCTTACTTCTGACTATCTTCAAGTCTGAAGATTGTTTTTCTTCAGTTGAATCCCAAGTACCTTTTCATTTGCACATTGCCATTTTAATTCTCACCAATGCTGAGATCTTTAAAGCTTCATGATTACTGCTTTTCCACATGTAACACTTGGATACATCTGTCTTTAATTTCACAACCACAGTGGCACAATTATAGCGACAAAATGTTGAATTTTAGAAGCCTTGGAGAAACAAGAGATTCCACTTGATACATATTTTGCATACTTAAGAGAAAACAATTGTGTATGGATACTAAAATTATAAAAGATTTTAAAAATATATAAAATATGAAATATTAAAATATATTAAACATTAATCATTAACTGATTAATCATCAGTTGCAATTATGCTTTCATATATTAACATTTAGCATGCATGTATAGCATTTACAGTTAGGGTTTTTTTTATTTATATTTTCAGACAATCACATTCCCTTGGAAGAAGCACAAAATCACTTTAAAGTTATTACAGTTAATGATACAGGAGCAGGAAAACACTGGAGTGATAATGAAGTTAGGGCTCTGATAAACATATGGTCAGATGAAAAGATACAACAAATGCTTGAAGGGGCTACAAGAAATAAAGAAATATTTGAGGAAATTGCCAGAAGATTAATGAAACGTGGCATAGACAGAGACTGGAAACAATGTCGCACAAAGTACAAGAACCTAAAATACGAATACCGTGCACTGCAGAAAGAAAATGAGCATCTTGGAAATCCCAGGAGAAAAATGAGATTTTATGATGAAGTTGACTGTATCTTAAGAAGGCAGCCTCTGGGAACCTCAGGCTGGGGATGTGAAAGCTCAAGTCTCCTATCAGGTACTAAAAACTTCAGTGATGAGATAAAGTGCTTCAAGTGAACTTTCTAAAGCCACCTGTTTGAGCCATACTGTAGGTGTGAAATGTGTGTCCAGAAATGGGGAGGGAAAATAACTGGGGAAGCTGTATCTGCATGGTCACACAGTGAACGCTCAGGAAACTCAACTGGCCTATGAAGACACATAGAAGTGAGAATATTAACAAAAAGTGAGAGCACTGAAGTGTTGAGTGTTATTGGAGAATCTGCTTTTGAAAGCCTAAGTGACATACAGTGAAATGGTGCTAGAACACATGGCAGGTTTTAGAGGTCATACAGCAGGCATGTAAAGTCTGATGGATAGAGAGCTGCAAGCTCATACTGTTTGGAACTGCAGAAATCAGTAGCAATCAAGCCAAGTGCAAGGACTCCAAAACCCCCTAAGTATATTAATTCAATACACACCACAGTTGAGAGAGAGAAAAATCCAGGACAGTGATGTTTATTTGAGCACTTGTAATAATTGTATTAATTTTGCTAAAGCAGATTCAGTTTTCACAATAGAGTTTGCCTCTATCTTTGTATCAAAAACCCTCTGATCTAGGAACCACACAGCTAATCTTGTGTCTGCTGTAAGGGTTCTTGTGACTGGCCAACTGCTTCAGACCTCAGGGATACCTGCCCCTGCTCCAGGCAGATTAAGTGCTCTCACAGAATTAACTGAACCTCTGCAACTTAGGGTTCAGTGACTTAAGGTAAAGCAGAACTAGTTGTGATTGTTCTCAGTATGTTAAATAGTTTGCAACAGCACAGATGTTAGTTGAGGACTTGAACCATTTCTGCAGCAAAAGCCAGGTGGACGGCTTGAGCAGAACCAGCCTTAAGCCAGCTGTGCTCAGTCATGAATCAGAGCCCTAATGTGGTGTCCAAGGGCACCACCCAGTAGCGCGTTAGCTGCAGCTGGAATGACAGCCATAGAGCTGTGGGATGACAGTTCTCCCCTGCCTCAGTCTTGTGCTAGATCACATTCTCAAGACATGTATTTTCTTCCAAATACAGAAACTGAATATATTACTGTTCATTTCTACTCTCCATGAATGGCATATGTCAACACCAAGAATGTTGTCAACACCAACAACCAACCTGGCTGTTTTACATTTTAGCATGCTGGAAAAGGACTGTGTAATCTGTGAATGCTGATGCAGTGACCAGTAAAACAATAACCTTTCAGAGAAGAAGCTTCAGTTATTAATCTGTTTGAGGCATGTGCCAAATAAATGTGTCTTGTCCTAGGGTATTTGTTTTTGTAGTATAAAACCTTTAGGTTGTGACTGACTGTGCCTTGAGAATCTCAACAAAAGGCTTAGTCACCTTATTCTTCTCTTCTAAGTTTCAGTGGGAGATGCTACAGCAAACACAGGATCTTTGAGTACCAAAAGAAAAACATGGAATGATGGTAAGAGCCCCTGACTTTTAAAAGCATCTATACACTGCTTAATTGGATGCCAGATTCTTATATCCAGTATTCAATCAGTTAAAAAACCATAATCCTAGAACTTAACACCAAGTTCCAAACCAATATTCTCCTCTCACCCACAACAATCGGCAAAAGAAGAGTTCTGATAGAAAGGTAGGCCTAAGGAAAATTGCAATTTATTCCTTTCAGTCCTCATCCCTGGTATAAATGAGGTAAACATCAGGAAAAACTTACTTGATTCATAAGAAGCATATGCAAAGAAAATATACTATTTAAAAAACAAGATGTCTCAATTTTGTTGCTTAAGGGAAAGTACAGACAGGCAGTCATGGATGTGATTTTCTCATATTACACTACTGTGTCTGTAAACATGTCTAATGTTTTGTACACAAGAAAACAGGTTAAGACAGGTGTGTCAAAGACAAGATAGAATAGAGAATCATGGAGAGAGAAAAATGATGAGAAGGATAGAAATATGTGGCATGTGATCTGATATGGGGAAGGTCAGCAGCTTATTTTTCTTCCTGCAAAACTGACAGGCCCTAAATAACATCAAACAATGAGAAACAAAAAAACTTAGTTTTAAGGAGCTCCCCACTATTTTTAATACTAAAATGATAACTACAGACAGATGAAGAGAAATGATCTGAACATTTTTTTTTTAATTCAACCCATTTAGTTCACCACCACAAACTGTACTAACTCTGTATTTAATCACTCTGTGTGATTGAATAGACTTTCATTTATTGCCTATTATGGAAGTACCTCTTGGAGAAGGCTGTAGCTAGGCAAAACTGAAAGTGTGAGATGTTAAGTGATTTTTTACAGTGGCTGCTGCATTCCTACTCTCCATTATACAATGATCCCTTATATAACACCAGGCAATGCCTGCCAAAAGAGCAGATCAGAAGAACAGCTTTAGGAAAATCCAGCATGTGCTAAACTTCACTGTCAGCAGTTCATTGACTTGTGCACTCTAACCACATACTTTGCTTTTGTCCACAGAGGTGTCACCTGTTCCACTTAAGAAAAGTGCTTCTGAAAACACCATACTCCACTTCCAAAAACTATTAACAGAGAGAGTGCACACAGTAACAGAAGGCAAAAAGTTACTGTTTGAAAGGCTTTGCAAGCAGGAAGAAATGCAAGACCTCAACAGAACACAGGTGTATACTGATCCATCAGCCATACAACAGGTTGGTTTCACGAACTTTCTATGAAATTAACATGCAAATAGATTCTGTTAGTTAGTATGAAATGAAATATTTAAGTGTAGGTTACCCAGATGAGTACATGCTTGCTTCCCTTTAATATAGTCACTTTCAGTCATTTACACTAAAACAAGGTGTGAGTTTCCATCATAATCCTTTACTATGAGCTTTTAGTGGTGATGTCAGTTAGTCAAATAAAAAATATGACCTCTGCCCATACATCTTGGTTCACCTACATGCCAAAATTAACAGCCTTAATTGAAAGAAAATAATACTTTACCTCATCAAAGAAAACATGTACAGTTGAAATTTCATCCCATCATTTCCAATTACCATCTCCATAGTCTTCCTAACAAGTTAGTCCTCTGCAATTAACCAAACAGTTGAAGACCTAGGAGAACCTTTTGGTTAGGCCAGGCTGGTGGGGAAAATGCAACTCTTTACTCCTTAACCAGCATTTACCCTCCTCCTAGTCTCTCCTCTGCTTATGTTGGTGTAGGGGAATGCTGAAGGCTTGCAGCAATGTGCAGCACTAAACTGGAGAATTCAGTGAGCCAGAAAGAAAGTACATAGAATTGATGCCTATGTAGAAGGGGCAGGCATGAGTTATGGTCCCTGTTCTGTACTGGGCAAGGGATCTGTTATGTCCAGTAACCCACAGAAAACATAGAAACAGTGCAGGGAACAATGACATGCTAAGAGACAAATGCCGTATCATAACTGTTATTCTGCAAAATCCTACTAGCCACTACTTCATTTTGTGGTTGTGTAAGTACTTTATGGTCTGTATTACATTTGCAGGGTTTTTCTTTCAGTGTATTCCAGCAAAACAACTTTCTGGATTTCAGTCATGTTTGGGCATAGATCTAGACAGCCTGGCCAAAGCCAGGTCAGTTCTAGGCACATACAAAGGCACAACTCAAGTCAAACAGTCAAGTCCTTACTGCAGCAACAACAGCCACCAGGTTTACCTACACACACAGAGGCCTAAATTCCATCCAAGTCTCTCTTCATAAAATTTTACATAAAAATATTACCAGATAGAATACGTTATTTCCTGATTTATGCTTAATTATTGCCTAGTCAATTCTTTTATAAGACATTATGAAGGCAAATACTTTCCACCAAGGTGGATTTAATCTGCCATTTGACTAGCATTTTTAAAACAATTCTGAGAAGTCAGGAGAGAGATCCCTAGAAAATATTTGTTTTTTGATAATGTTAATTTATACAGTAACATGGATACACAGTTTTTTCAGTGTATGTTTATCTACCACTTTTCACATTTTACACTGATTTCTCAGTATAAACCTTCTTTGGTTTGTAATACTGTCACCGAAACTATAATTTCCAACAATACTAGTATCATCATTGGTTTAAAAATCTTTCTTCTCTCTCTCTTCACAATGGGTTGGTTCAAAGGTACATCTTTGAACTTGCATTGTATTACTTGCATTCAAAAGTGTTGTCTTTGGAAGGAGGACAAGGTTTGCCCCTTCTATCACAGCAGTCAGGTATCCCTATAGAACATGCTGAGTCAGCTGAAGACCTCACCATTCCCACACTACTAAAACCACAGGTTACTCCTTCCACATGTGAAGCAAAAAAACGTGTGACCCAAACCTAATTTGCACCAGTACATTTAAAAGTTTAGTTCAATTAAATTATTATTTAAATTATTTGCAGTAACTGCACTGAAAATAATATGGGTAACTCACATGTTTTGCTCTACCTTCTCTGTTTCATGAATGCAAGGGTGAACTTGATAACTCATTCCAACAAGATTCCCCTTTTCTACATGCTACTCTGAGTAATCCAGTTCTTGCTGGATGCCCTATATACTAGTTCATCTCACTAACCTCAAACAAGACTAGCCCATCTACTAAGAAAAGACCCTAAATGTTTTTTCTGTGTGAGTAGAAGTAGCTCAGCAAGTTCCCAGATGTTCCAGGACTAGCTCTGAACAGCTGAAAAGTTATTTGTGTTGCAGTGTGCCTCTCCTTTTAGAAAAAATACTAACTTGAGGGAAGCAGCACTGCAGAGATGAGAAACTCCACTTTAAATTCTGCATGATGCACAAAGATACAAATCTTTCCAAATCTTGCTGTCATTCAGTACAATGACCCAAACAAACTCTTTATCTCCTTCCAGAAGATAAAAAATAAAGACTTTTAATTCATTAAAATCAGCAGACCTTTCAAGAATATGTATCTGTTTTTAAATGCTGATATTCAGGTGAGAACAACACAAAAGCACTGAGGCAAACGACTCACTGAAGCAGGTCAGAGCAGAGAACTGCAGAGCACACTTGCAGTCTTTACTTGGAAATGGTCCATGTCAACACTAGGTGGTAGACATGAAGCAAGAACTGACAGAAAAAAAAAAAAAGAACACAAGTGTGTTCTTTCCAAGTAAAGGGTTTTTTCCCTCAGAAAGTTTTTCAGAGAGGATTTAACTGACAAATGTTCAAAGAAGGTGGACTTCCCTTTGTGTGGGATTCCTCTTCTATTCTGCTTTGTGACTGCAAAGCATAGCTTGCTTGTTGTAAATGTTTTGCCAGAAAGCTGTCTTCTCCCCCCAAAGTTCATTTATTGTCGATCAAAGATGGAAAGAGATGTCAGATGCAAGATGGGGCATTTGCATCATCTGATATTTGTGCACTACTCCCATTTATACAGATAACAATTAATTTACTTGAGACAGATAAAGTGATATCAAGACAAACTTTCTTCACTGTAGTTACAATTCCACATAACTTTTTGCTTAGAGACAAAATTACCAGGAATGCTGATGTTTAGAATTCTGGTTGTCTAGAGCTATGATCTGTCTCCTTTGGACAGCATCCCCAGGGGTAGTGACAACAGGCTAAATAGAATGTTGCTAGGCCAAAGGATTTCTCAAAGCAGTCCCTTCAGAAATAGTATTAGTTAATCTAACTCATCCTTCCAGTGTATCTTTATATCCACTTAAGCTTTTGCTGTGGCTTTTCTGTCTCTGATCACAGCTTTACATTTATTACAGTCACACAATATTTAGTCCAGAGACACTTATGGACCAGTGACATGGAACATGGGCCACCATCTGACACGTGCTAAATGGTTATGTGTAGGGAACTACCACAGGACTGCAGTGGTTTGGGAGGAGAGCCTTTCTTAGACATAGATCCTCAGCAGAAAGGCCAGACCAAGTCAACATGTCCATGTTGATCCTGGGAATCTTAATATAAATTAGATTATGAAAACATTCCAGCTTAATAATCAAAACCAAGTAATGATGGCAAGAGTATCAATCCTATAAAAAGATATTTTTGGTCTTCTCCCTCCTCAAATATCTGCATTACAGCCAGAGGGCCATTAAGATTAGTGTGAGAGCAAATCTGTCTCCCCCCCTCAGTTTGCAAATGGCAATACTGAGATTTTTCAGTTGTAGCAGATAAATGGAACTATTACCACTTGACTTACATTAAAAAGCTTCATTCTTCTCTAAAACACACATATTCAGTAAGATGAATGGGCCACTTTATGAATCTTTTAATAGGACTGTTGGAAAGTCCTCTGCATGCCCTTTTGCATTATTTGAGAAACTGTTTGGGCCAAAGGCTTTGAGAATGAGCTTCAGGAAGCAGAAATGCTTGCACTGATGGTGGATCAACAAGCACTATCTGCATCATTGGCTTTAAAGACTCTGCCTACAGTCATTCTGTTTCTTACACAGCTAGGTCTCCTTTGTGTTGGCACAAGCATCCACATGGCCAACTGTCTACCAACTGACAGAACTGATTTAAATTAAAGCTAACTCAATAAAAAGCCCCTCCAAACAGCCCTGCTTTTTTTTTTTTTTAATGGGAATGGTAATGTGGCAGATAGTGAAGCCAGAAGAGTTTATATGAACTGAACTACCCAGTGATAACACAGGTTGCTGCATACAACCCTCCCTCCATGCATGAGGCTCAAATTTAAGGCAGACAAGCCAACCAAGCAATCCTGTGAAAATTACTGGAGAGATGTATATGGATGACTTATCTACAGTCAAAGTACAGAAGAAGGAACAGTCTCACCACAGCCCTCTAGCTAGGCTAATGTAATGGGAAGTCTGTTGGCCACAATAAACATAATGGCTGCCTCAGAAATGTCCTCTTGTATCTCATGTTTTGCACCATTTCCCTCCTTTTTTTTCCACTCCTTATAACATTATCTCATTCTAGCTGGTTACTCCACCTTCAGAGATAAATGCTTAGACTGAACTACATTTTGTGACATATACATTGAAGAGACCTCAACTTGGTTAGAATGAAATCTGGCTTCTCTTCACTTTCCCAAAAATGAGTGTGCAGGAACCTGAACCCTGCAGGATGTCATGTAAAACAACTAGCAGATGGGAGAGCTCACCACAGCAAAAAGGCCTTTCTTCTCTCTTCTTGCAGGAGCGAGCTTTGCAGAATGTCATTAAGCCAAGCTGTCATCACCTGCAGCACACAATGGCCTAAAACTTGAACCAAGATAGAACTAAAAGAAGGGTTTTTACATCTACATTCTGTGCCTGAAAGTACTCAGGAGTGTTTTACCAGCACATAGAGCATGAATGTTATTGTAAAATAGCATACAGACTCATCACTGGCTAGGCAAAGTAGCCATACAGGGTACTTTGAGTAGCCTCATACCCTGTATATTCCATAGGAGATTGACAAATAAATATGATTAATTACAAATTTTGGTATTTAGATAGGACATTTGACACTGCACTTCTTGCACCTGGGAATGAAGGATATGTTACACTCATAAAGCGTTCTTGAGATGAAAGGCAAAGATAAATACCTTACATACCAAATTATCAGGATCATTACCTGTAGCATATCTGAGTTCCTCCAAAAATTCTCATCCAAATACTATTGCAATTTTAAGCTTTTTGATTGAAAGACTCACAGTGTAAGTCACAATACCAATGGCTTGTTAAATAGCCTTTAAAAAAACCCTATCTTGTAGCCAAAATGTTGTATATAAAATGTAGATGAACATTTTGATTATGCTATATTGAATGTAGGTATTTGGAAGGATGGATAATGGGAAGCAACCAGTGACTTTAATAGATTGAACGAGAAGTGTCTTAACTTACATTGGTGATTATCTGGGTTCTGTTCTATGAGTTTTAATAATGGACAGTAACAGGAAAGGTACCAAAAAACGCACTGGCCAAGCCTCCACTGATAACAAGTTCCACACACAGGCCCAGCTGAGACAAGGGATATTCCCTGACTTAATGGGACTTACACCTTCATAGAAGATGGCTTTTAAAGACTTTTTCTAAAAATGAGTACAAAGCTGGTACACTCAGGTTTCAGTACGCGGTATTGCTGCCAAAAATATTTTCCAGAGAATTTTGCAAAAAGTTAACAGAAATCACACTTCCTCGAAGATTAACTTTGCAAATTTGTCCTGGTCAAGGACTCAAATGACGTCTAATAGATTTGTAATTCAGAGTAACTCCTCCTCCCTCCCTCACCACCCCCAAGAAAATCCTCTCCTTACCAACATCCTCTGATTTGATTTTGGCATGCTGTCAGTGGATTTTGCAGTGACTCTGTTCCCTGGCTTAAAAAATGCAGAGATGACTCAGACCATCTACTTCTAAGCCTCGTTCATGTTGATGCCAGAGTAACATGATTTGCTTGAGCAGAATTAAGTTAATGAGCATTCACTGCTAACATAGCTGTAAAATGTTACCATGGTGTCAAGTTAAATTGATAAAGTGTTTTAAGTGTGTTGAAGGCCTTGATTAGACTGTAAGAATATACTGCTTTTTGTTTTAATTCACAGTTCACCGTTATAAAGTTAAAGCCAATAAAACACTCTGTTCTATCTTCTGCTACATAGGAGTGAGAATTTAAGCCTCAACAACTAGCAGTTGCTTTTTAATTATTAAAAAAAAATGCAACCCCAAACAACTTTTAAAGTTGTTCCTGCTAATGTCACAATAATGAAACTACAAGTATCTTTTGTCTTTGATTATGAGCCTACTTGTGGGCTCTCAAACTTTGCTTACACATACACATCAATTTTTAATGCAGAACACTTTCAGTGAGTGAAGCAGTAAGCACTGCTCATGCACACCACTGAACCCATGCTTAACTATTTTGGTTGCTTGATGCAGCAATACAGACTTTCAAGTTTTCAGCTGCAAACATCCACAGTGAAGAAAATCTCTTCAATGCCACAATAATAAAAATGATCAACTCATTCTTGGCCATTTATCAGAAATAGCCAAGTCCTTCACCTTGCTGCAAGCAGCTGTATCAGAACACAAAGCACAAAGAATTTATGCTGCATGTTTTTGTGGCATCTAACAAATACTCTGGATTTTTATACATACAGGTGAGATTTCAAAGATTAGAAATTATAACATGTTCTCCTCTTTGTGGCCCAGGTATCTCAGAAATGCAGCTTGATACAATGCCATACTTTAATATTCTGAATTTTAAAATCTAAGACAAATAAAGGGCTGAATTCTGTAATTTGATTTATTGCACAGGACTAATTTGAATATAGAAGAACATGCTTATATCAAAGGGCAGTAATCATTACATAAATATCCTTACTAATTTGAAGGTGATGTCTAAGGACTGTATTTTCTAGTGGCCAGTCAAATTTCTATTAGTCACTCAGGCCTGACTTGGACAGCCCATTAATATTTACTATAATCTTCATTCATATTTATTTATTTTTAAAGGCCTATGGTTAAGAGACATGTCTTCAATTTTAACTTTAAAACCATGGGCCTAATGCAGTTTACTGATTCAGTTAATGCTAAACTTTAACTCTGGTTTTCAAGAGACATTCCAAAAAGTAAAAAGAAAAATAGCTGTTATCTTATTACTTCCTCATGGGATGCCAGCTCTTCTACCCATCATAATAGGAAAAGTGCAAAGAGAGAAACATTAGCAAAGAAAATAGGAACATTAATATCTCAGCTATTGAACAGAACTTTATTGAGTGCTTGCAAAGGTATACTTAATGGAACAGACTGTTTCACTTTTACAGGTGCAATGTTTATGCCTTTAGGAAAGCATCCCTTAAAAATTTTGACCATTACTGAGTTAGATGAGAATGAAAGGTAGTGCATATATGCCTCTAGCTGTGTAGCTTCCTGTAGAATTTATGAATGAATGATGAATTTCAACCATGGTATAATATTGGTGTGTACAGTTGTGTCCCCCACAGGGAATATCTATTATTTAAAAGATCAAGCAAATTAAATATATTTGTCAAGTGCCCATCAAAGAAAAAAAAACAAAGCATACGGAAAAGTTGAAATAAGTTTGCAATGAAAATTGAGATAATAAGATGCAAAATAATGAAAATACATCAATCCCACCTAAAATACTCCAGGTCTACCACTGTAACTGTAAGCACAAACAAGGTAAGATTGTTTCCAACCTCTTCAGAGAAAATCAATGCAAGCTAAAATGAGACTATTGTTTCATTTTACATTAAAACCATGGCTTTGTTCCTGGGACTTTGGCTGTATCACTCCCAATAAAAACATTTTTGGTGGACACTGGCGAAATATATATACCTGCAGTTCAAAGAGAATTATTAGCATACAAGAGTCAGTAGGAATGCAGCATTTTACCAGGAAAAGTATATGAAACTCTACTGTAATAAACAGAAAATCTCCATGTAAACAACTTCCTATTGTTGGTCCAAAACCAATTTCAGAGCAACATTTGCATGTCTGTGACTTCAGAAATACAAAGAATGCATTTTATCTATTCAGCGCATGTGTACTTACCCATGCCCAGGTTACCTAGGCAGCCCACCAACGTAGACTATCAGGAGTGTGTTTACTTAGCACACTTTTTCCAGCTGTGGAATCAAGCACAGCAGACAGGCTCAGCATGTACTACTGAACGATTTTGTGCTTGCCTAGCTGTGCATGTGCTCCTACAATGACGATATACCTTTCTGGCACCACTAAAAAAATTACTGGTATATGTCAGTCCATAACATTATTATTTTGAATACCAACCAAATGGAAGCAGAACCCAAACTTCATTCTGTAGCTGTGCATCCACGTGGATGACAGCGAATCAGGTCTGTTGTACATTGCCGTAGACACATCAGGTAGAAGTTTTATTGTATCATGATGATGAATCTAAACCACTACCGCTAGCAGGAGCCTAAAAACTTAAGAACTGTTTAGTTTCAGTAGCCTCGGATTGTGTGAGCATCTCGAGAATGACGGCCGGGCCTCGCCGCGGCTCCGGCAGGAGGTCACCTCTCGGCGCGGTTGGGACGGGGAGGCGGGGGCATTCCGCCGTGCGGGGCGTACCCTCCTGCCGCCCGGGGCGTACCCTCCTGCCGCCCGGGGCTCATCCCCGCCGCCCGGGACGCGGCCACGCTGCGGGCTCCGCGCAGGGACGCGCGGACGCCCAGGCCGGTGGCGCGGGCCCGGTAGCGAGAGCGGGTGCAACTCAGGCGAGATGCGGCAGAGGTCCAAAGGCGTTCGACAGCTCTTCCTTCGGCGGGACCGGCTCGGGAGGCAGGAGGCGGAGGGATGTTCCCGGCCCTTCGCCTCCGGGATGCTGCCGGGGCTCCCCGCCGGGGCGGAGCGGAAGGGACCGCTCGGAGCTCTCCCCTTCCCTCCCAGAGCGCTCCCGCCGCCGGAGACGCGAGGCCCTCCAGGCTGCACGTGTCGCCGCATGGCCCCGAGCAGCCGCCGCGGCCCGGTCCGACACCGAGCCGCGTCCGAGCACATCTCGCCCCCGCGCCCCTCTTACCTGTGCTGCAGCCCCACCAGCCCCAGCGTGATTACATGGGGCACGTCCAGCTCCGTGGGCCACGCGCCGGAGGCGATGCAGCCGAACACGCCGCACTCCTCCCGGATGCCCAGCTCCTCCAGCTCCATGGCGCGGGCAGCACGTGGTGGCGCGGCGGCCCCGCTACAGCTCCTTCTCCCTCGCCCTCTCCCGCTGCCGGTCCCGCTCCAGCGGCTCCCACGCGCTGCTGCCGCCGGCTCGCTCAGCCCACAACGCCGCTCCGTCCAGGGATCCCGGTGGCCCGCCGGGCGCCTCCCGCCCTCATTTACATACGGGGGGGGCGACACCGCACCCCCGGCCCGCTCCGCCGCCTCGCCCGGCCCCGCCTTCCCTAGATTCCGCTCTGCCCGCCACCCCGCGGGGCGCCCCAGGCCGAGGGGATGTTTGCCCGCGGGGTGAGGGTGCGGGGGGCCAGAGCCCGGGCGCGGCGTGGCGCCGGCATTGGCCGGGCAGAGGGCCGGGACTGTGTTGGGGGGGTTGGGGGGTGATGCTGCCGTCCGGGGCTCGCTCGGGGGGCTCGGCGGGGCCGCCCCGCGGCGT
>JAYDZK010000202.1:43994502-44012174 GCA_034509185.1 Euphonia xanthogaster | reverse complement strand
TGGAGCGGCCCGGCCGCGGCTGGCGCGGCCCCTGTGGCGCCGGGCGGGAGCCGTGAGCGGGGCTTTGGGCCTCTCTGCTGTGGGAACGTGGCCAGGTCGCTCCGTGGGTCGGGGCTCAGGGAGTTCCTCGTGGTCTGGGACCGCAGCGCGGGGTCCTGCTGGATCCTCAGGGACTCGAAGGTGGTGGCTGCGTGCGGAAGTAAACAAATCTTTGCGATGCAGAAATGACTTTTTTTCTTCTTTTTTTGTGTTTCGTTTTGGTTTTTTGTTCCTCTAGACCTGAAGCTTGGCAAAAAAGTTAATGAAGGTAAAACGAAAGAAGTGTACGAGCTGCCAGATATCCCGGGTTGTGTTCTCATGCAGTCAAAAGACCAAATAACGGCGGGAAATGCAGCCAGGAAAGACCGAATGGAAGGGAAGGCTGCCATTTCCAACACAACGACAAGCTGTGTGTTTCAGCTGCTTCAGGAAGCTGGTCAGTGTTTTAAAGGCAGACTGTGTATGCTTCTGTGTTACAGACGTTATTACGAAACAGTATTGTTTTATAGAAGAGTTTAACCTGCCTTGAGGCTTTCGTGGTTTTTTTAGCCTCTTTTTTATTAGCTTTTAATTATGCTTTTCTCTCTGGTCCTTTAGAGCTGGGTGAGTGACTTGTTTATTTGGAACCCGAGAGTATCTGCAGTAATCTAGTGTTGCAGATAACTGCAATAGTTTCTCCTGCTTGTTTGGACATGCCTCTAGTCCCCTTCTCTCTGCTTTTGTCAGTCCTTCCATACCCTACACCTCCTTACCTGTAACTCTGGGCTGGATGCATCTGCCTTGCTTTACTATGTATGCATGCATAGAACACTTCTAGCTAGTGTTACTACAACACTATGTCTAAGCATTGTGAAATCTGTGTATGTAAGCTGAAACATAAAATTAGAGTGTGTTTTCCCCCCCTCAGTTGTGTGTTATAGCAGCATGAACTTCGGTAAGCTTTGCACATAACCCTTGAGAGGACCACATTGCAAAATACATTTATCAGTCTGTATTGAATGTATCAGGAGTTTAATCTTTACCTTAAAATATTCAAAGTATTTCTGATGCTATCAGTGAGTTTTATGGAGTACATAACTTAAGTTACTCAAGTGAGTTTAGCACCACACTTCCAAAAATGGAGCCAGTAACTTTGTTTTGAGAAAGCATTTTAAAGTGTCTTTGAGTAGTTGGCAAGTTGCAAAGAGGAATTTGTGCTGGTGCTGAGTCTGCTAACAGTATTAGAATACAGGCACTACTAAGCTTAGCTAAGATTGCTTATAACTGTGTGCTCCATGTGCTTTGAAACATTCACACAAAGAATGCTTCAGGCACCAGCTGAGTTACTCTAGAATTTGTAGTATCTGTTACAAGGTGTGGTGATAGCTAACTGAAGTCCTAGCTTGGTTCATGTGGGGAAGAGAAAGATGGTTTCTTTAGAGTTATAGCTTTGTCTCAGCCCATGTTTTGAGAACTACTTACACAGAAATACATGCCAAGTAATTCAGTGTAATCCTGAGTCTGGGCTTTCTCGGGAAGCCTGCTGTGAATACACTACTAAGAAGCCTCCTAGGTATTTGATTATTTTTGCAGTTGATTGAAACTTCTAATTTTCATTGCAGAGCAATTAGTGAGATGTTTTGCCTAATTCTTGAATGGTGCTAGTTAAGATAACAATCAAAATACTTCATATCCTATAGATGTGCACTTTTAACATGAAGAAGCCGTTCTGTTGACCTCTCAAAAACCCATGAGTGGCTAGTACTCATAACTTTCACAGGTGCCATGGAAAAACATGCAGAGTAAACTGCAGCTGCATTTTAAAACAACAAAAGAACTGGGTTGGAGGGTTCTTCTGCAGTTTCCTCCTTTCAGTGGTGTAAATGCACCACAAATAGTGGGAATGCCTTGTTGTAGAGGGTGTTTGTTTGCCTTGCACAACTCTTCTTTACCTGCTCTTTCTGAGATGATTTACGAAGTTCTGTTAAAGTTTCTCTCCCTTTTAGAATAGAGCTAATGTCAGCCTAGCAAAAGCACACATCTGCACTGATGGAAAATGCCATCGTGAACCAGACAGGGGCCTTAATGTGCATTTGATTATTTAAATCATTCTGCCATTGAAGGAAATGCGCCAAACTTTGAAGAGTCAGTGTTCATATTTTAAGACATTTTGTTTCTTCCTTAACGGCTCTGGAAGTGGAATGGAGTAGAATTGCTTGGTTTGACTGAGTGCAGCTCCTTTGCCTTCTGTTTCTGGCAGATGCTGACTGGGCTTGGCAGTTGTCTTGCCCTGGTCAGGTATGCGACACAGAGTCCCCAGGCAGGTGCAGAGCAGAGCTGCTTTATTGCAACAGGACATTTTAAGCAGTTAGTCCATTATCAGCTATGTAGTTTCAAATCATAACAAACTTAATTCAACCAACCACCATAGCCCACAATGTGAACACATGATGGTTATATAATTTGTTTTTCTACCTTTGAGTCACATTCCCATAGTCCTTTTCAAAGCCAAAGTAACAGGCCTGAGCCATGATTTTCTAAGGCCTTCCTTTTGTAAGGTTTTATCTATCTGCAACAGTCAGGGAGAAAGGTGGGACTTTCCTCGAGAGTGAAATTTTAAAAAGAGCCATTTGGCACTTTGAGTGCTGATCTGCACGTTGGCTGCCCCTATTTAATATGGGGTCCATCATCTTAAAATTATGTAAGAGGGTTGACTTGTTGCAGCAGGTTTGAGTGCACATTCTTCTGAATCTGTCTTTTGCCTAATAAATCACCAACGTATAGAATCCTAAATAACTTAGTTTGTGATGAAAGGGAGGACAAAGCCATTCTCTCTGCCCCACCTGCTTTTATTAAGCAAAGTAGTAAAGACTGCTGTGCTCTGTTACTCTTTTGAAAGGCTCCAATTACTGCTCAGTCTATAATGAATCTTTCACCAGAGAACATGGTTGGGTACTTAGTTGCTGCCAATTATTTTTTTTTAACAAACAAAAACATTGTGAAGGATAGATTTAATTTTTTAAGGCTCTGTGAACAAAATCATTTTCAAGAATAGGATTTCTGAGTTACGAATGTTGTATGATAAAATTGGCAAAACTAATGACTTGTGGAAGATACTTGTCTTTTGCAAGGCTGGAGTGGGCTCAAAATACCCTGAAGAGATTCAGTGTGTGCCTTAAATCCAGGGAAGTCCAAGATTCAGATGTACTTAAAATTAAAGATGTTTGTGACTACTGTTTTAGCTGTGGAGTGTGTTTACTAATGGAACTAAGCTGCCATCTTTTTATTTAGGCATCAAAACAGCTTTTGTCAGGAAACAGAGTGACACAGCATTCATAGCAGCTCACTGTGAAATGATCCCAATTGAATGGGTGTGCAGAAGAATTGCTACTGGCTCCTTCCTCAAGAGAAACCCTGGTGTCAAAGAAGGATATAAGTTTTACCCACCCAAAATTGAGATGTTTTTCAAGGTAAGTTTCCTTTCCTGTGATGTTAATCAAACTTAAGCAGAGCTAAAATTCTGTATTGTCTCCTTTAAAATGCTGACAGATAAAGCAAGTAGTGCTAGTGGCTGACCAATCCTCTTACTCTCAGCAGTTTTGCCATTCTAATGTTTGCTTGCATTCTTATCCAAAAGCTGTTTTGTCCCAAGTCCATACAGTTGTGGCTTACAGTACAAAGAGTAACAAACCAAGCTGTACTGAAAATCAGAAAAAAGTAGGTATAAGGGCTTTTTAGCATAAGCTTAATATATCAGCTGAAACAGATGTGTTGATATATTTGAAGAAATTAAAATAAACAGTGGTTGCATGTTGAGGGTAAGTAGCTAGCTAGTCATTTAGGATTCTGAACTCCTTTAGTTATGTGTGCTTAAAGATGTATCTGGTGAACAGTAATCTAAAGTGTTTGTGGTGTACCCTGTTACTTTTAAAGATGGTCAGGTGTTACAGCAAGTGTTTTCAATGTCACTCATTTTTTTAATGCTAATCATAAAATACTAGTTTGAAGCCTGTACTTGTTACTTAAAAAAAAAAAACAACAAACAAAACAAACCAACACACAAAACCTTGTATCTTTTAATGGCTGTTCTCCTCTTATAGCAAGCTTAAATTGCATCGTGTATTTATTCTGGTTTTCTTAACAGGATGATGCTAATAATGATCCACAGTGGTCTGAAGAGCAAATAATCGAAGCAAAATTCTGTTTTGCTGGGCTTACTATTGGCCAGACTGAAGTGGATATTATGTCTCGTTCTACTCAAGCCATTTTTGAGATCCTGGAAAAAGCATGGCAGCCCCAAAACTGCACTCTTGTAGACCTGAAGGTATAAGAATCTAATTTCTCATGATCCTGGTTTTGACAAGAAAAATATCACTGTATAATTACTAAAATAGGATTCTTACTGTCTTTTTAGATTGAATTTGGTGTTAACATGCTGACAAAAGAAATTGTTCTTGCTGATGTTATTGACAATGATTCATGGAGACTGTGGCCAGCAGGAGACAGAAGCCAGCAAAAGGACAAACAGGTGGTGCTTTAATCTTTACCTTCTAAGTGAGCAGGGGAGAAGAAAGGAAGGCCTGCAGTTTAGCATCTGCTTTCACAGTGGCTTTTTCTAGGTGGTCTTACCTTGTTACAGAGTAGTTTGTATGGTCCCTTGTGTCCAAGCCTGTTCTCATTAAACAGTTTATCTGGTTTATGGTAGGAAAAAAATCCTCTGTCTGTCTTCAGCTGGAATACCCAACAGCACTATTGACTGGAGCTGTCATAGTGAAGTGTGGGGTTTCCAGGAATGATAAGGATTTCTGACTTGTGCAGATAATAAAATAGTTGATAATAGATTGGTAGGAAGAATAGAAGCTTTGGTTCCCAGGTCTGCCTCCAAGTTTCTCAGTTTATTCAGAGATTTATTGTTATCCTCTACTAGTAGAGATCTGGTGATACTTAAGAGGGAACTGCAATGAGGATGCTTTTCTTTGTTATTTATTTTGGTTAACCATGAATTCAATTATGTTGCCTCCAAAAGTGTTGCTAATAGCCTGTGCCCACATGAGGCCTGCAAACAAGTATGAAACAGAACTTGTCCTATATTTAAACTTACAGCATTTATACTTCTCAAATATTTTTGAATTACCAGATGACTTGTTATGAAGGAGCTGGTTTGGGAATGCTTCTGGCAGGAGTTTGTCATGGTTGTTGAGACTAGTGACAGAGACCTTGTGAGACAAAGTGCTGTAGGCCATGGGGGAAGATTTCAAAGTGTACCGGGGAGAAAGAGTATTAATTTTAAATTGGGAAGAAAAACTGTTCTGTCATTACAAATGTCATTACAAATCCAATTTTAAAAAAGTTGTATGTTTTTCCTTAAATTTTCCCTGTGGAAAGCTTCCAAAATCTTAATATCCCTGTGGCTGAAAGTCTTTTGTGTTGTAAATGGGCATAAATTGCAATGTAGAAGGCTGTTTATGCCTGGAATTGCTAGAAACTGTGCAAATATTTCATTTGAGGTATAATAATAATTCTTACCAATTATGATAGCAAAATTAGTCTTTTCTGTACCCAAACCACATTAACTTTGTCTGCTGGTTTTGGCTGGGGTAGGGTTATTTTTCCTGACAGTGGCTAATATGAGGCTGTGTTTTGAATTTGTGCTGAACAGGAGGTTGATAATAAAAAGATGTTTTTGTTATTGCTGAGCAGGGCTTACACAGACCCCAAGGCCTTTTCTGCTTTTGGTACTGCCACACTGGCGAGGTAGTTGGGGGTGCATGGGAGGTTGGGAGGAGACACAGCTGGGACAGGTGACCCCAACTCACCAAAGGGGTATTCCAGACCGTGTGACACCATGTCAGTATATAAAGTGTGGGGGAAGGAGGAAGTGGTTATGGGGAGACGTTTGGGGTTGATGGCGTTTGTCTTTCCAAG
Source organism: Euphonia xanthogaster (assembly GCA_034509185.1). NCBI lineage: Eukaryota > Metazoa > Chordata > Aves > Passeriformes > Fringillidae > Euphonia > Euphonia xanthogaster. Next base: position 44,006,231 of record JAYDZK010000202.1, on the reverse strand, counting down.
TGACAGTTATGTGTGATGGGCCCTGCTCTCATGGAGATGGCTGAACACCTGCCTGGCCATGGGAAGCAGGGAGTGAATTCCTCCTTTTGTTTTGTGTGTGCAGCTTTTGGTTTGCCTCTTAAAATGTCTTTGTTGCAACCCATGAGTTTTCTCAATTCTACCTTTCAGATTCTCTCCCTGATCTCTGGTGGGGGAGTGAGTGAGAGGCTGTGTGGGGCTTGGCTGCTGTCTGGGGTTAAACCGCAACACTTCAATGCTTTTATTTTCCTTTTTCCAGTCCTATCGGGACCTGAAAGAAGTGACTCCTGAAGCACTGCAAATGGTTAAGAGAAACTTTGAATGGGTTTCAGAAAGAGTGGAGGTACCTGTTTTTATGAGCAACACATCTAGACTTTGATAACTGTGTGCCTTCAATCCTGTTGACTGCTTTTATTTCTCCCCTCCCTCTCCACTCTTTTCTCTAGTTGCTTCTAAAAACAAAGAGCCAAGGTAGAGTTGTGGTGTTAATGGGATCTTCTTCTGACCTCAGTCACTGTGAAAAAATAAAAAAGGCATGTGCAACCTTTGGAATTCCTTGTGAATTAAGAGTGACTTCTGCTCACAAAGGGCCAGATGAAACCCTGAGGATCAAAGCAGAATATGAAGGTAAATGCCAAGGAATACTGATTGGGATTGACACAGCATCATGTTTCAGAATAACTTGGCAACTTAAAAGATTGATGTGGGTTTTTTCCATTTTTTTGTTAAACAGAACACCAAGCTATGTTAAAGTTGTTTCACACTTGCTAGTAGCATGACTGCTTTAAGTAATTTTGGAGTAATGTATTGTCCTACTGTGCTGCCACACCTTCCATTACTCAAATCTAACCTCTGCTTTTATCTCAGTATCAGAACTGCTTTGCCCAAGCCCTGATCATGTTAAGAGATTTATTTAGTACCTTGCTGGTGATGCCAGCGTTTCTGAAACAAGGCAGGACAATGTTTTCTCTAGCTGACTGAATATTCTCATGTGTTATATTAGGCAGATGTTGCTCCCACCATGTTTCTCCTGTTTGATGAAAACATTATTGCTTATTACTTTAGATGGCATGAGAAAATACCATGAGAAAAACATGCTTGCTTTAAATTACTCTCTTGGCCAAGAAGACTTAACATCTCTTAAAAGTGTTTCTGGCCTAGCAGAGGAGATATGGGAATTATTTATTTCTGTGGGAGTATACACATTCTATGCATACCATTCTACTTGGTGAAACTACAAATGTGGTAACCATAGTTAAAACACTTACTTTGAGGTGAACTGTTTCAGATTTAAGGAGAGGAACACTTACAGATGCCAGAGGTTTGATGGCTGTGTTCTCTATAAAGCTAAGCAGCACCTCTTCCTCTAATAGAGACTTCCCCTCAGAGGCAGAGTAAGAAATGCTAATTTCAGCTCTGTGTGGTAAACATAGCTGAGATTTAAGGATGTAAGATTTCATAGAAGATATTTCTGTAAAGGAGGAAGTTGGACACAAAATATTAGTGCCTTGTGATGGAATTGAAAAGATGACTGCAAACACAGCTGTGAACTTAGACAAAGCTCCATGAAAACAAGTGGTAGAGAACAAGGTGGATTGCTTATCTCTGAATGTCTTCCTCCCCACAGGAGATGGAATCCCAACAGTGTTTGTTGCAGTAGCTGGCAGAAGCAATGGTTTGGGGCCAGTAATGTCTGGTAACACTGCTTACCCAGTTGTCAACTGCCCTCCACTCTCAGCTGACTGGGGTACTCAGGATGTGTGGTCCTCTCTCAGACTACCCAGTGGTAAGATGATGTTCAATTTATGCTCTTGTTCTGATCTGGCTCTATTTTTTTGTTGTTGTTCTACTGTACACACAGGGGCAAAGCACTGGTAAAGCAGCTGCATCAGAACCAAGCAAAGTCTGTGGAAATATGTCACATGCAGGCTTTGACTTCTTAATGGCAAAAAGCCCAACAGACACAGCTAAGATTACATAGGAATAATCCTTATAAAAAGTAAACCTTGGCTTATCCTTGCTAAACATTTTATTTTGGAATTGAAAGTAATATTAATGGGAATTTCAGTAATTGAATTTTGATGCATTTTCCTTATGATCAAAGATCAAATAGTATCTTTCTCAACAATCAGTGTAGGTGAACCTCAACGCTTAACTACTAATTCAGTGCATTTTTACCTGTGTTATTTTTAACTTTGTTAGTAACTTGAGTGGAGGCCCATAAATCTGTTACCTCTGTATAAGGGAGTCATTTGCATGATGGCTTTTGGTGTGAAGTGCCACAAAGCAGTCATATTAAAAGTAATGGAACATGTGATACTTCACTGGCTTTAAAACTGGATCATGTGGCTCCTGGAGGCTGAAACAAGCCTTGTCTTAAATTGTTCAAGAAAATGTTTCGTTTGACTATAAACTATGCTTTAGTAAGTGGCATTCTCTTCTCTGCAGGTCTTAGCTGTCCTACTACTCTGTCACCTGAAGGAGCTGCCCAGTTTGCTGCCCAGATATTTGGGCTAAACAATCATTTAGTATGGGCCAAACTGCGATCAAACATGTTGAACACCTGGATCTCCCTGAAGCAGGCTGACAAAAAACTTAGGGAGTGCTCCTTGTAAGTCACACTGACAAGTAACTATTATTAGTTACACAATGATAATGGCGTGTGCATATTCATTCATATTAGGATTTACCCCTGGATGAGCTCAGAGGTCCTGCATCATTTCTTGCAGAAGAAAGCATTGTTAGAGCAGAATAGGAAGTTTGTTGTGTCGTCATCCTTCCCTTGTGTATTTTTTAATATAACAACTAAGTCGAGATGGGGAAGTAGTATTTTAGGTACTCTTAGGTACTCTTTCTGTTGCTCCAGAATGGTGCTGTTCTGCTTTTTAGCCTATACTGTTAACTACAGACTATGTCAAGAGAATGATTTGGTACAATCTAAATAGAATTCAACTAGTCTTCTGCATTTCTGTAACAGTAACATTCTTCTATAGGATTAATGTATGTCTTGAACCTTATTAACTGAACTGGACTGCTGACAAAAGCCAGTGTTGATGCTGTTCTGCTTGCAATGATGGTATGCTTTCATTAGCAATAAAATGGCAATATATGCTGTATTAATAGGAAAAGAGTGTGGAAAAATGTCTTAAGAGCCTGAAATAAATACATGCCTTATTTTAAAAATGTATATACATACATGTATCTTTTTTAAAAATATGTATGTGCATATTTACCCCATTGATATCTTTGGAATGATGTGATGAAGTTGACACCAATTTGCTTGTTCATAACAAGCCAGAAATACAAATGGCTTGAGTGACCTGTAACTTGGCTTGTTGCCTGTTTGCTCTAACTCTTGCCTAGTCCAGGCTTTGTCCTTTTAAATACTAGGCAGATCTATCTTCAGTAGTTCTACAGGGGCTATGTGATGGTGTTGGACTGTCTTCATACACTTCAATAACTATAGCTATTTTGTGTCTATATTTCCTCACTCTGTTTCTGTGGAAATTTTACTGAACAGGGGAACAAATACTAAAACAACAAACTTCTGGGGGGAAATCTAAGCATGACTTTCTTGTCTTTGCACACACCGGTCTTCTGAGTGGGTACGACTCTAACAAATAGGCAATTACTCAAAGTATGTATCACCTATGCTTTTACAATTATAAATAAACTATTGAATGCTAATGTGCCTCATGGAGATTTATTGAACAAGTACACTCAAAAGTAGCTATCAGCTGTGGTATGTAGCTTCAGGACTTCAGATTAGGTAATAATCTTGTAAGAAGCTTATGCAGTAAAACCTGCATGGAGCACTATTAGGTGACAGCCTTCTGAAAGATGCTCTGCTACTTGATTGTCTCCGGAGTGCTGCTTTGTTGGTGAAGTACTCCTCTGTGATGGTGTGGTGGATCAGGCTTGCCCTGTAGAGAGTAACTGGATTAAGTGTTGCTGCTGGCCTTCTTCACAGGCACTGACCACATTTTGTGTGTATCTGTGTAGAAGAGCTCTAATCAGTGTTCCCTTGAATGCAAGGGTGTAAAATTGGTCAAAGCTTATCCTAAAGTAGAAGAGCTATAACTCTTTCCTTAAGCATTAGGGCAGTTGCTTTTCTACTGTATCTCTAAATGAAGTATCAATAATAGTGAGGAATAGTGAAGAACAAAGAGGCTGAAATTCCTTTGTGGCATGATCTAGATGAGGGCATTTATTCTATTATTAGCAAATTTGCAAATAACATCAACTTGGGCTGGCATGTTGATCTGCCATATCTCATGGGAGGGTAGGAGGGCTCTGCAGAGGGGCCTGGATTGATGGGCTAGGGTCAGTGGTGAGGTCCAACAGCACTAAGTGCTGGGTCCTGTACTTTAGCCACACTAACCCCAGGCAGCACTACAGGCTGCACTAGAGTGGCTAGAAAGCTGTCAAAAAAGGACCTGGGAGTGCTGAACATGAGCCAGATGTGCCCAGGTGGCCAAGAAGGCCGATGGCACCCTGGCATTTATCAGCAATAGTGTGGCCAATAAGACTGGGGAGGTGATGATCCTCCCGCACTGGTGCAGCTGCAGCTTGAATGCTGTGTCCAGTTCTGGGCCCTCACTTTAAAAAGGGCATGGAAATACTGGCACATGGCCAGAGAGGGGCAGCAAGGCTCATGAAGGGTGCAGAAAGCATGTCCTGTGAGGAACAGCTGGGGGAGCTGGGTTTGTTTAGCCTGGAGAGGGCTCAGGAGGGGCCTCACTGCCCTCCACCGCTGCCTGAAAGGCGGCTCTGGTGGGGAGGAGTTCGGTCTGTCCTGCTGTGCCTGCAGTGAGAGGACAAGAGGAGATGGCCTAAAGCTCAGACCAGGGAGATCCAGATTAAATATGAGAATTTCTTTTTCACACTTAGTGTTGTCAGGCATTGGAATAGGTTGCCTGGGGTGGTGGAGTCACCAACCCTGGAGGTAGTCAAAAGGTGTCTGGATCTGGTACCGGGTGATAAGGTCTAATGGTTTAGGGGTTGCAGTGATAGTGCAGGGTGGATGGTTGGACTTGATGATCTTAAATGTCTCTTCCAACCTTGTTCATTATGTGAACTGATGTTAGTCCAGGTGCTGTGGCCAAATGGAATTACAGCGTGCAGTCAGAGCTGGACACTGTAATTCAAAATTGATTGTGCAACCCTGTAATGCACCTGTATGCATCTTCCAACAGCAAGTTTACCTGCATTTCTTTTGTGGACTCATTTGTCCCCTAACAGGCCCAAACCCCCTCAGTGCCTCTGCCGTGACGTCACTAGGGAGCGCTGACGTCACGTTTGGGTCGGCCGCTGTTCCCCGCGCCCGCCGCGCCCGCTCCTCCCCGCCAGGGGGCGCTGCCCGGCCCGAGTCGCCAGCCGCCCTCACGTGGGCGGAAGCCGCGGCGGGAGCAGCCGCGTCCCTGCCCGGCGCTTCCCGGCCCTATCCCGGCGCCGCGGTGAGAGCGAGGCGGCCCCGGCGCCCTTCGCCCCTTCCTCCGTCCAGGCGGGGGGGCTGGCGCGGTGCTCCGCGGGCCGGCTCGGCCGTGGCCGTGCCGCCGGGTTCGGGGCGGGTCGGGGGCCGCTTGTGCGGGACTCGCAGGTGGGAGGCGGTGAAGCGGTGGCAGACGGCCCTCGGGAGGCCGCCCCTGCTCTAGGTAGCTCTTCTGAGTTTTTGTGTTAAATTGTTATCTTGTGATTGATTTCCTGCGATGCTGTGGTTGGGCTGCGCCCTTGTGTTGTGTTCTGGGCCGGTGGGATGCAGGAGCGGCGTCTTTTCCTGTTTGCAGCCTAAGAGAGGCCGGGCAGTGCTGAGCAGCCTTACCGCAGTGCCATGCCCCGCCTGGCGTGTCGGTCCTGCACAGGCCGCGCCTGCCATGCGATGTCTCTGACAGATTTCATGTAGCCTTTGTCTGGAACATTACAGGGAAAAACGCAGCAATGTCTAAAGGGGTTTATCTGAGTCTGGGGTGGTCTCTGCTTTCTTGAAGCTTTTGTTTCTGAGGAAGGAGCTGTATTTCCAGCTCCTTAGGCTAAATTCTGTGTTCCTTTGAGACAGCAGGATTCAAGTGTGAAAAGCTTAATTTTGTTTTTGGTCCTGGCACACTGTGAAGGTTTTGGTGACTATGACTGGAGGGACTGAGTTTGTAACTCAGAAGTTGAACTGTATGTGAGAGCCAGCCTTGGATCTTGGATTTATCATGCTATGCTTTATGGGAAAGTTGTATTCTGCCTAAGCTGGACAACCTGTGTTAACACTGACATGGGAGCGTTAGCAATTTGTAGCAGTTTGCTTGTGACTTAGAGCAGAAAATAAAATTCTAAGTAAGGAAGAAAAGAGGCATCTGAATCTGAAACGCAGCAGATGATCAGTATTTTGTGTGTTCATCTTATGCATCTGTTGAAGAGTAATAGGAATGATGACCTGGTACAATTTGGGAAACAAAAGGTGGGCCCAGCATTTGATGAAGAGAAGGAAAGTTATTAGCAGCTGTGGAGTGGTACATTGCCATAGGGTGTCTTATAAACAGCACACCCTGAGCTCTATTGACAGTACCGTTCCCACTTGGGCATGGTGGCCCTTCTTTTCACAATGTTCTTGAGTTAATAATCTTCAAAATTACTGTAGTGACCAAGATTTTGTCTTTCCTGTGAGTTTATCAGAGAAAGCAACTCAAGCATCTTCAAGAGAACAAGCCAACCTGAAATTCAACTCCATATATTGTCTCAGCATCCAGTAGTGTAACATGTTGTGTGTACTAATCATGCTTTTAATGCACTGTAGAATTTTAAGGCACAGGTAATATTGAAACTTCTGTATTTAAATAAAAACACTGGAATGTGATGTCTAATGTGCTTCTCTGTTCAGTCTAGATAAAATCTCTGTGTAGTGTGAGAAACTGTTCTGAATCAAGTCAATATTGCTAATTCTTTAATTTTCTGGAGCTTGGTGGGGCTTTGTTTTGTTTGTTGTTTTTTGGGCTTATGTGATTGAATTCTACAAGCTTGAGCATAGCATGATCTTTTTTGCTCGGTTTTTTATGTTAATGCCTAACTACAAAGAAGCTTTTTGTACTCCATTAATTTAAGCTGAAGGATCATCCAGGTACATTAATTAATAAATTACAGTTTTCTAAGTGAAATAAGTAAGCTTTTTTTTCATTTTTTTCCTAAAGTGGTCTGGTCTTCTACCCAAGTCATGCCTGTCTAGATTACAAGTCATTAAGTTATCTATAAAATTGAATTTTAAAATCCTGCGGTTATTGTGAGTACATGACTGCTTCTTTTTTTATGTTTGTCTGTTAAATGTGGTTGAGTTTATTTTTACCTCCTAAAACCTTTCAGCTGAGAGAAAATGACTGCAATCAAGCATGCTTTGCAGAGGGATATTTTCACTCCCAATGATGAACGTTTATTGAGCATTGTGAACGTATGCAAAGCAGGCAAAAAGAAGAGGAACTGCTTTTTGTGTGCCACAGGTACATAGGAATACCACACTGTATTTGTTGTCTTCACCTTTGCTTTTTCTTGGTTGCATTTGTTTTAGCTTAATGTACAATCCTTCTTCTTGACTTGTGTAAAACAGGTGCTTTGCATTCCTAATGGAGAAAATTAGTTATAGCTTGTCCTTTCATTATTGCTTCTACTAAAAAAAGAAGCAAAGCCCACTACTTTTATTCACAGATCTTATTGTAATTTGAAAGGAAAGAATGAAAAATTATTTTTTAGGGACTGGTGGGCTTTTGAAGCAGGTGTTATGTAGTGCTTAAAACAGGCTTTAGTAATCATCTAAGCTGATAAGCCTAAATAAAATGCTTTAAAGAATACTGGTTAGAATCCAATGAAAGGCACAGCAACTGAATTGAGTTCTAATGTTCCTTTAAGTGTATGTTTATTATACTTTATCTCCTAAAAAAATCAGGTGCTTTGGGTTGATCTGTCAATAAATTAGCTTACTAGAATATTTTTTTGACTGAAAAAATAAAATGTTTTTATTCTGACTGTACTCTCCAGTGTTGTCTGTGCTCTTTGTCAGTTACATGGTCACAGTCCAAGATCTGCTGTATGAAAGATATAGGTGAAAATTGGGGTCATTACCTCACGAGCTGTATAGAGATATCAGCTTAGATTGAGCTGTGGTTATCGTGGATGAAAATGTTTCAAAATGTTTCTTTCCATCAGCTAAATACTATAAAATCTCCCCCACAGATAATTTATTTGAGAAGTTGAAGTACAGCAGAAACAGATGTGAAGGTACTATGTGTGTTTTGAAATGCGTGTTTTGAAATTACTCTCTTACTTCATTTAACAGTGACAACGGAACGACCAGTGCAAGTAAATGTGGTAAAAGTGAAAAAATCTGACAAGGGAGATTTTTACAAAAGGCAGACTGCATGGGCACTTCGAGACCTTGCTGTTGTTGATGCCAAAGATGCTGTTAAAGTATGTGTCACTTTTTTGTTTAGTCCTCTGTTCACAACATCCTCTTCATTCCAAGTTGGACTTAACTTCCTTGTTACTGGCTGCTTTAAAAATTAGATTGATGACAGATGATGCATTCCTGTGCAGCCTGTGCCTGCGTTTTCTTTCAGACTTTGCAAGAATATAACCCTGGTAAATTGAGTAACATTAGGCTAGATATGCTTGAATAGCAGTAGTCTCAGTATCTGCCCTGTTAGTTGTAGTGATCTCTCAGTGACTGTAGAGAGCATCTGCTAAGGACCAGTAGTACTTTTTTGTTTTAAGTCTTATGTACATTTTTTCACCCAAGCTTAATTTCCAGTAAGGGGATTTATGACTGTTCTACTAATGACAGTAATAAATTTGTCAAAATATCCAAAATGTTCTGCTACATGTAATATTTTTTTGCTGGGACTCTTAAAATATTCTTAATGAGCAGTATATAAGCTTCAGGATGAGCTGGAAGCATACAGTCCTGATATGATGGACTTTTCCACAGAATAACAGGAGCAACCTATTTTTGCCCTGTTAAATTAATTTGTTGTCATAAACTTAATGAAAAATCTTACACATCTCTGTATTGTGTTATTTTTGTCTTACTTGCCTTGACAAAATACTGCTGTCATAGCATGGACTCTGGTTTTTCACTATCACTATTTTAGCAACTTTATTAAGGTGCATGAGGGCCCTAAAGTTGCTGTATGAGCTTAAGGTTGGCGTGTGTGTAATTTAATTTTTATCCTGTCATCTCCGTTATTAAACGTGTGGACAATCTCTGCTACTTAGAGAATCGTTGGACTGTGGAGCGTGTAACATATTTCATCTTTTGCAGGAGAGTCCTGACTTTGATTTGCATTTTGACAAAGTGTACAAATGGGTTGCAAGCAGCACAGTGGAAAAGAACACCTTCATTTCATGTATTTGGAAACTCAATCAGAGATACCTTAGAAAGAAAATTGACTTTATTAATGTTAGTTCCCAGCTGTTGGAAGGTAAATTTCTACAATTGTATTTGAAGTATAAAGTTTAATTTTAGGGTTTTTTTAGTTTAGTATATCTAATTTAAATCAGTAAATTACTGATTTAAATTATATATACTAAAAAAATACTCTTAATCCTGATGGGTTTTCTTGTTTTCTTATTTCTTTTCTACTTTATATTTTCTGTCTTCAGATAAGCAAGATGACTATATAGCAGATTTTTTGTTAGAAAACTGAGAACCGAGACAGAATACTTCATTAATGAAGTTCTAAATATTGATAAACTTTCTGTATTTCTAAGACATTCTGTTGCTTGAACAAAATAAAATCTACCTCCAAGGACTGGTAGGTCTAGATGTGTAACAAATCTGCTTTTGTTCTCATTTACATTTCCCCTGAGTTAGAAAAATGCTTTAAAAAGCGAGAGTCTATAGCATTCTGGAAGGTAAGGGGGTTTTATATGAGATTTCTAGTTCATTGACTGTGAGGCATGTGCTAAACTCTGCTGGACTCTATTACAATTTATGTGACTGATTGGTGGCTAGGGTGGCTTTGTATCTTGTTTGCTTATCCTGTAGTAAATATTTTATGGTCACATTATCTTTTAATAGTTAACATTTTATAGTAAAGCTTAGCAAATAGGAGTATATCACATGGAGTCTGTCAGAAGTGGTGGAACTACTGGTATTAAATAGACTGGTATTAAGTAGACTGCTGTGCGCAGAAAGATTTGAATTGGAAATGTGAAGCAGGAAGGATAGCATTTCTGTGTTTTGGTGTTGACCAGAATTTGTTTTAAACCAACATCTAACAGTTCATGTTTGTGCAATAATAAAACATTTGAACTTACTGCCACTTAAATGTATACACACTGTTCGTGCTTGGTCTAGCTAACATTCTCTGCTTCCTTTCCTCTGCTTTTCCATACCTTTTAATTCTTCAGAACTTCCTAAAGTTGCAGAAGGTGCGTAACACCTTTTTCCTTTACTCTGCCTTGTAAGCAATTTTGCTAAATAATATGCTTTTTGGTTGGTTGGTTGGTTTTTTAGTGCTTTGGTTAGCTTATCAAATTGCTAGAGATAAGAGAGATGTTTCAAATATTCCAAACACTTTCTGGCTGGACTGTGTTAATATTCATTTGTCAGCCTTTGAGTGGCTTGTTAAATTCGTAAAGCATTGTTGTGAGAAATTGTAATTAATGAAACCATTCTTTATTTGATTTTCACTTAACCCAGTACTGATTTTCCTGCTGTGAAACTCATCTCAAGCATCAAGATAACTTTTATTTATTCAGTGGTATATATCTTAATCAAGTTTGGTATGTTTCCCCTCTGTCAACCAAAAGAGAGAGTCTAACTTGTACTGATTTTCCACTAACAAATTGAGTGTCATACTATAATATATTCTGATGCTGATTACCAGTGTAAGAGGTAAATAAACTGAGACTAGGTTTTTCCTTGGAATAAAGGAAGGTGGATATTTGTATTTTGCTTATGTTGCATAATTCAGAAAACATCACTGTTGGGAATCAGTTCTGGAAATTGTAATGAAGCATGTGTAAGACTGAGGCTTGAAAAATGTTCATAGGCAGCAGGTGCTTTTTAGGAGAGTTTTTTAATGGGTTGACTTACAGGTAGTTAAACATATTTTAATACTCTTAAAATGCTTGTGACTTTCTGGACTTGATAACGTGTTTTATTTTCCTTCTCTGCCTAAGAATCTGTTCCAAGTGGAGAGAATCAAAGTGTAGCAGGAGGTGATGAAGAAGCTGTGGATGAATACCAGGAGTTAAATGCAAGAGAGGAACAGGATATTGAAATAATGATGGAAGGGTGTGAATACGCTATTGCTAATGCTGAAGCCTTTGCAGAGAAGTTGTCAAGAGAGCTGCAGGTGCTGGATGGGGTAAGCATTTTTTCTGATGTACAGTGTGCCAGCACGTTGAACTGTTCTCTTTGATGCTGACCAAAGAGCATTCTCTGAAAAGGTAGTTAACCTGAGCTGTCACATACTGAAATGCAGACGTTTTTTAGACAACCCAGCATCCTAGAGGTCACTTGGAAAACTTAGGAGATGCAGGGGGTACAGACTTGAGGGAACCATCAACAACCTCCTCACACTGTCAAGCTGTGTGTTTCTTGTATATTTTGAAAATGGCTGCTGTCATGGTGATGGCTGATCTTGCAACAGAAAATCTGACCCTATCACCTATACTTCTTTTTTTTGAACTAAAAATGTTCTGGTGTAGTAGAGATTGCTGATTGGATTTTTGTT
>JAYDZK010000202.1:43969213-43994402 GCA_034509185.1 Euphonia xanthogaster | reverse complement strand
TTGTTTAGCCTGGAGAGGGCTCAGGAGGGGCCTCACTGCCCTCCACCGCTGCCTGAAAGGCGGCTCTGGTGGGGAGGGGTTCGGTCTCTCCTGCTGTGCCTGCAGTGAGAGGACAAGAGGAGATGGCCTAAAGCTCAGACCAGGGAGATTCAGATTAAATATCAGAATTTCTTTTTCACACTTAGTGTTGTCAGGCATTGGAATAGGTTGCCTGGGGTGGTGGAGTCACCAACCCTGGATGTGGTCAAAGGTGTCTGGATCTGGTACTGGGTGATAAGGTCTAATGGCTTAGGGGTTGCAGTGATAGTGCTGGGTAGATGGTTGGACTGGGTGGATGATCTTAAGGGTCTCTTCCAATCTAGATGATTCTATATTGTATTTGTGGAAGCAGTGACTTCCAAGATGCTCAGGACTGTGGGATTTTTTTAGCAAGCAAACTATTTACCAAGTCAGTACTTGCCTGCATACTTGCTGAGGCACATCTGAAAGCATGCCAACAGCTCTCCTGACAAGACACTGATGTTAACTTCAATTAGGAGGAGAATTAATGGGTGAAGAGTCCATGCTCTTTTGTTGGCTTGGGTGAGTGAGTTGGATCATCTTATCTTGTAATCAGACAAGCACCAGCAACTGTAAAGGAGCTCCCAGCATTTCTTCCTCCTGGAGGCCGCAGTCTGCTCACTCAGCTGCATAACAATACACAACCTGAGGGTGAAGTTACACAACAGGTGAAGGTATAATTTCCTATTCGGCTCTACCCAGCACTACACTGGGTGTTGGTTCTGATGGGTAATCAACCTGACAAGCTTACAAGCCACCTGACCTAGCCTACATCCTGCTGGGATACACAACTACAGCCGGCCGCTGGTGTCTCTTCAGCCCATAGTGCTGTGCTGTCTGCAGTCTTCCCCTATGGAGTAGCAATTGGTAATAGATGATGACTTGAGTGTTAACACCTGGAATACTCTGGTCTCTGGATTCTTTACTCACAGTATTTTAACCCAGATTGTACTAACTTCATTTGTAAAATGGTGCCAATTTATGTGAGGCATGAGCATTCTAAGTGCTTTAGTTGCCATAGAGATGGTCATTCTTCAGCTTTTGGATGGGGTGTGTTGTTTGGGGTTTTTTATGCAGTCTGTATTGAACTTTCTAGTTGCAAATCCTTGCTTGAGCAGTTGCCTTGCAAAGAAGCACCAGGACACAGCAGCTGACATTAATAGTGTGCTGCTGTGATCAGCAGACAAAACCTGCAAAGTCTGTCACATCTGCAAGGATCTTCTGTAGCTGCCCTAAAGGTCAGCTGTTTAGTTTAGCTGAAACTTTTCCACAAAGCTTTTGCTGTGGAATAAAAATATTTCCCTTTGATTTGGCATTCCAACTATTACATTGATGCAATAAATTGAAAATTGCTCCAGCCAGAAATTGCTCTTGCAGCACTTGTGCTTTTTTTGGTCCAATTTAAAAAACAATCCTAACAAATTCTTGAATAAAAAAGTGCTTTTATCTTGACAGAAATTATTATGTAGAACAGTTAATGAAGTTTATTTGTATTTGGCAAATTGAGTTGAAATGCCTGTAATGAAGGTTTTTTAAGCACTTGCTGTGGAACCTAGGACCCTGAATTAGATCGTGTCCTAGTTACCTGCTTAACAGTAAGTGTTTTCTAAAGGTATCAGCAAATAACTGTTTGGACTTAGCAGAGGGAAGTGCTGACAGCAGAACTTCTTTTACATCCTGCACTGCTTCAGGTACAGGTGAGTGGCAGCTGATGCTCAGCCTTGCTAACATCATTTCATTTCCACCAAAAAAGCCATACCCAAAGAACTCCCATTTTGTAAAAGTGAGGGGAAAATCAGCCATGGCTCCCATAGGTTTGTTCTCCATCCACAGCTCAAAGGTTAAAGCATCTATCCAGAACACTGAAGGTATGTTTTTAAAATCTGCTGCCTGTGGGGAGCTGTAGAAATGAATTGAAGGCCTAGGAGAGAATGTGCTTTAGACTTCTTGGGGATGGCATTAAGGCAGTCCCTATTTTAAGGAATTCCTACCCACCAAAAAATCATGATTGTTCCTCCACTGGAGTGCATTTGGACCTTTTCTTGCAGCCTCAGTGTTTTCTTTAGCACTGCAACTTAATTGTGACATAGTGGTGGAAAATCTGAGCCATGTTTTAAAATAAAATCAGAGGTGCCAGTTGCACTGTATTTGAATTGTGTTGCAGTTGGCATTTTCATCTGTGCGTTTTCAGATGACACTTCCTGTTCAAAACTTCCAAAAGCTTACATGATTGCTCTTTGGGCTGAGGCAAAAATAAAGTGTAAATGTTGGAACACTCAAGACTTGTTTCAAAGTATGTACTAGAGGAGACAGTTATAAAAGTTTCATCGAGGGTTAATAAAAAACCCCAACAAAAACAACAACAAAAAAAGCCCAATACAAACTCGGAATTTCCTGCAGAGCTGAAATGCCTCTAGAATTGTATTGCAGTCCCAGTTCCCAGATCCCTGTTCCACTTGTGATCTAAATGTGTGCATTCAAAGCTCCCCACTTTTGCTGTGCACTGGCTACCTGGGTGAGAGGGACCTAAAGCCGCTTAAGCGTCTACTTGTGCGCTTTTGCAGAAGCATTTTCAATCGTAACAGGGCAAACCAGCCTCTTACCAATCATCCTTATCAGGATACACAAAGTTAGTGTTCCAGTTGGGACCTCAGAGAACATCCATCCACACAAAACCTAATGTGCACTCTGTATGTTAGAACAGCCACCCTGATTGTAAGCAATTTGATCCCCTTGCTACTGGAGGAAAGGACAAAACATAACCTTTCCCTCAGTTCTTAGAAGAGTGCTTTAACCACCACAGGCATGCAGAGATCTGTGGGAAGGGAAGATCACTACGTCCCCTTCCCCCCCCCTCCCACAGTGTCAGTTTGTTTTTTTAAGTGAGTTTGCCTCTAGAGCTTTGGGTTTTTGCCTTGGGAGTCTCGCAGCAGGCCTCAGACAGGTCCTGTTATCTTTCTTCTGTATGATGACTATGAAATGTCAGCTCAGCTACAATGGGGAGCTTTCTGCAGGACAGGATTTACTTCCTGAAGGGTATTCCCTGAGTGCAAAGGTGATCTTAGACAGACTTGTTGTTCCCTGTGGGAGGTAATATTCAAAAATTCTTTAGGAAGGCATGAAGATGCATTTGCACGGAAGTTGGTAAAAGAATTAACTGTAACAGCTTCTCTCTCTCTTCTCCTGATGACAGATGTCATCACCAGTAGGAGGATATCTTCACAGAAAAATAGTACAGCAAACAAGCTGCCAGAAGCTTAACAGATGCTTGTGAATATCAAGCATTAAGTTCAAGTCTTTTTCAATGACAGAGCCTTTTACAGAAAAGAATGGGCTGTCGTTCACTTGGTGCTTCCCAGACCCCAGGATTTCATCCAGCAGGCAGCTGAAGCATCTGGTGAATGGGTTTGATATGTTGGCAGAGGAAAGAGGAGGGCCCCTACAAGGAACCCTCAGTCAGAATCAAGTGAGGGCTGAGGGTTCCTCAGAGGGGAAAAAAGAAGGAAAAAAACAAGAAAAATAAGAAACATTGCCCCTCCCCTTACAGCACTATCAGGGAGAAGCTAGTAGCCCACTTTGCCCCTCCTATAGCTCTTTATGCTGATAAAAATATTCTGACAGACCAGCAAGCTCTTGAGCACAAGGAACCAACACTCACTCGAATAGACAGTATAATTGAGATGCCAAGCTCCAGAGAACTTGCTTGGATTGGAAAGTGACTGTATTTGTCTTAGTATGGCACAGCCTCTGGTTTCCCATTACATCACTTCCCTTTTTTAACACTTAACATCTACCTAAAGGCCAGCTTCATAGCTAGTACAGGTTTGTGTTCAGTATGCTTTGAAAATTATTTCCAATACAGGACATCCTTCCAACTTACTTACCAAACAAAAGCAAACCCCTCAACTGGAATTGTGAAGACTTCCTTACCAACTACTTCCTTTCGAACACTCAAAACATTTTGTCCTAGAGCCTGTCATATGCTCATAGGCATTTCTGACTCAAATTTAACTACATCACTTCTACAATCACGAGTGGATTTTTTTTAAAATCTATGGTGAAATCCTGCTACTTGTCTTTGCTTGTAAAAGCAGTTGCAGTCATGAGCAGATAGGAAAGCAAAACTTCACAAAAAACAAGGATCAATAGACTATTTTGTTTTGCTTTGGTAAAGGCTTTAGAATATCTTAAATTCTATTTAAGATATTCCAATGATTAAACATTGTACAGCTTTAGGTTTTTTGGGTTTTTTAACTGTAGAAAAGTGCATAAAGGAAAGGATAATGGACGGATTGCAGCATGATACCATGGATACTATCTTCCTTACACAGGTATTTCATCTACTAAGTGGAAACCCTTCCCATTATAAATCCAGGTGTAGATAGCCAGGTAAACATTTCAGCTTTGGTGAGGTGCAGGCCAGGCAGCTGTGGTTTGGCTACTGCTCCTGACAGTGCTCAAAGGCAACCATTCTCTCTGGGAACTGTCCCTGCCTGAATGTCAGGTGAACAGAGCCTGGTGCTGTGGGGCTCCCTCATGCTGCTCCCCAGGACTCAGCTGTGAGCTGTGCAGGTAATTCTACCCTACCATACTGTCTCATTTGTAATTAATGCAAGTGAGGCTGAAGCACAGTTTGGGTTTCTAGCAGATATTTACACACCCCCCCCCCCCCCCATACTGATGCAGAGCTCCAAGGAATGGGTTAGAACACCTAAAAAACCAAAAGGATGACCAAGTTTTGTAAAGCATGTATCAATGTTTGAATCTGGCTTCATTCATGGGGTTCAGAGCAAACATCTTTGTACTAATGTTTTAACATCACTTCGAGTTTCACTCCCATCAACATCTTAGTCATCTTTGCACACTGTCCTTAAAGAAACTTAGGGCCAGTAAAAGGCCCACAAAAAACCAATTTGCTCAAATTAATGTGACGAGTATTGCCAGTTGCCAAAATAAAAATCAAGTTAGATGGAGAAATATGAAGCTGCCATTTCATACCAAGAAATGGAAGCTTCTAAACCAAATGTTCATCAGTGCTCATCCAGGGCAGCAAGCTGTTACAAGAAATGACGTTTGGTAAAAGGCTGGAGGTAAATATTAATCATAAAATAGGAATTTCAGTGAGATCTCTGGCCATAATTAAAAAAACTGGGAAGAAGTCCTTGCCAAAATACACATCACTTCCAGGCAGGTATTTCTGAGTATGTTGACTCCACCCCATCACACTGAAGTTTATGAGCTCTCTCCTATTAACATATACACACATCCAATTCACTGTATAGCTATTTATGGATCACCAATCTTTTGGGACACATTGAATTTTGTTCTCATGATTACATAAAGAACATTGCTACATCAACTTGTCAATCTTATGACTGAACAAAAAATGCACAATCTCATAAATAAGGTGCCCCAAGAGTAATCTCATAAATAAGGTGCCCCAAGAGTAATCAAGGGAGCCCTGGTTGGCTGGTCCAGGAGTGCTGCCCAGCAAAGGAGACTCCCTTAAGGCTTGAGGTTGACTCTTGAGAGGTTGACTCTTTTGTTGACTGTTGCTCATGATCAGGTAAGACTAATCACTCATGGCATTGTATCTTGCCTACATAGTAAGTGAGCTTTCTCCTTTTCCCCAAGTCTAGATCACCTGCATTCCATTCAGGCTTAATTACATTGATTTTGAACCATACTATAACAATATAAGGTGTTCAAACTTTGTCCTTAACCAGCTGTCGTTTTATTGTTTGATAGCTAAGGAACCCATGTGTGATGGGGAAGGGGAGGGGAAGAAAATTTAAATAGTAACTGTAAGAAAGTACTCCCCAAATTCAAAATACGATGTACAAAGTACAGCATAGTACTCTTTCCAACCTACTTACTGAAAGGGCTTTGCAAACATTAAGTTGGGTTTTTTGTTCTGCCCCACTGTAACTGCACAAAATGAACCAATCTGGTACATAAAATATTCACTTAAAAAATTCAAATTTGAGAAACCTCTCAAAAATCTTTCATCTCCAATGTCAATTTTCTATCATTCCCAAGAGCACCTATAACAATCACATCGGTGGAATGGTTACTGAAGATTGGCTACTTATAATTAGCCTCAATGCAGCATTTGTTAAACACAGTCAATTTGCTTTTTATATTGTAGTTGTTTTTCTTCAATAAAGCTTTGCCTTACATAGTTTATACAATTCCAGAAGTAAAACTCCTTCATGCACAGGGCAGTGCAACCCAATTGACACTTGAATTTTTACTGTATTAAGAAATCATGGGAGCTTATAAAGACGCTTAAAAGCCACATCTTTCAGCAGACTAGGGAATACTCAATTTCAAACTCAAGCTCTTGGCAAGAATGAAAAAAGAAAATTACCATTAGTTTATTTGGGTATTTCAAGCCTGCCTACAGGGACTTTTTACTGCCAAGGAATAAAAACCCTGCCACCTCTATTGTTAAGAAGATCATGGTGATACAAAGATTACTCTTCTAAGGGTATAGAATACAGAAGTGGAAAAATAGAGGATTCCCTTTCTTATTATGCAAATAAAGCTTTCCAAATATTCACCCAGGACTTCAGTCATACCCTAAAGGGGAAATTTACCCTAGATAGAAACTGATATTGGAAGATGACCCAGCAGATTTCAGGCTGCCTGTAACATCTCCAGCCGTGAACTCCAGAAGAGAGCAAGGCCAGAGTATCTGACTAGCAAGTCAGTGAAACATCTCACTGCTCTGCAAGGACAGTTCCCTACAACTTTAAGTTTTGCAAAATGCCAACTTCATACCTGATTTAAACAAAGCACAAATAAAAGCAGGACACCAGGAAAAACTTCTCTGACCAATAATCAGTCTGAGACAGGTACTATAATCAGAAACAGATTATGAACATACCCGTTATGTCATGAAGTGCTCACAACCTTAATGTAGGTTAAACAGCAGCTTCTGGATTTACTTAAGATCCCAGAATAGAAGCATATGGAAAAGGAAAGTGATTTTAAGTTTCTGACAAAGTTAAAAATATTACAAATTTTTAGCTTTTATTGAAAATTAAATATATTAGCAAAAGCAAGATTTAAGAAATATTTTACAAATGATTTACATACAAGAAAGCCAGTATCAGACATATTCACAAATATGCAAACCTTTAATTACAAAAAGTACCTATTGGCAGCATGATGCTAACCTTGCCACTGCAGTGTGCTCTACTATTTATATGAATAAGGCATAGAACTCACATTTGCACCAACTTAAAAAGTTCAAATAAAACTTTAAGCTTTTGAATCCTGGATGCACAATCCCCGATAGACACACGCACACTTAACATTTCTTCTTTTAAGCTCTACAAACTAAGTGTGTGCTCTGGAAGAACAGCCTGAAAAGCCCAGTAGAAATGTAACTGGAACTAGCATTTAGATTTTAGTTTCCTCTTTAAAATGTACTGGCCTAGGTATGTAAACCATATTCACAGTTTAAGTATTTTTAGACTGAAGTACCTTTTTTTCTGCATTTGTTCCTTAAAGTTGGCTCTCAGTTCAGCATACAGTTCATGTCACCTGTTTTGTGATGCATACATTTACAAGATAACTTAAAAAAAATCTGTGCCATATTCATGGTCAAATTAGTTAAACAAGAGTAGTAATATCCAACCGTGACATTCAATACTATATTTCAAATATTTGTGCAAACAGCAAAAAAACAGTTGTTTGAGGCAAACATTTGCAAAACCTTTATTACCTCCTCAATGTTGTAAACTTGGACTGTCAGCCTTAAGTCCTGCACTTCCACAGCTTAGAAAAGTCAATTCCTAAAATGATCAAGTCTCAAAAAGGTTCTTTTCTACATAGTGCAAATTTTAATGTAGATAACGTGAAAAACGTATCTAGCTGGATTGACTGTGCAACAGTCAGTGGTCTTCTCTCATAGTTGAAGAAAGTCTGCATCCAATGAACCATGGGGTTCAGGAAGCCAGGAGGATGGAGAGAAAAAACAGTTCCATTACACTTCTCAAACCAGTGCTAGATGTGCAAAGGCAGCAAAAATTCCAGCTGCTACTACAACCAGAACACAGTAACTTTTCAGGAAGACCCAGGCGGTTAGTCACTTGGACTGGTCTCTAGAAAAATAGGTGAGGATATGTTGGATTTTTATCAGACGGTCTTTTAAAGACATCATGGAGAGAACTGACAGCTGGTATCTGGGGTCTACTGGGAGAACAGCTAGAAGCCACCAACACCAAGCAGGACCATTGGGCATTGCCTAGAAATAAAACATAAGCTGGTTACCAATAACTAATGTTGCATAGCAGACTGCCATGAAGACATCAAAAGACAAAGTCATCAGTGACCAAGACTACTTTAAATTTTGATAGTAACTTGAGAATTCCAGATCTATGAGATTAGAAGAGTGCTGAAAGGATCTCTTCTCTTTAACTGAGAAGTCAAACAAAGTATACTTAAACAAAGCTTTATAAAGCAATTATTTTTAAGATAACATAGGAAGCTCATAGATTCCTTGGGAAAAGATGGCTAAGTACAGGACAGCCACCCAATGACAAATCTCTATGAAAAAAATTAAATCTAATACTTGTCATGTTGTTCTTAAGGCTTGAATATTCTTGAAGCCTAATGTTTTCATTATAATTACCTTTATTTGACGGACTTCTCTGTCACCTCCCAGTTCCACTCCCTTTCTCATTACCTTCTAGACAGAGCAGGACTACCTAGTTAGTTTCTTCTAAGCAGTTAAAACTCTGGGACTTTTTCCTGTAGTTTAATTACCAACAGCAACCATTAGATGTCAGGCATTGAACTGGACTTAATTCTCCTCAGTAGAGGTCCTACCACTGCAGAGAATATTATGTACCTCAAATGATCTACAAAATTGTGACTGGTAGTGGTACACTCCAGGATAACAATTCCTCACTTGCAGCCGTTACCACACAGCTGACACATTTTTGTCCTATTATAAATCTCAGGTACATATCCATAGTATTGCTACCCTGCTAATTATTCTGGTTTTGCACACATATTCCTCTTTCCTAGTATGCTGTTTTAAATCTATTTTTATTAAATTGTTCTAAAAATCCCTTCTGACTTCATGCACTGGCCTCTACAGCATCTACAGTCCCCCCAGACAGTTTACTGTGGCGAGATTCCACAGAACAGGGCGGCCAAATCCCTGTACACTTTAAACCATCTAACAATATTGCAAAACTCCCAAAACCCTGTCATGTTAAATCATTTCTTACCATTACAGTGCTCTAATGACATCCAAGGTACCTAAACCTAAGGTTTAGGTACAGGACCTCATCACCAACAAAGAGAAAGCCCTTAAGACCTTTTCACTTGGAGGCACGGGTACACATGTACTTCCACAGACGCTGGTACTGGAGGGGTACCTGCTCAGAGTGTGGGACCTCCTCTGAGCTCTGCTCGGGACTGCAACCAACACTACCTCCCTGATGGCCCACAGCAGACCCCACAGAACAGTGACCAGAACAACCCTCTGCAACAGCTAGGTAAAAATCTAAAACCTTTGGAGTGACAACTCACCTTTGACTTTACCAGGACCTAAAGACACTTTAAGGACATTACTACCAAAAGGAAATGCTACCTCTGATAGTTTTTAAGTTGGTTTGTCATGTTCGAGTTGTAAGTTATAAATAATTAGCCTGTGGCATGCCACCCAGTAGCATTGTGCCTTTGATAACTCCTAGACATGATCATAAAAAATTCGGTAAGGCACACCAATAGCTAGAAAGATAAGGCTTGTCAAGTTTAGTGAAGAATTTCATTCTCCTTGTACCGTTTTGCTGTCCTTTCTGCAAAGGGCTCTGCAGAGGGATAATAAACACAGCTTTTATATTCTGAAAAAAGAAAGGGGGAACTATGACGGTGAACAGCTGGACTGTGAGCCTCACAGACTCCTGATTTTAACCTGGTAAGCCTAGAGAGGGCACTGAGAGGAGGGATCTGGCTACAGAGAGCTGTGCCAGACAATCCCTGATGAGAATGTAAGCAGGCAGCTGTTGGCCACTGAGCAGGGTGGTAACCAAACCTGAGCCAATCAGGTTCCAATGTGGAGTATTTTGAATAACCTGCGTAAGTACTGTGCACGCCATTAAAGCTTCCTCTGGCACATGAACTTCCATGTCGTGTTGTCTCTCCATCTCCACTGAATGCAACAGGTTAATATAGTTCCATTGAAGTATGCAGCAGATGGGTGAGGGACAAGCTCCCCTAAGATCCCAATTCACATAAAACTCCACTCTGAAAACCAAATCTTACATATTTTAAATGTTATTTTTCTACAGCCTTCACTCCTTCAGGATCTCACCTTCATTAATTGCTGATAATAACTATCAAGATAGATTGCTGCAGCTAGTTTCTTAAGAAACATGTGTCAAATGCTGCAGCAGTTTATGGCATTAGCTCAGAAAGGAGGAAGTGTTATTTGTGATTGCCTCTTTGACAAAGGTAACTGCCTGCATGTGGCAGATTCAGTTTCTTTACTTTCATAGGGACAAAATAGAGAGCTTTTTCACTTTGAATTCTGACAGCTTTACACAAACTGACAGTTTAACTGTTACTGGAACTTAAAGTGCTTTTAGTTTACTGGCTTTATTTCCACATTGGCATATCATCCCTTCCTGGAGAAACTGCTGACCAGAGACAGAATTGCTTTTTGTTGCTCATTGTAAGAAAAACAAAGTCCAAGCCTTATTGTCTCTGAAGCTGGAGAAAAAAGTGGGACTGTTTAATAGTTAGCAGTTGGTAATAGGGCTTTTATTTTTAGAAATAAGTATCTAATAATGACTATTAAATGATGTCTCACCTGTATATTTTCCTCCCTGTCAGGCATTGGTCCGAAGTGCTGAAGAATTTGAGTGCGAAATTTGTTTCTTAAGTTTTGGAACCAACTGCAGGCCTGATTGTACACGAAATTGTGAAGCTCTCTCAATTTCTTTAGTTCTTCATCAGCAACCTGTAGGAGGAAAGTTATGAAAATATGATTAGTGATAAAGAAACAATTAAGGGGCTTAAGCTAAAATCAAAACACTCAATTTCAACTATGTTTAGATACATTTCTGGTGGTTTTTGTAACCTTGACTGCTATTGACTGAATGGTAAAGAAATATTGTGATATTTTTAAAATTACAGCTTCAAACCATTGTTGAAACAAAAACTATGGTTTTCTTATTTGTTTTATAGTAATAAGAAAAATAAGTTAGTTTCTAAGGATGTAAAAATTTGAAAGAGAGCTTTCAAGAACAAATCAAGCAAGAATCTTGATATATTAATACTAGTAAGTATTTAGACATCATTGTGGATACCTTAACATCTTCCAAATATTCAATGTCTGCAGTGCAATAACCATCTTTCATCCCTCTCCGTAAAACTCTAAATCTCTTTCCACCAATTGTATCAACAACAGACCGTCCATCAGGCAGAAAATGAACGTTCCTAATTTGCAGCATGCAACCATAATCTGCAAAACTAAAAAGAGACCTTGTTAGTAATGCAATTGCACACTTCTGAAAAGATGCTTTTTGTAATTAAAATGACAAAAGAGATGGAAGCTTAGAATCAGGATGTAAACCTACCCATTCTGAGAATCACTTATGCACATCCCAAACTGTTTAGTTCCAGTTTCCATACTCCTGCGAATCATGAGTCGGTATCTTGGCTCAAATACATGTAGAGGACAAGGCACAGTAGGATATGCCATAGTGCAAACAAACATTGGAACATTCTTGGTTAAGCTTCAAGAGAACATAAAAACAAATATACACCTTCAAAATCTGAACATTGAGCTATGCCAAGACAATACATTTCTTTCAGTATGTCTGCTATGTTTGAGGTCATAAAGCACTAATTTCAAAGTCAAAATATGTTGTAGAAACTTTCACGAATGACAAACTCATATACCCGTAACACTGGCTGAATACCTGTGTACTGATTTGCATACATTCTGGACAGTAAGACTCACTGTAATGTAGGTAGTGAGTACCTAGTCAGAATGGAGGGCTCTGTTTTGGGCTGGGGGTGTCAGCTACTTTTCCATTTTTGCTTTAGTTTGAGCTATAAAAGCAATTAAACCCTCAGAGACACAGTTTTCCTGCAAGTAAAAAGATGCACTAGTAACTACATAGTAGCTAGGTCACCATTTAAATTATTTTCAAGGAGGGACTCCAGATCACAAGAGGCAACCCAGTAAATAATTTGTACCTTGCAATATGCCTCAGCAGGCATAACTGAAAAACAAAGTATTTTTAAATCCCATTTTATCAAGTATGTATAGCTGATAGTAGATACAATCAAGTTACCATGAAAACATTACTGGAGATTTAATTTTAATGCCTTTCAGACTATAAAATGAAAATTTACTGGATGGATTCTGTTGAGTAAGTTGCACGAGCTGTAGTGTTAAATAGTTTTCTAACAGTCATATCTACAATACATGATGCTGTATGTCTCTAAAGAACTCTCTGTGAGATAAGCAAATTTACAAAAAATCCCAACAATTTTTTTTATTACATCTATCTGTAACCTACATCTATGTGTCAGAATAATGTCTATCATGAATTGCTTTGCAAGAAATTGAAGTCTCTGAGACTCTGCAGTCAACTGAATACAATTTCATTAACAGCAAGAAAGCTAAAACCAAAGCTCCCTGACAGCGCATGCTGAAAGAGAAATGGAAGGGGAAACATATTTCATAGAATCATAGAAACAGCCTAGGTTGGAAGGGACCTTGAAGATCATCTAGTTCCAACCCCTCTGCGTGGGCAGGGACACCTTCCACCAGATCAGGTTACTCAGAGCCTGGTTACTCATTCAACCTGGCCTGACCAACCTAGTGACCTTCTATGATGGAGTTACAAGGAAAGGGCTACAGATGTCATTTTATCTGGAATTCTGTAAAGAGTTTCCCCCTCAATGTCCTCTCCAAATTGGAGAGAGATGAATTTGATGGGTGGGCTGTTAAATGGATAATAAAGGGTTGGATGGTTGTACTCAGAGGGTAGAGGTCAATGGGTCACAGTCCCAGTGACCAGCAGTGTCCCTCAGGGGTCCATACTGGGACCAGCACTGTTTAACGTCTTCATCAATGACACAGACAAAGGGATCCACTGCACCCTCAGCAAATTTGCTGATGACCCCAAGCTGAGTGGTGTGGTTGACACAACTGAACGATGGGATGATATCCAGAGGAACCTGAACAAGCTTCATAGTCCTTGCACCCGTAATATACCACAATTAATGACTATAAAAATAATAAAACATTTCTAAAAAGGATTTCCATACTAATTTCTCAAGATTTTCAAGACAGGAAGCTTACTTGGAGTGTTCTGCGGTTTCTTCAGCATGAATTCTTTTTCTCTCAAATAATTCATCAGACAAGTATTTCATTATTAATTCTTCCAGCAGTTCTGTGATACTGTATTTTCTGCTTGCAAGGTACTGTAAGCAATTTAAAAAAATTCTTTTCATGTATCTTTACAAAAGGCTTGAGAAAATGCAGCTTTTTTAATGAAAATATCATCTATGAAATGTGACAGAACTGATAAAAACTTACAGCTGTGAAGTTTTTATACTTCATTAATTAAAACCTAATTATACTCTAATATTTGAAAATTAGATCCTCTGTGTAAGTTCTTAGTGACTGACAATTTGAATGTCTAACTCAGTTTGTATCTCTATGCTTACCACAGACAGAACTGATTTCCCAGGATATACAGCAATACCAGTAAGAGAAGTGTATTGAAATCACAGAGAAGTTCAACTGAATAGATACCAAAGTTTACAAATATGTAGGATTGAGTTACACCACTGAAGTAAACGGTCACATAAACATAAAACGTCTAAAACCATGAGACCCTTTTCCATTCTAGCAGTAATCCACAGCCCAAGCAAATCCAAGTTGTTGGGTTCAAGTGAAACAGACTTTAAAATTATACATTATTTGTATTTGTGAGCTTTACTGAGAAACAATACCTCTTTCAAGCTCTCCTTACAGAGTGGACACTGTGGAGCATGATCTAAACACCGTTCCAAACAACCTTTGCAAAAAGTATGTCCACAAGGGGTTGTTACTGGCTCAAAGAATAGCCTGAAACAAAATTATCAGAAGTTAGATGTCATGGCCAGTCTGCATTTTTCTAAAAATGTCAGTGATTAATCTCTTGGATTTTTAAGACTAGTTATACAATGACAAAGTAAAGAAACAATTAGTCCCAAGTCTCCTTATTCTACTTTTTCCTCTATACTGCAGTTTCCATTTACTGCAACACTCACTGTTTTGTTTTCTGATGAAGTTGGACACATTCCAAAACTCTAGGTAACTAAATATTTAGCCCAATATACAAAGATTTTGGTCTCTCTACATAGAGATTCAGAATGCACAAAATGACGTGATTCTTTGAGAAACTGGGTTGTTTTAACAGCAGTATTACATATTAATAACATGACTACGAATAGTTTAGTATACATCATATGTTTTATGGTATTTATTCTGAAAATCAAGATTATTCAGTAAGAGTTTTCAAATACAACATCAGCTACATTTAAGTGGACTAACATTCTGAAGCATCTATGTCTCCCAGACAAATACAAGGTTCACAATACAAGGCTATGCTTTTAAACATTAACCTTCCCAAAATAAGTTTTATTGACTGAAGAACCCCCAACATTTAACCACCAAAGATCCTGTCCTTTGATGGTGACCAGTTAACACTGCCAAGTTTAACTAAAAGGGCAGCTTGATCAAAATAGTCCTAAAGTATATAGCATTGTAGCAAGTGACATTTAAATATACATTTAAGGGCAAGGATAGCAAAAAGCTGCAAATTATTGACTGAGATCAGAACTCATAACAACTTATAAGTACCCCAGTTTGTACATGTAACCAATATGCAGCCAAGCATCTGCAACTAATATTGAACCAAGGACAAAATCTTACCTCATACACAGAGAGCACTCAAAATCTGATACATCAATCAAATCCCCTGGAATTGTACCAAAAGCCAGTGTCATATCCCTTTTTGTATTTTCTAAGGAAAAGGAGGACAAGATACTTCTTCAAACAAAGGCACAAAGCAGTAAATACTTTAAATTTCATAGTAAATGCAGTAAGTGACTGTTTACCTCCTTGCTTTTTGTGTTTGTTTCTTCCATCTTCACATACAACTGTATCCTGTTCTGAAAAGGAAAGCTTTCTTTTTAACAAAGCACCTTTTCCTTGGCCAGAGAGAAGGGGTTCAGAAGACACTCTCTTTAAGCCATCTTCCTTGGCAAGGTCTTTTGTTGAGTTAAGAGCATGGGCAGACTGTGCACGATTTAAGCTTCCATTCACAGGCTCCGGTACATCTGATCCTCCTAAACTCTGTAACAATAAGATGAACCAAACTGCATTCTAGGAGTAACACAAATCTAAGTATGTGAGATGTGACTGTGCAAAGATATATAAGCCAAACTGATACTCACAGTTAGTGGGTACCTATTAGTTAACTAGAAAAATTTCTACGTCAACACAGTACTCAAATTTGCTTAGCATTAACAATTCAGAAATCTTCACCCACTTCAAACAAAACAAAAACTGTATTTCATCTGCTTAAAAAATACAGAAAAACTGTATTTCTCTTTTTTTTGAAGTCCCTAATATCAAACTTCGGTACCTTCTAATACTGTATTTATTACTCATTCCAGTGAAGTAGAATGAGTTTTAACACTACAAATGAAAATAAATTGCTTCCAAATCCTGCTTCTTTTCCTTCAATTTAGCCAACTACACAAAAACAGTATTTATGCTGGAAAGTGTGACAAATCAGGGTATCAGTACATCTGATGTATATACATCAGTCAAAGACAGAACTTACTGTAGAGTTTCTATTACCTGTGGAGAGCAAAGCTGTAAGTTGCAGTAAGATGCAGTCACATCAGAACCAAGTATAAAAGGTTTATTTCTAATATGGGGTGAATTCCAAGCAGATTCCTTCAGACTCTCCCCTAACTTCTCTGGTGACAAAACATCACACAGTATCTAGAAAAAACAGCTCAATGTTAATAACAATGAAGAAGAATCCAGACATACCTTTGTTATAAATTTACGTATCAAAAACTAAGAAGGTCATCTACATAAAGTTATTCTCATGAACAGCTCTTTATTCAAGCAGTAACTGGCAGAGTTGAAAACAAACAGAAACCTACACAGCTACATTGCTGGAAAAGAAATTTATCTAGAAATCTTTTCTACTACAAGTCAAACAGAGATAGACATTATTAATTCAGTATTATGCAGCTTTTCAATATAAATTTTTATTATCACAGGAAAAACTCCTGTGCTCCAGGCACAGAGGGTTTCGACTTGGAAAATGTCACTTGTTGCCTGCTTTCCAGTGTTCTACATATTCACTTAGTAACTTCCAATGCACATGTACTTTTTAAGATGTATGTAAAGCATGTACATTGGGACTAACTCTCTGACGTAGTATGATTTAAGAAATATATTAAAAGGAATCTGCCATCTGAACGTTTTCTGTATGTAATGAAGACATTAGATGCACAAAGTCAGTCATAATGAGAGTTTCATAAAGGAGTCAGGTCAGAGATGAGAATTCAGTATCATAAATAAAATTACCTTTTCTACTTCTAGCTTGGCTGGAAGAAAGTCCTCATCAAGGGCTAAGCACTGTAGAAACAGTTGTAAGGCATCTCCTACAAAGCCAGAGTCTTGCAGAACTTTTCCTTTCTGAAAGTAGACCTGAGAAACAGATACAACTAAGACATTTGTAGAGAATAGGGAGAACTGCAGTGTTGATCTTACAGGCATTGCAACAGTGTTAGAATTAGAACCTGCCATGACAGAAAGAAGACAGCTTTAACAAATTTGAACTGTGCACAGTGTGTGTGATCCACATCCCTTGTCTAACTCACATCCATTACAGTGTTTGAAAAGTCATGGGATACGTTGGTGCGAGTTTTCTTCCAGTTACCTTGTTTTGTCTTACATAAAGGGTTAAAAAACCTCACTAGTGCTGAATTCACAGCCCTTAATTTCCCTCTTCTGTGAGCTTTTGGAGAGGAAGAAGAGGGACAGAAAATACAAATTATTACATAACCTCACACAACAGCTTACAGAATACTTTTTTTGCCCTCTCTTTCACTAAAAGCTTTATGGCTCCAGCCTTCAGAATGGTGAATTCAAATAAAACAACCCACACAACTGTTCACCCCTTACATACATTTCAAGCTATATTCTTAAAAGAAAACAATACACTCTCAGAATGAATTGCTTTTTCCTATACTCTATGCTTGACCACTGGACACCAGCTAAGAGAAAAAAAATCTTTGTATTGTTTTCCTTGAAAGAAAAAAAAAAACAGGGAGGAAAGTCTACTGGATTTTGTGGAGCCTACTCAAAAGCAGATGACATTGGAACTAAGAACTTATCTCAACTTTTAAAAGTTGCACTGACAGTAATAGAAAAAGTTAGATAAAACCAGCAGGTATAAAAAAAAAGTTAAAACAATATATATTTGTATATAGGAATGTGGATAATGGGCCAGAAACTAAACTTAAAAAACAAACAAAGCAAACCAAATAAACAAAACAACCCCAACAAAACAAAACAACCAAAAACTACTCTACCAAAGGCTAGAATGCAGCTTCTACAGAATGACTGACAGTATGAACAATAACATCTGTTCAACAAGACTGTCAGATGAGGACACGCATCCCCTTTGATGGATTTAGGCACTTTCCGTTAAAATGAATTCTGAAGAAGGGAAGTTTGCTAGTCCTTCTCTTACAGACAGTTTATTTTCCAACAGAGGTTAAGTATTGTTACAGGAAGCCATCCATTAAACCAAGCTCACTTAAGTGAAGTGACACTTCTTTCCAAACATACAGAAAAAAGTAGACAGTACTGTCAACACTGAGAGGTGAAAAGCAGGAGGCTTTATGAATTTGCAGTAGCCAAGGAATTGCTGAACACGGGAGAAGACAACTGCAGTTATCTCCCTTTGTGTGGCAAATCTTGCTGCTCCTGCTGAGTTCAGAGTTTATGAAAGTGCAACAACATGCATTCTGAAGACCACAGACTTCCCAGCTGCCCATATTACTTGCAAAGCTCAGTTCTCACTTGAGTTTATTTAGGCTTTTTGAAGATAAACTTTTCAAGCTAAAACAGCGAAGTGTCCCTCTGTTAACAAAAATTAACAACTAAATAAAACAATCCCCGAACCCCAGCTGTTAGAGGTTACATCACCATACACTATTCCAACTCCCAGTGTATTTGTCAACCAGCCCTAACCTGCCATACTCATCAGGAGCCTGACTCATATGAGTTAACTATTTTAAAGATGACTTTTAGCATTTTGCAGGTCTTAAGAGACAACATTTAAAGTAGCTGGCTTACTTTTTTAAATCGATACAATTATAATTTGAAAGTTACTAATTTTACAAACACAATATTGAAAAATGATGAGTTATAGCAACTTACCTCTGGCCAATTTGGCATTTTGGAAATAACAAAATTTAGATCTTCTATGGCTGTTTTATACTCTTGGAGGCCAACATATGACTCAGCTCTGTAAATTCTTAGCATCAAGTCACTGGAATCTGCAGACAGAAATTAGGTAAAATCTTTTAAAAATCAGAATTTTGTAATTTTTAATTAAATTTGCTTTCATAGTGATATGACATAATTACAATTTTTTGTACAATATTTCCAAAATTAGTGGAGTACCTTCTCCCTCACTCCCTAGTGTCTGACTAACAAAAGTGGCAGTAATTTCCAGTTCATGTCTTGTAAGCTAAGGAAGAAATTTTGGATTCTGATGTATCTTGCAGCATCAAAAAAAATTATTTTCAAACATTGAACAGAAAGGCTCACAAAGCACTGCTCAGTACTGCTGGGACAACAAAAATTGAGGATTAAGTAAACTTTATCTTTACAGTATATCCAATCAAAACCACAGAAACCTCGGAATTCACACTTGTATTAAAAGCCTAACTATTACAAAGTTTGCTTTCAAATACCCAAGTTTTTCTGCAGACTGCAATTTGTTTTTATAGTGCCCAAGCCCCTTCTGACTATGGCTGGAGATGCCACTTTCACAGTGGCACCTGTCTGGGAGGTACCAGAACCAGGCCTTATCACTATGTGATAAAAACAGCCAATTCCAGAAAGCCTTTAGCACCAGCTGGCAGCCCTGTTGTAAGGAGCTGTAGTAGTGGAACTTCTAGAGTGGGAAAAAAGCAGAATGTGTCAAGTAAGGTCAAATTCTCATGTCCAACATAAAGCATTTTGCACTTTCAGTACAGCAACCTCTAAATGGGAAGGACACCCTTCTCCTTGCCACTAAAACTATGGTTTTGTAACACAACTAATTGCAGTTGCTGCTTGGAAAAAGTGCCAGAACACTGTTTTGATCTTAATTGTTTTTTAAAATAGACCTGGTTTTCATTGAATGAGATAAACTAGTTAAAGGTTGGTCGAGTGTAAACAATACTAAAATAAAATAGTTCTTTTAGTTTGTTTCAAAAAGGCTTTCTTGGATGCTATAACTTCA
Organism: Euphonia xanthogaster; assembly: GCA_034509185.1. Lineage (NCBI taxonomy): Eukaryota > Metazoa > Chordata > Aves > Passeriformes > Fringillidae > Euphonia > Euphonia xanthogaster. Next base: position 43,974,771 of record JAYDZK010000202.1, on the reverse strand, counting down.
ATTTAATATTCTTAGTTTATTCTAGATGTCTCGTATAACTTCTCATAAATTTCTAACATTAGCCTGTTCTACAGTTAGAAGGCATACCAGCCAATGTTCCCATAGAATGCAACACACTGCTTTGTATTTAGATTGACAATGCTACACATGAAAAGATCTTAATGTATAAGAAAGGGTTAAGAAAATCAGAGAATAATTCATTTAGACAAATCAGGAAGACACTCTAGTTTCAGCTTTCTTTTGAGTTGATGGTTCCCGCTCAAACATAAATACTGCCAAAGCCAGTTTGTTTCATTTTCTCATTCGGCATAATAAAATGGTTGTTTTAACTGAAGTCTGGGAAACTCTCTTTGAGTAAAACACTAATTCTGCAAGCAGAACAATTCTGATTTCCTGTGTCTGTATTTTGTAACTGCTATAGCCTAGCAAGGTGAGAGCTCAGATTAAACTCTTCAGACAGTTTTTTGTGTTGTATTTGACTCTTTGATGTCCAACAGAGTTAGTAGCAAATCAAACTCCTTTGTTCAGAGGCAGCAGTAAGTGCAGGTCTTTGTTCTCTGATAAGCTGCCTATTTGCACAGAATCAGAGAAAGCTCATCTGTTTCAGACTTTCAAGTGCAGAACGTGGCCTGAGAAACTCTAAGCCTTTTTTCCTAGGGGGAAAATGAGGGCTAGTTCAAAGATAAAAATGTGAGTTCAAGTCTACAGCGGGTCGGCATTTTACCCACTTTTTTTTTTTTCCAAAGAGAAAAGTATGATTCCAACTGAACTAGTACAAAACAAAGAGTTTAGCTGAGATCCCAACTCTGCTGCTGAACACACAAACAGTCATTGAATGATCAATAGATATTTCAAACTGGGTCTGAACATTCATTCAGAAGACCAAAGGTAGATGATTACTAGTACTGTTCCTCACAGCTTATAATTGGGGCCAGTCCTTTAAATATCTACATCCATGATCCAGACAAGGGGATCAAGTGCACCAGAAGTTCACAAACGACACAAGATGGGTGGGTGTTGACCTGCTGGAGGGCAGGAAGCCTCTGCAGGGGGATCTGGACACAATGAACGGGCCAAGGCTACTGGTATGAGGGGGCCAGGTCCTGCACTTTGGTCACAACAACCCCCTGCAGTGCTACAGGCTGGGGTAAAAGTGGCTGAAAATCTGCTCAGTGGCAAAAGACCTGGGAATGCTGTTCACCAGCAGCTGAAAATGAGCCAGTGTGTGCCCAGGTGGCCAAGAAAGCCAAAGACAGCCTGGTCTGTATAACGATTAGTGAGGCCAGCAGGATCAGTGATTGTCCCCCTGTGCTCCGCACTGGGGAGGACATGCCTTCAATCCTGCGTCCAGTTCTGGGATCCTCACTACAAGAAGGACATTGAGGCGCTGGAGCGAGCCCAGGGAAGAGCAATGGAGCTGGTGAAGGCTCTGGAGCACAAGCTGACGAAGAAAGGTTGAGTTTAGCCTGGAGAAAAGAAGCTTCAGGTGGGACCTTATCACTCCTTACAGCTACCTGAAAGGAGGTTGTAGACAGTTGTGAGGGGTTGGCTGTCTCTTCTCCCAGGTAACAAGCAACATGAGTGGAAATGGTGTCAAGGGAGGTTTAGATGGGTATCAGGGAATAGTTTTTCACTGAAAGGGTTGTCAAGCATGGGAACAGACTGCCCACAGCAGTGGTGGAGACACCATCTCTGGTAGGATATAAAAGATATATAGATTTGGCACTTAGGGACATGGTCTAGTGATAGACTCAGCACTGCTGGACTAGTGGTTGGACTTCATGATCTGAGAGGTCTTTTCCAACACAAAAAATTCTGTTTTTATCTAAATTTATAGATCCAATTGTTTAACCAAAATTTAATTTCTAGGCTTTGTTACAATGAAAATACAATTTTGCAATGTTTCAGCACGTATTTTAATGTTTTTCAGCTAAAGAGAGGATGCAAACTAATTTTGAATCTTTGACTCAAAGACAGCAGAAACATAACTAGCTCTTCAACTTTCAATTTCAGTGACCAAATATATTGTAAATACATAAATCACTCACTTCTAGCATCCCAAAGACTAATTATTTTAACAAAAAAATGCACCAAGTATTTGCAGCCTAGAGCTGTGTGTATCAATTATTATTACATTAATAGGAAAGTATACAAAGGTTTACACAAAAGAACACATTCAATATGCATTCTTGAGTTTTATATTACTTCCAAAGCATCTGCTCTTACTGTAAGTGTAACATACCAATAAATGGACCACCTCTGATCTGATTCTGCATGCTTTTTATATGGTTCTTAATATGCTAAATTCTTCAAAACAGAAGACATGCACATCAAAAACACTACCACTACGCAGAAATACTTTAGGACACAGTATTTATTAACACAGTACAACAGGGCCACCCTAATAATCAGAGCTGGAACACACAACCCTTAGGAAAGAGCCAAAAGATCTGGGCTTATTTAGCAGAAAGTAATTCCTGAAAGCATTGGGAGAGCACAACAGCTTTTCAGAACCCAAAAGTGGGTTACCTAGAAGACTCCTCTGAAGTACGCAGAGAAAAAACAAAAGAGACAATGGTTATAAACCAAAATAATGGCAGTTAAGACTTGAAAGAAGGAAAAGATATTTCACTATGAGGATAATTAACATTTGAGCAGGTCACCCAGAGAGGCTGCGGAATTGTCAGCCTGTAGGTTTTCATGATCCAGCTGTACAAAACCTTAAGCAAACTGCTCTGATCACAGTATTTGTTCTGCTTAAACAGGAGACTGATTGCTCAACAGATCTCCTGATGTCCATGCCAGAAGGAATGAGGGAGATTCAGACCAAATTCAACCCATTAGTGGTGTGTTTCAGGACACTTGGTTAAGGGCAAGCTTGTAAAATACAAGCTGTGCCTGTATTTTAATTCAAGAGATCTCCTTTAACTAAGCTATTTCATTTCAACTCCTGGAAGGAAAAGACTAACTACATGAATGTTAGCATTTCTTATAGTTTTTTAAAGTCACTTTTGCACAATAGCAAATACAACTCTTTCAAATATTTCAGAAACAGAAGAAAGTTATAAAAAGATGCCATTTGAATAGAGGTTTAGCATCAATGCCTTATTTAGGACATCAGACTTATGTTTATCACAACTTCTTAACTATGTGCATTAAAAAGAAACAGATGAAGCATCAGTAAGGAAACACTGAAACAGAACATGAATGATTTTAAACATTAATACATTTCTTATGCTACATATTTCCATCTCTAAGTGTCCTCAAAATTCATGGTCTGAAGGAAGATGGAAAGTATCCCAGCAGCTATTAATTTATCTATTGGCCTAGAATCATCTCCAATTTGTAGTTGTGAATCCACAGTTCTAAATTCACATTTAATGTACGTCTGCACTCTGACTCCCAAAGTTCTTCAGTGTCTTTTCCAGAATATTGATAATTCTCAGGATTGGTGACACAGGAAAGAACTGTACAATGGACCTTAAACTGAGCTTCTAGCATTTAATTCTAGCACATATACTGAATTTGAATAATAAAATTTTGAATAAGCATCACAGCTGGAAAGTATACTCAAATTTTAAACCTATTTCAAAGCCAAAATGGAAGATGCAGATTCACATAAAGAATAATCAAAATTCTTTCCCCATAAATATCTAAATAATATTCTTAAATCCATAAAAAAATATTAACAAAAACTGTATTTTACTCTTTTTATTCTTTCAAAGCAGTCTTAAAACATGAAACAGGAGCCCCGTAAATGTATGTGAACAGTACTGGATTCAGTTTTACCCTGAAAACTACTGAGATTTCTTTGTGACCTGTATGAGTCAAAGCTGTACTTCAGGAAGAAGTCTGTATCGTACAGTTTCAAGATCTAAAATCCATCCTGTATCCTACACTTTGGAAACACCCTGGCAAATAAAGTAGAATGGATAGCCAAAACTGAACCCCTTAAAATTAGGTTGCCAAAAAGCATATAAACTAGATCTTCGACTTAATCCCACCTACATTGAGAACAGTTTCTTCTGGAACTAGACCTAATGTATCTCCTCAGAACAGATTGGAAGGATTAGACTTATGCAAGCTTTTGGTTTTTTTCCTCCACTGCAGACAACTGTATAAACGTAATACGCTTCATCTATAAAAATATTAATTTCTGAATTACTGAGCAGAAAAAAAAAATCCTGGTAAAATTCATAACAGAACCTCCCATGTCACTAGGTGTTAAAATCCAGTCAAATTAAAACAACGAAGGAATCTCTCGCTGGATCCATCTAGGTGTATCACACAAATATGACTCTCTCTATAAAGAGTAAACTTTGAAAAATTGAGAGTATCTTTAGAGTCCGTGGTACCAGCCAGACACATATATTGCGACGGATACAGGATAGGCCAAAAGCGTGCCTCTACCTCCCCTCTTTGGACCCTCTTCAACACTATATAAAACTCCAACCACACCCACCTATGATGTCACTGCCATTACACAACCTGTCCCCCTCCGTGCCTGTCTGCTTATGCAACTCGGCCCGGCCTGCTGGGAATTGTCTTGGTGACACTTAAGACTGAAAATAGGTCTCTCTCTCAGGAAACAAGGTTAAATACACCAACGGAATTTCTCTTTGCCTCGCGCAGCGATTACCCAACACAGAACGAAGCAGAGCCCACAGACTCTGTAAACAAGTCCAACAGAAGCGAGAGGGGGCAGACACGAGGGAGCCCAAGCGGGACGCTCCCCCACACCTCTGGAGTAAGCAGAAGCAGGTGGACCCCACCACCAGGCTGGGCGCTCTACCAAGGGCCGGGCAGCTGCTCGTCCCCTCCACTCCGCTCTCCCAATGGAGACGTTCCTCGAATCCCTTCAAACTCGAGAAAACTTCGGAGGCTCTTCACCGGCCCGTGTCAGTCGCTGACGGCCCCGCGCTCGGGGATAAGGGCACATCCACCGACTCCACCGCACCCCCAGCCCCACGAGCCTGCCGCCCCGGGCTACTAGCCCGCCCCGGTCCCGCCGGGACACGGGCGGCAGTGGCGGAGCCCGCGCGGCTCTGGCGGGCGGCACGGGCGGAGGAAGGGAGCGCTCCCCACTGCCTTACCTGCTCGCAGAGCCTGGTTGACGGCGCCCAGCGCCTCTCGGAAGCGGCCCTGGCTCAGCAGCTCCTCCAGCCGAGTCCCGGCTCTCGCCCTCTCGCACTCGCCCGGGAACCACTTCTCCGCCAGCCGGTTGAGGACGACGCTGGTGCGCAGCGGGGCCGCGGCCGTGCTGGTGCCCCCCGCCGGCAGCAGCCAGTCCCGGCAGCGGCGGCAGCGGGCCCGCAGCTCCCTGCGGAGGCAGCGGCGGCAATAGGTGTGCCCGCACGGGACGGTCACCGGCTCGCCCAAGAACCTCCCGCAGCCGCAGCAGCGCAGCGGCCCCTCGGCCCCGCGCTCCCGGCCCCGGCCCGGTCCCTGCCGCAGGCGGTAGTTCAGCACCAGGCAGTCCACGAGGGTCCCGAGGCGCTGGGCTCCGCCGAAGGGGCCGAGGCACAGCGACGCCAGGGACGCGCCCACTGCTTCCTTCA
>JAYDZK010000202.1:43907857-43968860 GCA_034509185.1 Euphonia xanthogaster | reverse complement strand
CGGCCCGCCCGGCACCGGGGAGGGGGGAGCGCCCCGGCCGGGCCGCGGGTGGCTGGCAGGGCAAGAGGGACAGCCCTACGGGTTGACTCCTAGGAGCGGCTGCCGTGGTGAGGGTCGGGCGTTAGCAGGGCTGTGGGGGAGGCAGGGATAGAGGGACAGAGCCGCCGGGGCGGGGAGAGGGTTTGCAGCGGGGAACGGGGGTCTGTAGCTGCCGTGGTCCCGGAGGCATCACCCAGCGGGTGCCCGCCACCCCCTCTGCGGCTGCTACTCGCACTCGTCTTGGGCCGCTCGGGCTAGCCCCTCTTCCTTCTTTGTTAGTCTTTTAATGGAGGACACGATAAGATAAAAGTTACAAGGCTGAGGAAAAGCTCTTTGTCCTTAGGGTTTGTTTCCCCCTCTCTCGCCGAGCATTGCCAGCTCCCGTCGCGGGACGGGTCGGACGCGCCCGCTGCGCCGTCACAGCCCGGCGGGCAGCGAGCCGCGCTCCCCGCCAGCGGGCCACAGAGGCGGGCTCTGCGGGGAAGCACCTGATCTGTTCCACCTAAAGTAGTCACAGTGGGGAAATGCTTAGGCTTTCCAGGTGTATGCCAGCCTCTAATGAAAGCTTGAAGCCTATTGCATAAGTGTTATGTATTTATAATTGTTACAGTGGCTTTTTTCTAACGTTAGGCGGCTGTCATAAATTCAGACGTTTCAGATAAATATAGAAGTACCTTTAAAACCTTCCAAGCAAAGCTTGCACATCAGGAAAAGTAATATATGGCCTTACGAAGGGAGCAAGCTATCTTCAGCTGTATTCCATGTATGGCAGGCTGGAGGATGGTGCTAAAAGTTGTTAAGAGAGATGTAGGCAAAGATGGCATGATTGGAAATAACCAGACACATCTGGATTTACATCCAGGTGTTTTGTCTTACTTCAACTATTCTAAGCTTCATCCAGTGGCTTTCAATTTCCTAAAGTCAAAGAAAAAAGGTGGTGTAGTAATTGAAGCATGAGGGGACCATGGGTATATTTTAAACATGGATAGGAAAGATGGTCTCTTACAGTAATTAATTTAGAAATTGAGCAAGTTAGGAAATCACAGTCTAAGGATCAAAGTAAAATGGATATCTGTAGTGTGAACTTCAGTTGTGGTGGGAAGTTGTGAATTGCTTTGAATTATGACCCCTCACAAGGTGTTTGACTTGGCCAATTGGACAAAAGTAAAATTCTGAAAGAAGGACTGTTAAACAGTAGTTCATTTTGCATTTTAGATTAGATTGCTCATGGAAATACATGAGAAAAATAAAACAGGACCCCAGGGGCTTGTGGGATTGGAATTAGGATAGTAAGGCTGTCCTCTCATGGAACACTTTAAAACAGTGGAAATGAAAACATGTTTCCACCAATGCCACTTCCAGTGATTCGTATAAAAGTTCATACATGAGTGATTCAAGCAATCATGAGTGCAATCAATGCAATCAGATATTTTACATAATTTCCAGTGTAAAGACACAAAATACTCATGTCTTTACCACCATTAGCGTCTTGGAGCAGAAGAATTGAGGTTTTTCCTATCATCTTTCTCTTCAAAACTGAAACAGTGAAACAAGGGATTTGAGGTAGGATGGAGGAATAGATGGGTAGGGAGCCTGACATTTTTTGTTACTCTCATCCTTTGTAGGAATGTCTGGTATCTGGGAGATTATTTACAAGAAAGCTAGACTATATATTCATCTCCTCCTTGTTCTCTGGACATTACTTTTTATCCCTGCTGGAAATGATACTGGGACCAGTTAGACTGTGGTATTACCCAGTGTTGACAGTCTTATATCTTTGAAATACAGTTGATTCTTTGCGCTTTGGTTTTGGTATATTATTCCACCTTTGGCATATTTAACTAAACAAGAAAAAATCCTCAAATTTCAAGTTTTTCACTGTTACCATCAGGATGTGATAGTTATGTAAGAGAGGAAAAAAAGACATTTTCAAGATTAGATAACATGCAGCTCCACCACCACTCCATTAAAATAGCACACTCAAAAATCCTTTTTCCCCCTCCCCCCCTGCTTGTAGGGTCAGATAAATGATATTTTAAAACAACAAAGCCTTGCCATTGTGCAGTTCATGTGGGCCATTCTAAGAAAGACTTCAGGGCCTGTCCTTTCCCTTCCTGCTGTAGTTCAGTATTGTACTGCTGGTTATGGAAGTTGGTGGCTCTCATTCAGAAAGGTACCTGCAAAGCACTGGGCCTTCAGTACAGTGAGGTACAAGTAATTCCTTTCTTATGCTTTTTAAGGTATTGGTTGGATGTTTTTCCGAGCAATTCCTTGTACGAGTAGTGTGTGCAACCCAATTAGACATGAGATGACAATAAAACAGTGGTTTAAGTTGTATTTGACCCTACTTTAGGTAAATTAAGCACAATGATTCTGATTCAAGGTCTTCAGAAATCAACAGCAGTATAAACAAAGTAAAGCAAGACCAACCCAGATTAGGGAACAGACAATGGACCTTAAAATTAATACCTACATGCTGTAAATCTGGAGCCAAGCCCCATTTTTACAGGCCCTAGGCAAATACCCCACAAAAAAGTAGTTAACCCAAAGGATGTAGTTGTATTCCAAGAGTAATAATGGCTTTCTGGCTGTTTCTCCTCTTTCTCTTTGAAGGTAGATGCTAGTTACCCAGCTGTTGTAACTTTTTGCAAAGAAACGTGTAGCAAAGGCAAAATAAAATTAATTGGAGAAAGATTAGATTGGGCAAATAAGAGTCATACTTAAGAAAATCGTAATATTCCTGAAAACTATTTGTTCTACCAAGAAACTTAAATATCATTTCTTCTAGGGGAAAAAAGCCCCAACAAGAAAAGGAAATATCAAGCCGTATTTAAAATTCTCGAATGGCTTTTGAAGACCTTAGCTGATGATGTTTTGAGTTTCTTCAGCCTTGGTTAAGAAATAATGCTCAGAATTAACTATGATTTGTTTTGTTTCAGGTTTTCATTGTTGTTAAGTAGAATTTTGGGGCTCTAGTGAGATAGTTCTGGCAGAGAGATTTTTAAATGGAAAAAATCCTCAGCATCACTGCAGTAAAACAGACACTAATCCTTGTTTGTGCAACACAGTGGTGGGCAAAAGTTGGTTTTGAACTTTTTTTTTTTTAGTTAGGAGTGGTCAAAAAGCTGCATTTGCAGCTTGGTCTCAAAAGATGATTATGGTGAGCTGAACAGGGCTAGACTGTCAGCAGTACTGTGGCCAGGAGGACAGGAGCAGTGATTGTCCCCTTGTACCTGGCCCTGCTGCCACACCTTGGGTGCTGTGTCCCGTTCTGGGGCCCTCACTACAAGAAGGACATTGAGGTGCTGGTGCAAGTCCAAGGTAGGGCAACAGAGCTGGTGAAGGGTCTGGAACATAAGTCCTACAAGAAGTAGCTGAGGGTACTAGAGTTCATCCCAGAGACTAGTCTTTCCAAAAAGAAAATAATTTTAAATGAACAAGATTTATTTTAGATTCTTTCTTTTGGCAAAGGCAAGAATTCTAGCATTTTTATGAAATATGTTAAATGCAGTGACTTCTGCTGCACAAAACCAGTTTTTAGCTGTCTAAATAAGCTGCTAATTAACAAACAGTCAAATGCTGGTTGGGATTTCCCTTCAGTTCAGCATGAAATCTGAATTCTGCTTCATAGCCTTATAGTATGGCAATTGGCAGTGAATAAGAAAAAGAGTGTGAATGTGGTCTGCCTAGGCTTTACTTAAGCCTTTGACACTGTTTCCCACAGGCTTCTCCTGGAGAAACTGTCTGCTCATGGTTTGGGCAGGTGCACTGTGTTCCTGGCTGAAAAGCTGTCTGCGTGCCAGGCCCAGAGAGTGGAGGTGAACAGAGTGACATCCACTTGGCAGCCAGTCCCTAGTGGGGTTCCCCAGGGCTCAGTACTGGGACAAGTTTGGTTTCATGTTTTGATCAATGCTCTGGGGGTAGAGGTCGGTCTCTTCTCCAAGAAACAAGCAACAGAATGAGAAAGTGGCCTGAAGGGACGTATAAATTGGGTGTAGGGAAAACTTTCCTTACTGAAAAGGTGGTCAAGCATTGGAACAGGCTGCCCCAAGACATGGTGGACTCACCATCTATGGAGGGGTCTAAACCACATGTAGATGTGCCAGTTAGGAATGTGGTTTAGTGGTGGCCTTAGCAGTGCTGGGTTGACAGCTGGACTTGATCTCAAAAGTCTTTTCCAACCTAAATGATTCTCTGGTTTTATGTTCTCAGTTTTGGAGGTGTCTGCCTACTTTGTCAAGAGAGCCCTGAGGAGCTCACTCCTGCTGGATGATTTTGGATTTGGGGCAGTGACACCCAGAACCCAGGAGATGCTGGTCCCCATTCCTCTTTGGCACTTACCAGAATGCTAGTTTGTCTGTGGTGCTGAGAAGTCTCTTCTCATCTCCAAAAACAGCTGTGTCTTAACCAGAGACTACTTGTTTTCAGTAGATCCAATGACGCTTTTGAGATTTGTCTGTATGAGATTTCTCTCACTTTGATGAGGATGATGACGGCAGCAATTCTTGTCTTTAAAATACAAATGACAAAGGTTGACCTCAGGGGTTAAAGATAGAGTGTATAAAAGGAATGAAAGTTTAGAGCAGATTTTATCTAAAGAGATAAAATCTCAGCTAGGGGTGGCTGAGCTGACTAAGTTTCCAAATGTGACAGAACTGACAGCCATGACCATCAGATGATCTGGGAAGAAAATCTTAGGACACTGGCTGAAGATCAGCAAGCACAGTATTGCTTACAAAAAGGAAGAAAAAGGCATTCACCAAGTATACACAATTAAGCTACCTCAATAGTACATTAGGGATGTAGAACACATTTTTGAGTGAAAAACTAATGAGAGACATGAAGCTAACATGAATACCATAACGCATAACCCTTCAATTTACTTAACATAGACTAAAGTCAACCTAACTAACTCTGCTTTTGTTCTTGTAATGAAAATTATATTCTGCAGACAGGCAGTGCTCAGGCTCTCATCTCTCAGGACTGGAGTAAAGCAGATGATATAATGAGCCACATGGAGAATTATGACTAAAACAGAGTAACATGGAATTGCTAAAAAGTTGTCAGGTCCAAAATATCCTGTTCAAAGCCTATGGAAATGGGTCATGAGATAGGAAGAGCTTCTTGTCTGGAAACACACTTCATATGCATTTTCTGAGGATCAGCTTTAGTACTAATTTTAGTTGATATTTTCATCAGTGACCCTGGCACAAAAAGACAGGAAATTGATCTTTTGGTTTGGCAGCAAGTAAGAAAGTGATGTCAGTAAACTGAGGAGAAAAATGTCAGACAGAAAGAAACTAACCTGCGTGACTACTGGGATAGTAGAAATGGAAGAATTGTAGTCATGCAAGTGTCAAACCATATACATTTATTAAGAAAAAATATTGCTAGATCCTGAGAGTTTATTAATGGGAAGTGGCAGAAGATGAGAAAGAACAGGAAGTTATAAAAAAACCCCTGATATAAGCCTAGACATTTTTTTTCCTGTTGAGTGAGATAAGGAATTACTCATTGTGCTATACGTGACTCTGGTGAACGGAATCACACAACAGACAGTTCTGGTCAGGTTATTTGTAAAAAATGAGGAAGTATAACTAACTGAAGGAAGAAAAGGATAATTTGGAACAGATTTACCATACAACAAGAATTGGAGAAATGCTTGCTCCCCCACTGTCTTGCCAAAATGAGGATGGAGAGGGGACATGATTGCCCTATGTAAGTGATTTATGAGAATAGATAGCAAGTGACACATAAAAATTATGAAGTAAATTACTGAAAGAAATTCAAATTAGGAGAATACTGAGAATCTGAAGTGAGATTATGGGATGGTTTCTGAGAAATAGTGGGAGGGTTCACACACTGTCAAAGAGTGCTTGTTAATGCCAGGACAGGGATTACCTGATGTGCTAAGCTGTTAGAGCAAGGGACTGGATTCAGTCTGAAGAACAGAAAACAGTTAATCAGTGGGAAACAAGTTAGTAAACAGAAGAATAATTGACAAACTGCTTCCTAAACTTTTCAACTGTCGAGTCCACTCCTTAGTCTCAGTCATTGTTACGCAGTGAATGTTTCAGCATCTCTCAGCAGGGGGATGAAGGAAAGGTTGCAAAGTCACAAGGGCCACAAATATCCCTCAGGTCCTTGGAAAAAATGCAGACTCACTTGGGAGAAGTGTGAGGGAAGGAGGGGGAGCAACCTCTTCCTTTGAAAAACAGCAGGAATAAGGCATCTTAAACCTCTGCTCAGGTTAGGATACCCAGCACACTGGCAGGACTGACAAAGTAGCTGCTGTCAGTGCAGCAAAATATCCATACTCACCTTGTGGAGCCATAGAGAGGCATGTTAGCCACTACTTCCATCATTGCCAAAATTGGGTGGGGAGAGGAAGCAGCAAAATCCAAGTTTAGCCACCTTGAGCTTTCTCTAGTAGCACTCCAGAGAGGAAGTGCTCATGGCTGCTGCTCTGCCTCTGCAAACCATGCATGGCACTGGGGAACTTCCCAGAGATTGTGACTATTTAAACCATTACCTTTTGCTTTTCACTCCTAAAAGGCTGTTCTGCCATTCTCACTGCTTTAGCTGAATTGGGCATGTTCCACTTCAGGTGGATCCAGTGAAGGACAGAACAGGCCATGCTTTTATACCTTTGGTGATTGCTCTAAGTGGGAAAAGACCAGCTGAGCTGAAGTTGAATCTTCTCATGGGAAATAAGCTTATTACTACTGAAAAACTTTTTGTGGAATACCATTTTATTATTTTTAAAAAATCCATACACAAGAAACTGGCAAAACTCCAGTATAAACAGCCCTGTGAAAATGGCCATGCCAAACACTTCTCTGAGACATTTGACATCTCTCTAATAATATTTTTTGTAATTGTTTCAGAAGGAAAGTGTGCATCATGACAACCTGCAAACAGTTCATACATAGTCATGCCTTCCATGTGTTAACTGCTGGGGAACAGTTTCAGAGTGCTTCCCGTTATAAATTGTTACTTATTTACCATGCCAGTTAGTGACCAAGATAGCATATGTGAAATGAATTTGCAGTTTCTGTTACTGTTAGTTGAAATTTTCCAGTGAAACATTTTCTCAAATTAAAAGAAAAAGTTACCCATCAGGAAGGCAATGCTTTGTAGAAGAGTATTTATTCAGATAATTTGACAGAACATGGGTAAGTTTTTATGAGAAGCATTTTCCAAATATGCATGAAAAAAGCACTCGTGGTTTCTCTGTATTTCCAGAATAGCTCTACTGTGGGACTAGTCCCCATATGCCTCTGATCTGGTTGTTCCTTGTTGTGAAACAGAGGAAACTGATTTTGGGAAATCCATTTCTTGTCAAAGGTCAGCTCCTGGCTCCATAGCAATAGCCTTCTGCCATGTGTCTGTAGCTGCAGTTAAAAAACTTCCAAATTCCTACTGAATCAGCAACCAGGACCTTGCAGTTCTGGTTTCCAACCCTCCACACATAAAAATATGATATGCAAAATTAGTAATGATATATGCATGTTAGAGAAAATCAAGTTTTTCTTGAGAATCTACGGTAATTTCCAACTTCTAAAAGCAGATTTATTTAGAAAAACTTTATTATTTTTTCATCCATGAATAAAAATATTTTGCCTCAGCTTTGTGGTATTTATTTTTTCCTAAAGTAGTTAAAAGTCATTAAAATTGATGCTTGATGTTTGAGTCACTTCAGCCCTGGCTAAGAAATAATGCTCAAAACCAGCTTGGTTTTGTTTTGTTTCAGTTTGTTCTGTGTTGCTTAGTAGACTTTTGGGTCTTTAGTGCGATAGTTCCAGCAGAGAGATTTTTAAATGGAAAAATGCTCAGCATCACTTCAGTTAAACAAACACTAACCCTTGTTTGTGCAACACAGTGGTAGCAGAAGTTGGCTTTGAATAATTTTAGTTATGAGTGGCCAAAAAGCTGCATTTGCAGCTTGGTCTCAAAAGTTAATTTAAGCTGAACAAAGCTAGACTGCTACCACTATCTCTAGCATTACTGTGCAACACTGCAGTGTGAATTCTCCAAGGGATCTTAATTCCCTTTGAGAAAATTTGAGCTATCAATTCTCAGTACTTTTGAAAGAAACCAGTCCAATAGTGTGTCCTTTAGTTACATGGTAGTTATGTATGCACTAGTATGAGAAAAAAATGACCACACACTGGATAAATAGTTAACTACATGTTAGAAAGATAAAGATCTCATTAAAAATAAAAAGGGAGGCAAAACATAATAGGATCTAAAATACTTAGGTAAAGACAGAGAGAGAGTTTATCAGCTTGATCCAATAAGGGACTTAAATACCTAAGGCAAGGTTTATGGAGAATTCAGGTTCCTAAGTCAAAAAATGAGATCGCAGCTCATGCAGCTGCTGCCTAACCCAGGAGTGCCTAAAACCACCAGGCTCTTCCTTGATTGTAATATCTTTAGAGTGTCTTGGATTTTACTTTTGTGCACAGTCAGTGTGTAGCAGCTAGAGCAGTTTAGGCACTTATTTCACATTCAGCCATTTGCAGTCCTCAGCTGAAAAGTTCAAGGATGCTAATTTGTCAGTGTACACAGGCCACACCGGGCACAGATTCACATTCTGGAATTCTTAGTTTGTTGTAGTTGCTTGCTTTTAACATGAAAGACGGAGAGGTGGAATAACCTTTTATTTAACAATCTCTCTGTTAGATTATTGATATAAGGATAATTCTTGAACATAATTTCTGTTCCTACAGACAACAGAATTCTTTGCTTCCTTGTGGTGTGACTTTTAACAGGAACAGGGCAGGATCATCTTTGTTTTCAATATCCCTGTCTCTTGCTGGGTAGGATCACTTTTCTGCCCTGTGTTGATTTGCATCTTTTTGTGTGTAATGGGGAAATACAGACAATGGGTTGTTGTGTAGGAGGTGCTTGTTTTCTCATTTCCTTCTGTTATCTGTTATCCTGGCTCTGACAGAATACTGCAAGCCTTGCTCCTCATTCTTTTTTTTTTTTTTTTTTAACAGAATGGTAATTGGATCCTACAGTTAGGAGGACTCTAAGCTGTGAATTTTAAGCACACTGTGTTATCTGTGTTGTGGCCTGACTTAAGTTTCTAAGGAATTGCAATAATGCTGCTGCATTTCTGGGGTTTGGTAAGTCTGGTAATTATACTTTGAAACTGTGGAACTGACTATCCTGGAAACACTAATAAGTGGAGTCTCTCATTTCCCTGTTTTCCTGTTCATAGTTTTTTTTTATTTTTCCATATGTGATAATATGTGGTTGTAGATTCTAAAGCATAAATGAATGCTTCTGCTTGTGCAAGGCAACAAACTTAAAAATGTGATCAAGAAGGTCCTATTTTAAATTATTCCAGCTTTAAAAAGTAACTTAACTCCAGATATGACATGAATCATATTTGTCTTTTCTTCAGGAAGAGAAACCTTATACTGATCAGACTCTTTTTTCAGCCATTGTTGCTTGGTAGGAGAGGTGCATATAATCTACAGATTTATAAAATAGCTAAATATTCACTGGAAAATGTGCTCCTATTAATATAAATTGTAATTGTTCAAAGAGCAATGCACTTACAGTGTGAAGTACTAAATTTAAAGAGATAAAGTGCAGGAGCTCTTAGTGCAGAACTGTAACTGAATAATGAACAGAAACTGAAATAATAGCAAAGTAAGTACGGAAAAGGCTTCAATTAAGGAAGGCTTTTTTTTTTAGTTAAACTTGCTCATTAAGAAAGTGCAAAAAGCAAATAAGTCAGCATTTTTAATGTTTATCAGTATGTTTTCCTTCAGCTGAAGGTTGTTGGCTAACAGTCATGTTGAATATCTCACAATTTTTTTCTGAATTTTTATGTATTCACTCTACAGAAAAAGCACAGGCTGATTGTTTAAAAAATAATGTATAGCAAAAGAAAAGGTAATGATTTTGGACATGTGTTCTATATTCTAACTTGGTATTTAAAGAACAATTTGTGTTGGTATCTGTTTATATATTCTCTAATATTTTCTAATATATTCCCTGATAAAATATATATATTCTCTAATATAAACCTGAATGTTTTGCATCTCTTTATGATCATCCTCTGAGATAAATAATATTGAGATAGATCTGATGTTGAATATAGTTTGCCAAATAGGAGCAGTCTCTTTGAATTTTTAATAATTATTGCTTTTCATCCTTATACAAGTAAAAAAGGGGGAAATTACAGTTATTGCATCATACTTGCGTTAAGGTATGCCTGTATTGTAAAATCAAATCTTCAACCAAAGTAGAAGGAAGGAAAAAAGCTTATTATGCTTGATATCTAGCCTCTTGGAAAAAACCTTTCATTTCTGGGTGATCAATAATAAATGCACAATTAAATTCAGAGTTTCAGACAATTAAAATACATTTTAAGAAATGCATGTAGAAATCAGAAAATACTTGGCAGCCTACTTATAGTGGTAACTGGAGGGAAAAGCCCTTCATTCGTTATTACTGGATTGGACTGCTGCTAGTATTAGATAAATTGCTGAGTCTAAATAAATCTAGATAATGAGAAAATAGGTAGCAATCTTTTAAAATTCTGAAGGAGTTGTTAAAGTTACAAAATCTGTGTTTACTTATTCTTCTTAGGTTAGCTCTTTGGGATCAGAGGAGCAATTGCTCCTTGTGTTGTAGATATTTCTCATTTGTAGAGTTCCATAGAGTTTTTGCATGTATATCCACTTTTTCCTTGTCTGACTGTTGTCCTTCCTTCAGAGGTTTTAGAGCGCTGGGCAAATATTTTGTATCAAAGAGAATAGGAAATACATGATTTTTCTTCAAAACTCTGTAACTAGAACTCTCTACTAAATATAGTGTTATGTAAAGAACATGAGCTGAACAAAAAGCAGTTACTTTTATCACAGTGGCAGAAGACATCTAATTAAATCACCCTATTGACAATAGTTTGCCTTTTAGTAGCAAAATTAATGTTACCATCTATTCTGACTTTTCAGTATTCTTTTTCTAATTTGTCTTCTACCTGCTACTGTAACCCATGTCCTGTTTGCTTCTTGAACATCAGCAGCATCACCCAGTAGCATGTTGTGTGCTGTAGGCTGAGACATCACAGCCACTTCTTTTCAACCTCTCCTACAAAGGTGCTACAGGAAATGTACACCTTTATTTTACTTCTGCCAGAGGCACCAGATGACAGAGTTCAATTGGGAGACCATTAGTCTCCATTAGACCAATGTTTTTCAATGGAGCACGGGATCATACAGGAGAGAAGTGAGCACTCAGATTCTTCATTTCAGCATGATTGTGTAAAGAGCATTGTGTTTCAGTCTTTCTCCCACCAATATGTCTCTTTCACCGTGTTTATAGAAGAAAATAGTTGAGTATGTGGTCTTTGGCTGTTATCCACAAAGTCTCTATCTAGACACAAAAGAAGACTTCATTTAATTTTTTTTTCCATTCATGAAAATGCAATGCAACATTTTTTTAAAAACTCAAATGTATATTGAACATAATTTGTCCATGCAGTTGTAACAAGTTTCAGTCAT
The DNA here is from genome assembly GCA_034509185.1 of Euphonia xanthogaster. Lineage (NCBI taxonomy): Eukaryota > Metazoa > Chordata > Aves > Passeriformes > Fringillidae > Euphonia > Euphonia xanthogaster. The sequence goes on along the minus strand of JAYDZK010000202.1, from coordinate 43,957,296 downwards.
ACTGAGTCTAGGCTGACCAGTTATTGACAGGAGGTTCTGTGGTAAGTAGCCAATCCCAGAAGGATGTGTTCTGTCCTTGTCATACTATATATAACCATTACATTTTAGGGATCTTTTTTAATGATTTGCATCCCTCAATTTCTGATTGCCCAGGAGAGGTTTCACAAGGGCTGAAAGACTGTGATAAGCCCATGCATATGAGAGTATTTTTAAAATCACATATTTTATCTTCATATTTCTACCTCTAGTAAAAAAAAGAATAAATTTTTTTTTCAGTGAACAGCTTATCCTGCTGTTTTTCATGGGTTTGCTGATGTGCTGGATCTGTTTTAGATTTGTGTTTGGCTATGCTGGTATTGGTAGATCACCTGAGAGTCCTGCCTTACTCCCAGTTCATGCTTGCCCTTCACTGGAGAGCTGCAAACCTGACGAGCTGTTACCATCATTTTTCTTTGTGACATACTGTAGAGCCTTCTTGTTAGAAAGTACTTGGTTTGTGTCCTGGGGCTCTCAGCTGTGGAGATTTGATGTCTGGCTCACTCTGTCAAGTTTCATGGTTCCTGTAATATTTCATCCTCCTGCTGGTACTGATTTAACATCTCAATTCCTGGCCATAAAATTAAGCCAAAAGTTAACTATGTAGACTAGATGTAAATATTTATTATTAATTGTAGAAGTAGAAGCTGCAACATGTTTTTCTTTGTTGTTTTTAAACATTGGAATGGACTGCTGAGTGAAATCACCATCCATGGAAGTGTTCAACAAATGACTGGATGGGGCACTTAGTGCCGTGATATAGTTGACAAGGTGGTGATCAGTCAAAGAGGTTGGACTTGATAATCTCAGAGATCTTTTCCAACTTGCATGATTCTGTAATTCATTAAAAAAATATTCTCAGAGGTTCTTTTTCTTGGTACCTGGATCACCTTAATAAAATGGTTATCAGAAAACTGGTGTTTACAGGACTAATTCCTGGGGTAACAGTCTCTCTAAAACCAGAATTTTTTTAGTTCTGCAACACCATTAACAAAATTAATAGTTAGGTCAGTAATTGATTTCAGGCTTAAAAGCAGGTTATAATGATTGTAGGGCTGAGTCACATCTTAGACATAGTAGCTAAGTAAACTGTTCTGGTAAAGTAAACAATAATACATCAGAACGAGAGGTTTCTGAATAAGCTACTTGCTGATAAATTACAGCATAGCAGAGCTTGTCTGTCAAGAATGAGAAGCAAAGAAGGCATCAGTCTATAGGTTTTTTTATCCAGAAGTCTTTCTCGTTGTAGAAGATTTACATTGTAAGAAAAATACCAGGTATTTGTAGAGGGAAATTTGGATAGAACAAGTAATTATTGGGAAGGAAGAAGCAAAGCTTCTCCTTTTTCAACGACATCCTACATGTATATTTCCATAATGGGACTGAGTATATTTATACTAATGGGACTGAGACGTCCCTCTTTTCCTTGAAATCACCTCTTTGCCAGTGGTGTAAAGATGGCAAGTCGTGGATGTTGCTGCTTTCCTACTTTCTGGCATCACTTAAAGAAAAATATAGGTTGTGTTCAGATTGTAACATAGCTTAGATTTCCCTGTGTCTGCAGCCTTTTTGGGAGCACAGTGTTAACTGTAAGCAACCTCTGATCCTTCCTCTCCTGGCCCAGACAGAAGCATGCGAGTGATAATATGCATCAGTAAATTTGAAACAAGTCTTCAGTCTTGGAACTGCTTCATTTTGCAACGATGACCTCCTTTCTGTGGGTCCAAATAGAAAGATGTAATGCCTTTATTAGTTCTTACTGTAAATAACAGTTTCTCCATGGAATGACTACATTAAGAAATCTCACTTTGAAAAGACAATTTTAAGGTGATTTACATAAGAAATAACAATGCCTATAGTTAGATTGATTGTTGTTTTGAAGTAAGGACTTGTACAACATTGTTGTATTAGAAGTTTGAGTTACTTGATTTTTTTTAATTTTAGTTTTCAGAATACTGGATTATACCTTCTCTTCCACTATTGCTTCTACTGCGTATCTTTTTCCTACAATTCTCATATTATTATTCTATTAAAATAAACATGAATGTATATATATGTACTCATTAACAAAATATTTACATATTAAATATCTAAATATATTTTTTAGAAATTGCACTTCCATTAGCTTTGTTAAGCATTATCTAGAAAAAATAAAGTTTTAAATGAAGAGAGTAATAAGTGCTTTAAATCTTAAAAAAAAAAAATTCTTTTGCTCCTGTTTGGAATTCTGTTGTAAAAGTGGTGCAGCGTGCTTTTCTGCATTCCAGAAATTTTCTGCGAGTCAACATCTTGATTGATTCATAATTTGTATTGTGTACCAGAAGGGTTGTTCAATTAAAAACTGCTTGCTGCACTTATAGATCAGGGGAAGGATGTGCAGTACCAAGTGGGAGCTGCTGGTTGGGTTTGCCCTGCAGCCCAGGGCACATGCTGCCCAGTGCAGGCTGGAAGGCTGGACATGCAGCACGGGGCTGGGGGGGCTGCTCTGCTTCCCTGCTCTGGGGGTCATTGCTCCTTGGTGTACAGTGGTCTTCTGGTCAGGATCACCACTGCATATTAGAGGTTATAGAAAAGGAAAGGATCTTCTGAACTTTTAGAAAGTGTGTGAGCTTCCCTCCAGAGCAGCCAGTGTAAGTGCCATTACTATTACCTGTGCTCGACTGTATTCCTGCTTTCAGTGTGCTTTGAGAGGAGCACATCTCCACTGCTATTTCTCCTGCAGAGATCCCATCTTGTAGTTCCATTGCTTGGCTCCTGGAGTTAGGATCAGGCCTTAGCAAGAAAGTCTGTGAAGATGCTCAAGGGCAATTAAAAATTGTGAAGCAAAATCATGATGATTATTAAAAAATCCACAGTTATCATGAAAGGCGTTAGTGCTGAATGAGATTAAGAAGTTCGTTTTCTAAGGCAGCATCGAATTTTCATTCTTTCATTGCAGATGGAATAAAAGGTATTTTTTTAATTTTGGCCCACTCAGTCAAAATGCAGACAAATACACATCTTAGATTATTAAAAATTTGGAATTACTTTTATTTCTTTAGGAACAACGGATGTAATATGCTTTATTTCATGTAAATTCAACTCTCGGTTTTTTCTGTTTTAGGCTGGTACCATCTGGGAATTTTAGAAGGGTTTGCTGTGCTTGTGCTTTACAAGTTCAAATCTCTGGCCAGAACATGTTTCTCGTGATGAAGAAGAAGATTCACATATCTCCAGGCAGATGTTTTCCTGCAGGCTTGGTCCTTAGAAGAAAGGAATTTTAAATTCCTGCTTGACTTGGTAAATGTGCTGAGTGGGAGATATATTTATTCAGTGTTTAATAAACTAGTTGGGAACAATGTTTCAGATGAGATAGAGAAAAAGAATCATAGTTTGAAATGATGTTTAGTTTTCCCACTAGAAAATTGGCAGTTAACAGCTACATTATTTGTCAAAAAATCTTTCAAGCAAGAAGCTAAAGTCAGCTCTATTTGCACAAAACTAATGGTCTGACATTGTAAACAATTTTTAATAATTTCTGTCATGCATGATACATCCCAGAAGCAACATACATTTGAATGCAAAACAAATGTACTTCTAGGAAAGTGAAAATAAACAAAAACAGAGATTTCTGTCAAACTTTCAAGTAATTATTTAGTATGAAAAATTTGGCCATAAGGCTTTAAGACCTGCATTTTGCATTGAAGTTTTCAGAGGAACAGTACAGTTATTGAACACAGCAAAAAGAGTAAAGAATTTTTTTAGTAACAGGGAGAAACAGATTATTTTTTAAACTGTTTTTGTTCTATTATGCATAACTGTTTCAGTTAGGTAGGAATTTTACTAAATAACTGCACCTTTATATTTACTTTATTTTGGTTTGTCATTAGATTTTGAATTTCATCAGTCAGGACAGTTCCCGTTCTTGATCTGCATAATCCTCACAGGAGGCATCTGAGCTCTGGCCACCAAAGCTTCGATCATATTAGAGATGGTGGATGTTTCGGGTGTTGGGCAGCAATGTGTACTCACTTATGCTCATTCAGAGAAATATTCCTGCCCTTGTACATGCTTTTAGGCAACTGACTCCTGGCCTGACATACTCTGGCTCTTGAGGAATGGGATACCCTCAGTGCTGGTAGCTCTGTGAGCAGCTGCAGCGCCAGCTCCGGGTTCAGCTCTGGTGCTGAGACCCCCCAACAAGAGGCCCTGAACTGGAACCAACCTTTGCACAGCCAAGGGCACGGGGACCTGTGGTGCCAGCACTGGACACTCAGAGACATGGCAGGAGCTCAGCAACTCCAGATCTTCCTGTGAGGGTATAAAACCCAGGTTTTTCTTTGTTTGAAGCCCCTTCTTGGCAACACTGGCTCGAGCTGTTATTCTGTTGTTGCACCATGATTAAAATATTTGAGGGATCCAGACGTCTGAGACTCTGCTATGGGAAACCTGGAGTTGAGCCAAGAGGGAAACCTGGTGTGACTGTGTGAGAGTGGCATGTGTGGCTGCAAAGGGACCTCGGTGCCAGCTTGGGTGGCATGAGAGAAACTGGCAGAGTGGCTTCTGAATGGTCAGACAGGAAAGTTTCCTTAACACATCCTTTGGTGGCCTCCAGTTGCATTGTGTCAGAGCAGAACAGGTCAAGGTGCAATGAAGTCCACGTGCACAGTTTTGTGCCTTTTGCTCTTGTTGTACCCAGTGTATCTGCACGAGTGCTAGGGCAGTAAATGCCTGGCATAGCCACAAACTACCAGTTCATTTTGCGCTAGAAAAATTTCCGCAGAGGTCTGTCCTTAGATGTAGGCAAGGGAAGCAGATGCCAGTGGCTGCTTGGGGCAGTCACTTCCTGTTCTGTCTGTGCCAGAGCTGCAACACTGTGTGCAGCCTGTGGTACCTTCTTTTTGCTACTTTGCTGATGTTGAGGGTGGAGAGTGTTGGAAATCACAGAACAGCTCTTTCTAGCCTTTGATTTTATGCTCTCCTCCTTTTCCTCCTACTTTATGTATCGTGCAGCCACAGAAGTAATACTTGTTCTCTGAGAATTTTCTCTGACTTTCTAGGCACAGCTTATTTCATCACCCGCCCTCTACCCCTTTTGTATGACAAGCCCTTTCTGGTTTCTGGAACCTCAGACAGTATAGAAGTGTTCTGAGAGATGTTTTTAGGGAAAAAAGTGCTTGCAGGAGTAATAGTAGGAAGTGCTTGTGTAGGAGTATGGTGGGAATTTAAATTTGCTTTGACCAGCTAGTTGTTGACAGTGAATGATGTTTTGAATGAGCTTTTGTATGCAGAAGTGGAGTTGTGCTGGTGGTTTTGCAATGGTGGACATTTCCAAATATTCCACCAATATATGTACAAATTCAAGGTAACACCACTGCCAAGAATTAACAGAACAAGAGGCAACGAGCACAAACTGAAATAAAAAATAGGAATAATATTTTTAAACATGGTGGTGGTCAAGCTCTGGAGCAGGTTGCCCAGAGAGATTGTGGAGTTTTCCTCCTTGGAAATACTAAAAACCTGAGTAGATTAAGCCTGAAGAACTTGCTCTAGTTCAGTCTCCTTTGATCAGAAGGTGGACCAAAGACCTCCAGCAGTCAAATCTCAACGTGTCTGTTATTCTGTTGTAAGAAAAGCATGCAATAATCCTTTTTAAAGTGAAGGTAATTCCCTGAAATACTGTTCTGACTTCCCACATTTTGTGGTTCACACACTTCTGAATATATTCTGTTGTCACTTTAGAACCTTTAATTATTACACAGGATGTAAGTGTAAATTACATATGCAAAAAAACAGACACCAAAATGATTGTTAATGAATAGCTCCAGTTTTATAGTCACTAGTCAGAAACATTTTAAACAATAAAGACACAGATCTTTCTTTTTTTGAAGTCTTCAGTTAAAACTTCCATTGGCTTAATGGGACAAGAAACTTCATTCATCACATTTTATATCTCACAGAAAATACACACTAAAGCAAAATGAATAGGTTAGTTATGTATTTAAACAGTCTGTAAAACCAAAACCTCTGGTAATAGGAAGTTCAGGCTACATCTGCCCCCAACCATCAAGCAGCTATCTCTGGTCTGCTCTTTGCACAGTGCACTAACTGCTGGGTGCCCACTGTGTGTGTGCTATTTGCTGTCATCATGCTCTGTCTGCTTGGCAGAAGGGAAGAGCTGGGAAGTTGCATTATTCTGTAGGAAGGCTTTTAAATGGGCAGAAGCAGCTTGGGGGTGCACAGTTGAGGAATGGGTCCTTGTATGTGGCAAGACACACTTTGTACTTTGCTGTACAAAGAAATCTCTTGATATCTCATGTTTGAAAGCGGAAAATATTATTGTCCTATTTGATAAATGAAAATGTTTGTTGCAAAGCAAGCATATAAGGAATAGAATAAACATATTTTTCTCACTAAAGGGATAGTTTCAGGAAAAGAGGATTAAAATTCTTGGAAAATCAGTGAGGCAGCTACAAGTGTCAGGTGATTATATGGCCTTATGTAAGTACAGTGGTTGGTGTCTAGCCAAGTATTTCTAAAACTTATAGGGTAACTTCTGTTCACATTTAGGCAAGCATAAATCTGAAAGCACTTCAAAACTCAGCAGTGTTTGCTCCTGTGTTAGAGTTTATTTTAAAAAAGAAAATAAAAACATGGTTTTTTGTTTGTTTGTTTGTTTGTTTTTTTACTACAGGGAATTCTTAAAGGGGATGGTGTAGTTTAAACAGGGACTTCCAAGAATTGAATTTTATTCCTGCCTTTCTTGTAGATCCCCTGTACTGTAATGGGCAAGCCATTTTTTAGCTTGATTTCTGGCATAACCATAGCAAATGTATTTATGTATATGACATTGAAAAAATATAGTGTGTGTTGGTGGGTGTGGCTGGTAGGTGTATTATCTAGTTGTTGTATGGCAGTGTATTAAAATAATTTTGTTACTGTTTTTGTTTAATGAAAAAAAGACCTAATTGAAACTAATTGGGAGAAAAAAAGTGGAGTTTTTTTAAAAGAGATTTTACTCCCATTTAGTCTAGTAGTAGAGGTCATAATAACCTGCTTCTGAAGGCAACCTATCTTAAATGAGTAATTTATTTGTATGGTTTGGTAGGATTTTTTAATGTGTAATAATCTTTCAAAGTCTCTTATTTTCCTCAAGATAGCATTTAGAATGCAAATTGTTTCCCATAATCTTATTTTCCTTGGACATGCACTCTTTTTTTATATCATTATTAGTTTTTGTGCAGTTTATATCATGTCAGTTTTCCACTTCAGGTTTGATTTATCTTTAGACTTGTTGAGAGATATAATACCACTGAATGATTTTCTCAGATGCAGGCAAATCTTCAGGTATTTAAAAGGAGAAAAGGAAGACTTTACACTGGCAGAGAGTTGCTTGAAGGGTTGAAGATGACTGGCTAAATCTGGTGAGTACTAATTAGGTAGAATTTGTCAGTCTGTCAGTCAGTCTTACAGATTTTCTTGATCACATACTGAACATAGACAAAGCAAGAGAGTAGATACAGTAAATTCAAGAAATGTCTTCAGAATTATGCTTCTTTTAAAAGAGATTTATGAACTGATGTTCCAGCAGAAGCATTAAATGTTTCCATATGACAACAGGATGAAAGATGGCAGAGAGATCTCAGAAAAGGAAGTTAGAATAGACAAGAATGCATTTAGAAATGTATTAGCTTTTACTGAAAGTGTGAATTTGGACATCAGAGAACTCCTGTAATGCCTGCCAGGCTGTGTTCTCTGTCCCCACAGGGCTTTTAGCACTAGAGTTGCCCACCAGGCAGCATCAGATGAATCATCACGAAAACCAAACAAGACAACTTTACTTGAGAGGGTGAGAATATAGAATATGAACAATCCAACTGCCATCTGTATGTTTTCCTGATGAATGGCATTATCACATTTTTTTGTGCCAAATGAGTAAACTGTTTTCACCACACAAATACTGTCTATTCCAGCACATATTACATGCAAACTACCAGCACAAATTTCAGGGTGATGTTTGCAATGTGAATTCACTCTGCCAGTTGGAATCCTATCCAACAAGTTCTGGTTAGAAAAGTAATGCCAAAAGAAGTGTGGATTTGTGATGAGTGTTAGGTCATGAGAACTCCACAGCTTTCCAGGGGCTTATAAAATGCAACTGAGTCCATCACTGTCACATTACTTACTAATGTACTTACAACCAGCTGACTCAGTTACAGGGAGAGGTACAAGCTGAAAATGTCTATGAAAGAAAAGCATAATGGCAAATTGGAGACTTGTATGCAGGAGCATTTCAGTGAGCTAGAAGAGAATAAAAAGACAAACTAAGATGTTGTGGTATTCTCTAGTGTTTCACAGGAACCTTCCAGCACATCTAACCTGGTTTCAGATAGGAAAGTAACATTTTTGGTTTACTGTCTGTTTAAATAATATGAATATGTATTCTATGCTTGTAGAAAGAACTCTTTTTAATCATTACCTAACCTTTAAAAAACAAACACTTTTTTTCTAATTGAAATAATTATCGTAGCTAAACTATCCCTCAAATAAGGTTTTCATATTAAGAAAACCTAGAGATCTAAATTCTCAAAAAGCATTTGCTAGCTTAAATGTAGAGACTTTTAAGATCCTAAGTTTTGGCTCATTGAGTGGTGTTTCTTTGTGCAGTCTGTCTTACATACAATAAAGCCTACTCACAGATTTCCCAAAGCCTCTGTGCAAATCCACAGTTTCTGGCAGCTCATGTTTATTCAACGATAATGTGCTTTCAGTGGAATAATGTCAGTGGTGGACCAATGGCTGCCTGAGCAAAGCTCTGTGGAAAGAGAAAAGTAATAAAAAAACTTCAGCTTTTCATATTGATTAGAAAAAACTAATTTACAGCAACAGAATATAAATACAATTGGAATTCACATTGTAAGATGAGTATGTAAGGGCAACAGTGTGACATGTTTGACAGCTGTCTTTCCTGGTCGTGGTGCTATTTGGTATTTCATACAGCACATGTATGTAGTACATACAGCACTGTTTAGTACTAAATGTTTTCCTAGAGGATATCAAATGGAGTTAGCACTGGCAAGGGCAACATTGAAGAATGCTGCCATTACAGAGCGATAACAGTGAGATTTACCATGGAGAATATTTCCATTACACAGCTTTGAGGAGTAGTGCAAAAGAACTTTCAGGAGTTGTGACAATGACCTCAATCTTTGAAGATCCATCTAGGATTGGATTATACTTGTAAACAGAACACATTGCAAGCTGCTGACAAGTTAAACTTCTTTTTATTTTTCCTTTAAGATGTTTATTTGTCTTGCATTCTGTATGTACCTTTCACCTTAAGATATATTTACTAAATAATTTATGATGCACTTGAGGTTCCCCTCCTGCCCTTTGTGACTAAACAAACTGCTGTATGTCAGCAGCATGACTTGTTATGACAATAAGTAAAGCACAATGCCTGGCTGATAATGCAGTGCAAAGATTGGAGAGACCAAAAATGCACCTTTGCATGAGGTTATTGACATTGAAATGGACATCTCTACAAAGAACTCATTAGACTTACTGAAGTTGTTGGGACAAGAATTTCAGTCTCACCTTAAGAGTTCTGGTTTCTGAAATATTCTTTTAGTAGAAATATCTGACCCTGGTAGAATAGAGGATCAGAGATTACCTAATGAACTACTTAAGTCACTTCCTGCTGCACATTGCATTTATATGCCAGCTCCTGAAGCTGGCTATGTGATCAACTGTTTAACTTTGGGGAAAATAAATAAGAAGACATGAAGATTACAAGATATAAATTTAAAATCTAGAAAAAGTTTTGGGAAATTGAAACTAAATCAAATTTGTAATAGTTCTCCTTTATAATAAATAAAGGTAACACAAAGAATTTTGTAGTACCTCAGATTCATATGCAGTGATTTGGATCTTGAAGGGGAGAGACTTTTTTAAAGCATTTCCTGATAGTATTTGCCAAACTCTGTTAAATGATTTACTGAGTGGTTTCAGGGCTCAATTATTGTACAATTCTTCAGTGTTAATATATCACTCTTTCATCTGGAATGGAATTGCCAAGGAAATTATTTCTCTTGATATTTTCTTGGAAACAGTAATAATTTTTTGTGTCTCACGACATTTGAATTCCATGATGGTTATTTAAAAGTGTTTAATTTTTTTAAACATCTTTAATCATTTCCACATAATTTCTTTGTTTGTCTTTCACAAGAATCTCTAATATTACCAGTAGCAGCTCCGTTTCTCGGTGCCATTCTTTGCCACATTAATTACCTCATTAGTGCTCCTTTGCCAAAGAGAATCACATTTTTCTTTCAAATTGCGCAATTTTAAAAAATAAGTAAAATAAACTGGGATCCATTTGTTCAAATATTTATTCATCCTTTCAGACCAAAACAAATAATGGTGTACCCTAAACTTGTCTTTTTTTCCCCCAGCTATGTCAGGTGGCCTTGTAGAATATAATATTTGTCCCACCAAGCTTGCCTTGCTTCCCTGTTGAGCGATCTGCATTCACCAAGGATCTGGTGTGGCTGGAGGAGGAATGTGTCTGGACACCTAGGGGTTGTGTAGCACATGATTCTTTATTAAACCTGGGAGATGAGCAGGAGCTCATATCCAGGAACTCTGTGCTGTAGTCATGCAAGACAGAATGGGTCTTTGGGCCCTGCAGTTTTCCTCTCTGCTATACAGGGCTGTGCTCTGCTGTAACTTGGCCTTTGAGCTGTAAACATCCCAGGATGAGAGTTGCAATTGTGTTCCTTGAGAAACTGTCCCTTAACAGAAGTCCAAACACATGAGAAAATTTTTCCTATTCTTTTGACTAAGAATTTTGTACCTTAATTTTTATTGAATACTTCTATTTTTTTACTGCCTATAACTCTAAATGTTTTATCTGCAAACATGTCTGACCCTGATTGTTGCTGCTTAGCCAGTTGCTTTGTGACAGCATATTCGATGTCCAAAAAAGCCAGAGGAAAAAACATATTACATTAGTTACACTGGTTTTGCAAGTCATTTTCTGAAATAACCTTTGGCAAAAAAAATTTTGAAGCAGAGCCTTTCCATAAGGTATAAAATGCAGTAATAAGAATTCATATTTTTAGTTTGTTGTAGCTTCTCCCAAATGTCTGCTGTGTTGTTGAGTCAGAATAGCTTTCAAAGTAAGAGAACTGGATCTCAGCCATGATACTTGCAAAATAACAATAAAATAAAACAAAAAATAAAATAAAATATAATAAATTTATTGATCCTCCGTGTTCTGACAACCTAGATTATCCTCACAATAACCTTTGTAACCTTTGATTTAAAAGAGCTATATTTAAGAAAGTCTTGTTAACAAAGCTCTGTTTACTTGTGCTGGAAATTTAGAACATGTCTGGCTGCTTTTCAAACCAGAATAGTGAATTATGTTACAGCAGAGAAGGTTGATAGATAAAGGAAAGCGAGGCCAAGCAAATACATAAATAAGAAATCTTGAAATACAGGTTTATTAAGTTATGATACATGGTAGCTTTGTTAATTCATCAGGAAAGAATGTTTGGATTTTTTTAACTTAATGAGCACATGAGTCTGTTTATCACATGCCTCTATAAATAAGTGTCTTTGCAGATGTTTTCTCTTTATTGAAATTTTTTTTTTCTCTCCTCAGGGCATGCTACATTATTAAATCAAACTATGAATTTCCTTGCTTATTACAGAAGACACTTAGAACACTATGGTAGGCATAGCACTGGCATAACTTTTAAATATCAATTTTAAGGATTATTTACAGATTAGTAGTGTAGCACCTATGCATTTTATCTGGCAAAACTTTTTAATATAAATTCTAAGACCTAACTGCACATTTTTGTAGTATTTAATTGATGCTATGTCTGGTTAATCAAAAATGATCAGTTAATTTCATTGAGAGTGATGTCTCTGTGATAAATACCATGAAGTTTCTGACTGCTAAATGGTCTGGGTCACTTAGGATAGTTTTATTATCCTACTTAATTATTAATCGTTTGTCTGTCCTATTCATCCTTCCTGTATCTGCAACCATATTTCATTCACAGTGAGGTTCAAACTTACAGTTATCCTCTAGTGTCAAATGTCATGTCGTCAGTGTTGCCTCAACAAAACCAGCTGTTAATGACTGGACAGTTTCTTCAACAGACAGCATAAACACAATCACAAAACTATTTCTGAAGAGGCTTTATAAAACTCTAGAGAGGAAAGGATGAAAGAAAAATAAGGATTTACTGTGTAGTTTAGGAATTTTCAATTAGAAAATACTTTGATATAATCCTGTTTATATTACATTTCAACCTGAGATAATTCACTATTCATGTCTTTTACAGTAAAATCCTGAAGTCATTTAGAAATGTAACAATTAGTAAGGAATAATAATAGCTTTTATTTGCATATCCTGTTTAAATGTGGTACCTGCTGACTTCTTAGTGGTGAAATTTTGTCCCGCCCCCCCATTCCCTTTTTTCAACTTAAAATGTCCAAGTCTGGGTTTACTGACTAGGCTCATACTTAGAGAGGTAAATATTACAAGCCTAGAATGTCTTTGTCTTCCAGTCAAGGTTGGCCTGTACTGATACCTGCAAATTTAAGGAGTTATCACATTCTTTAAATATCGCTATCTTGCCTGGGCATAAGAAACATTCGCACAGTTTGCACACACCATAAATTACTTCAAGCTCTTCCTAAGGAGAATTTTCTTGGCACGGTTTCTACAATGCATGCTTCCCTCATTAGAAGAATGGCTTAAAGAAATAGAGTATGAAACTACAAGAGATGACAAAGAGCTGTAAAATTAGCTTTATGCTTTGTGATAATGTGTGTAAAATCCTTCCTTGTGTGATACAAAGTGGACATGATGTAAAAACCACATTGTGGCCAGAACTGTAACAGAAGTCCTGACAGGGCACTGTTCTAGCACTCCATTGTATAGCAGCCAAGGATGTACAGTTCCCTTGCAAAGAAATAACCCAAGGTAGTGCTGTAACATTCAGTTCCAGTAGTTTTCCTTAGTTTGAATCAGTCACCGGGAGAGGAAAGGCAAGGAATGTTGGGCATGTGTATAGTTGTGATAAGTTATTAGTGTTCATGCAACACTAACATCATCAGACTTTGAAGGAATGGAATGCAGTGTGTCTGCAGTGAGGACATGTTTATGTTGGATTATCCTGTGCTAATGCAGAGTGTGATTTTCACCATTTTACTCCTGCCACTATTGTATCTCTTGTAGACAAGGCGAGTTACAGCCTTACTGCAGTGGGCTGTGGCTTTTCAGATGTGGAAATGGTTTGCTTTGTGTATCTATAGTAACCAACTGCTGGCATTTTCACTAAGTGCTGTGCATAGGCTGAGGGTGTGTGACTGGTATTATTATCTGCTTTATAACTTATCCCAGAAGGCATTGTAGTATTTGGAAGCTAAGTTATCTTGAAACAAAACAGTTCATGATCTGAAATGCTTCAGCTCTGGCAGCAAAGATGCTCATGAAGTTTAATTGACCCTGCCAAAAATAACCTTTACTATGTGTAGAGAGACCTTTGGGTGTTATAATTTACCTTTCCTGATCCGAGAACAGGTAAAGTACTGTGGCTGCATGGGCTGTAATGCTCTCAGCTCCTATCACTTCCCTGCATGGTAGACATACCTTTTAGTTAGTGGTTCAGCAATCAGCAGGTGAATTTATGTTTTATCCAAAACATCGCTTATCATTAAATGTGTCATCTTCTCAGTGCTGCCTAGTCCTGCTGAACTGTTTTTACTCAAGTAATAAACATTCCTTTGCACATTTCAAATAGCACTAAGTGTAGTGGTAGTTACATATGGTGAAGGATTACTCAATGACAGCATCTTAGCTTACCTATGTGTGAAAGGCAAGAGGTTTTATGATTGTGAAATCACCCACTGAGCAAACTTCCTTAATGATGCTCTAAATAAATTAGTTTGAAACAAAGCTAAGGGTAAAGAAATAATCAGAAACCAAAATCCTCACATGACTTTTCCAAATAAAATACTCTAAACCTTGTCAAGCTGCCACTGCTTGGCCTGTGCCACTATGCCCCTTCCCTAGCACCCAGCCATGTGTGCTTAGGAGCTGTTGATTGACTCCTCATATGTTTTTACTACAATCTCTTTTGTGTTGGGGTGGTAAAACATGAATGGACTTGTGAATAGAAATCAAGGGGGAATTACAATCACAGAATCATAGAATGGTTTGAGCTGGAGGGTACCTTAGACAGTATCTATTTCCAACCTCCCTGCCATAAGCAGGGACACTCCACACAAGACCAGGTTGCTCAAAGCCACATCCAGTCTGGTCTTGAACACTTTGATGGGACATCCACAACTTCTCTGGGAAAACTAATTGTGATATTGTGATATTGAATTAGTGATGCTGTGATATATTGTGGTATTAGTGAATTAGTGAAATTGCAATCAATATTACTTTGTTGATGCCTTTGCAAGTTTTACAGTGAAATTAATTATGAAGCAGTTTTGTCTCTCACTCTATGTTTCTTGTCACCCTCTCTCTGTCACCATTTTACAACAGGTATTTTGCCACTAAAGCCTATTTCTTAGTAGGTAATGTATTACAGAGCATGGAGTAGCATGTTACAGAACTTGGTGCATATAAGTTTTATACTGTTTCTTCTAGGATGGTTGTGTATGTAGAGAACTATTATAACCTAAAGCTACTTTATTACCTTAAAAGCAGAATATAAGAAGTCTTGCTGTATATTGTGAATCTGAAGTCAGGTGGAATTCATGTTACATCACTTTGAAAATTTTGTAGTTTTAAATCTGTGGTTAGCAGCTTGTTCTGATATTGGCATTCCATAAAGAAGTTAAATGAGTTTTTGAGAACAGGGCAGTATGTTCTCTGCCATGTCAAAAGTGAAAAGTGCAGCTTCAGATACTGGAAGTTCCTGCCAGATGACACAGTTTGTATTAAATCATCCAACCCTTATGTTGATACTTTGCTGTGCTGTTCTGCCTTGTGCAGAGATGGTTAAAAAAGATTTGTCCTTGCAAGAAAAGGTAAGTAGGCTAAGCACACTCATCCTGCTTTATTGCTGTAACATCAAGGCACTATAAAATCTGCAAACAGAGCAAATGGGAGAGGAATCTACAGCTTTCCTAATTAATTTACATAAACTTTAGCTTTTCAGCTCATCAATTGTATGTACAATCTCTTACCCTTCCTGTGCACATAATTTTAGAATTTTTGAAGCATCAGGATTCCTTCACATCTTTAAATATTTTAATTATGAAATCACTCTTGATTGATTGAAATTAACCTGCTCGTAAACATCCACAAGTAATGATGGTTGTTGGCTAATTTTTATACCATTGGTGATAAAACAGCAGATGATGAGTGATCTAACAAGTATTTCAACATTCTAGCAGTAATTATTTGTTTGATTCAATTATACATGATAATATAGGGTATTCACAGCTGCTCTGCTGTGAAGCCTGCCTGTATGGCTAAGTCTCAGTTTATATTCCCTTATTGGGTGCAAAATTCCTTATATTCAGTGAACTATTGGGTAAGAGTTGCATAACATACAACAGCTGGCCTTTTTAAAAATTCATCCTCTAGATTATGCAGAGATAACATTTTGGAGTTAAAATATCAAGCATTTTCCTGTTTTTTTTTCAATCTTGCCAGTACCCACAGTATCAAATCTATAGTTCTCAAAGGCATGGAAAAAAAGTTTGGTATGAGTTTTAAAACCTGCTGCCTTGCTGACAGGGCATTAAGCATAAAGAAATGTGGTAACACCAATCAGCAAACCATCAGCTTCTGGCTTCTCCCAAGTTTCAGCTGACTTCCTACCAAACCTGTGAAGCAAGCTGTAAGAATTATCTTCCTCTAGGCGCTAGGCAGCAGTTTCCAAGTCAGCTTGCTCCATGGTGCCTGCAGAAACTTGGTGGAAACAGCAGATTTTATCTTGCCTGGGGATTATAGTCTGCTGCCTGAAAAGATGGTGTTGACAGTGTGTTCCCTATTAAAAATGCAGTAGTACAGTATACATCTTATATAATCATCCACTCAGTAATAGAACTCTTCAAAGCACATCCTTACTGATCTCCTTTGAATATCAGCAGGGACAGTAACCCTGAGGTTCATCTGAACACATCTGAGGAACAAATTCTGATTTTAGGATATCCTTGACTGTTCAGCTTCACTTATTCATTCATATCTGTATGTCAGATAGGAAGGTTGGAATCAGCTAGACTAATCCCCATGCTCAAGCAGTGTCGGCTAGAACCCACGACCATGGCTGTCAAATTTTTAATTCCTCCACAATTGGAGATTCCAGAGCCTCTCTGGGCAGCCTATGCCACTGTTTGGCCACACTCTCCAGTAAAGAAGTGTTGTCTTGTGTTCACAAGGACTTGCCTGTGTTTCCATTGTGCCCGTTGCCACTTGACCTATTGCTGGGCACTGCTGGAAGGTCTGTCTCACTCATTCTTTCCTTGCATCAAGTATTTATTGAATGATAGAATAATTTGTCTTGGAAGGGACCTTTAAAGGTCATCTAGCCCAGCTCCACCTGTGATGAGTATGGATGAAGCTCTGAGCTATACACTTCCCCAGTCCATTACACCCACTGATGTGCCTGAGCTTTCTCTTCTCCAGGCTGAGGAGTCTCAGTCTCTCCTCATACAACAGATGCTTCAGTCCCTTTATTCACCTCTGTGCCAGGCTCACTCCATTAAGTCCATGTCTTTCTTGTGCTGGGCAGTCCAGTCCTGGTCGAGTAATGCTCGAAACTATGGTCACACAAATGCTGAATGGAAGGGGAGATCACTTGCTTTGACCTATGGTCATTGCACTTCATATTACCCAGGATGATGTTGGCCTTCTTTTCTTTGGAAGTGCACTGCTGATTTGTGATCAGCTTGTTGTCCACCAGGACTCCAATGGCCTTGTCTGCAGAGCTTCCTTCCAGCAGGTTGGTCCCTGGTGTACATGGTGCCTGTGTTTATTCTTCTCCACAGTTCTCTTCAGGACTCTTCATTTCCCCTTATTAAGATTCATGAGGTTCCTTTTGAACCAACTCTCCAGCTTGTCAAGGTCCCACCTGGTACCATAACTATATGGTGTTTCAGCTGCTCCTCCCAGTTTTGCATCATCTGTGAACTTGCTGAGGTGCACTCTGTCACATCATTTCAGGTCATTAGGGAAGCTGTTAAACAGTATTAACCCCAGTAAGGATCCCTGGATTACACCACTTGTGACTTGCCTCCAACTGCAGTTTGTGCTGCTGATCACCACCCACCAAGCCTGGCCATCTCGTTAATTTTCAAGCTGTGTAGTCATCTAGCCTTTAGTTTGTCAGCTTGTCTTTGAGGATGTTATAGGGTCTGCCTTAACTCAAGCTGGAGTAAACAGTTTTAGCTGTTCTCTCCTTCATCCAACATGCTGCTCACCTTGTAGAAGTTTATCAGATGGTTACAGTGTGATTTCTCTTCTGCAAACATATACTGATTGCTCCCAATCTCCTTTATTCCCTTAGTGTGTTTGGAAATGGTTTCCAGAATGATTTTCTCCATCATTTTTCCATGGGTATAAATTGCTGCTATATTGTTTGCCTGTGGTTGCAGAGCACAGGTAATATATTTGATAGGAAAGCTGTCCTATTCATTTTATTTTAGAGACACTTAACTGATGAAATCTCTAGATCTTGGATTTTCTTAAATGTCTCTCAGTTATCTTATGGAGACCAAATTGATATTTGTCTTGTGGCCAGTGAATGGGAGGAGGCATGGAAAAGGAGCATGTAGAAATCCTCTAGAGCGTTGCAGGCAGTGAGGCTTCAGGGACTAAGAGGAGTGTTTGGGATGTGTGTACAAAACATTGTGTTTACAATGAATTAAAAAAAATATATTTTTCCTGTTTTCATAGTCTACTCATATTAAAGCAATGCTACATTGCACTTGATTAAAAAAAAGTCTAGTATTCCCAGTTAATGCCTGTATTATTTTATAAGTGAAACCCTGAAGAGTGATACAAAATTGGTGGCCTTGCAAAGATTTGGAAATATTGCTTAAAACTTTGTCCTTCGAGATTATTTAGTTCCATTTTGGCTTTTCATGACTGTGGATAGACCAACAGGAATGTGTGAGGCCGACTCCCTTATTCCATTCAGTTGGATATCACCTTACCAGAACTAGATCTGTAGGACATACTGGTGGGTTTGTGTGGGCAAGTGAGATATTACCTACCAAACTAACCATGGCAGAGAGAGAGGAAATGGAAACCTGTCAGAAGATGCCTCAAAACAATGCATATTCTGATAGATAATTTACATTTGCTTGCTAATCGAGGAGGACAAAGTCATTCCTGCTACTGAGACATTTGGGTTCTTTTTTTAGTCTTTCTCTTGAACGTAAATATTTCTTCTCTTTTTAGGTGTGGGTCAATCAGACAAGAATCTAGGTGGAAAGGCAATCAGACAGAATGAAATTATGAGGTTTTATAAACAATCCTGTTTTGCATATACTAAATACACTCAGAGAAGTTGTGTGATTGGATGTGGTGTATGTAACGTCAAAGGTCTGAGAGAAAAATTGAAGACAACTGTCAGAAGCTTTTTTCTCTTGTAATTAAAGGCTACAAGAAATGAGTTTCATATCAGCACCACATTGCCAACACATTGTTGAACAGCCTGATTACTGAGGCAATTAAAAAAATTATAATGAAAATTAGCTGTGCTGGCAAAATAGAGAAAAATAACTTTTTAATTATTACTATGGCTTGTTTGTGAAAATGGTAAAAGAATTCATTTCACTTACTAATGTGAGAGCAAAACCACTAAGCCTCCAAATTCTTTCTTACTGTTTCTAGCTTTTAGGTCCCTTCTTGAAGTTTAGAATTGGCCTATGTACTTTCAGAACAGGTTCTGAAATTTTTTCCTCCTATTCTGATTATTATCTTTGTCCTTCATTCTTTTGCAGTAGTTCACGATTTAGCTCAGTATTCCATCTGCTCTTCTTGTAGTACTAAAATAATATGTTTCATGTTTTCATGAACAATTCAATTCCATCTCTTGCAAAGTGACTGCAGGCACAGAAGTGGGGAGTTTATCCCCATGATGAGGTTATTTGATACAATAAACAGCTGGGAGATGAAAGCTCATCTGTTAAGAAAATGTTTTATCTCATGTTGTGAGACATTTTGAATATGGAACAGTAGCTTGTAGTTTAAGATCAATCCTTATATGAAAGTCAGTGCCTACCAGGAAGTGCCTAAAACATGTACAAGGCAGGTTCAACTCCTTTTTCTCCATGTGCTCAGAGCTGCTCTATTTCAAAGAGTGTTGTTTAGGAATGCTGCTGGATGCTCTCACACTAGATTATAATACAAGGTTTGTAGTGTAAAGAATTAACTGAAATTCTGCAGTTGCACTGGAGGATTATTTTTTAATAAGTTCTCAGCTGGCATAATGTGCAAGCATTGCTTTATGTTTCTGAAAGGCTATCTACCTTTGATTCAATACCATCCTGAATCTTAAAATTTGCTGTTGTGACTACTACCATGCTTGCAAATCCCTAATTTAAATTACCTCTTAAGAAACTTAGTGTATTGTTTTGTGTGGCTAATTTCTGTTTTCACTCTAGCAGAAAGGGAAAGAGGAAGAGAAGAGAGAGTCATTGTTTTATGATGACAGGACAAAAGGTGTTTCTTTAATTCTTCCTCTGCGGACCTTAGAGGAGTTTTGGAAATATGCTCCTTTTAAGAGTTACTTCTGCTGATTCTCTCCTTGTAATAGTGCTTAGCATTTTGAATGTTCAGCATTCAGGTAAAGAACAGTATATATGGATCTTTTGGGATAGCATGTTCTAGCTGCAGAACATCCAGATTTGTAATTTCAAACTTTAATGGATAGAGTTGGCAGTTTTATTATCTGTTTTGTCTTCGTAATTTTATTTTCCTGTGGAAAGATTCTGATCTCACAGTTCTACAATCAATTTTGTTTCGACATCTAGTTTGTGTTATCCCAAGAGCATAGTTCTTGCTGATCACTCCTCATGGCTAAAAGAAAATCCAATGTACATTTTAAGATGTTTTCCTGAAAAGTAGCTCCTGTGGGATGCTTACATAAGCAGACTGCAGTATACCCTGTTTTTTGAAGGCAATTCTGGTACAGTGGACAAAACCATTACCTATCACTGTTTGTAATACTGTTGGGGTTGGGGTTTTTGTTCTTTTATTTCTTTTCTTTATTACATGCTATAGTGTCCTTGCTGGATCCTTTTGTTTGTACTGGTTTAGGCAGATATTGATTCTAGACATTCTGGAATAGTTTTCCTCTTGCATCTGAGCATCCTCTGAAGATTTTTTAATGGCAGGACTTTGAGAACCATGGTCCTAGCTATCCCTAATATACTAGATTATTTCGGATTTTTCTAATAATTGCTTGTGTCTTAGCCCCATATGCTATATTATTTATTTTAATACTTTTTTCATATCCCATATTCACAATGCAGGATTAGACTGTACAGGCCTGTTTTAAAATTATGTGCACCTTAATTTTGATGCATGAAATTGTGCATTCTCAAAAATCACACTCTGGTATGGCATAGAACTTATATTTTATTGAATAATTTTATGTAAGCAGGTGTAAGGCTTCTGGAGTAGATGTCCTATCATTCACAGCCCCATTAAATACATCAGGAGATTCCTTTGTCTTTTCTTGGTCTAAGCTAGATGTAATCTCTAGGATCACATATGCTTATTCAGCTTGATAATCTGTTGAAAGAGAGGTTAGCTAACATGTGGCCATTTCATCGTTGCTGCCTTCGGCCAAATTGGTGTCCCTCTTTAAGGAATTGGACTGATGCCTATTGCTGAGTCTGGCCTTGACAGTATGTCTATGTTCACTGCTTGTTTTGTCCTGGACTCACTGCTGTGCTGTTTGATCTTTCTGTGCTTCTAGGCCTGTTGTGCTTCTATTGCTTTTTAGAGTCTAGGGCTCCTCTAGCTAAATTAGAGCTTTGGTTTGCCTGATTTTTCTCCCATTTCCTTTAGCTTCAAAGTCTTGTGTATCTTAGATCCTTATCTAATCTGATTTCTAGCAAATGAAGATGAGAAATTCAAGATTAGAGGCTTAGTCAGAATGAACACAGGAACTATTTCCCCACTTTAATGCTCTGTGATGTTCACCCTGGAGAAAGCATTCTTCACAATTAATGTATTCAATTTTTCTTTAGGAATCTGATCAGTAAAAAACTTGCATTAAAAACATATATGACAGAAAGGAAGAAAGGCAAATGCAGAGCCCTGCTGCTGTATTTTTTGTCTTGCTTAAAGCATGAGTACACAATTTATGTACAACTCCTAAGGAAGCAGGACCTTGCAATGCGAAAGTGAAGATGATGGAAAACATATGTGTTCCATTGATATCATACTCATGTTCAGAGGCTGCTTCCTCTCCTCTCCCCTCTTAATCTACCCTTGAATCTGTCGATCTGCCATGTCCACTTCTATTGCTTTTTGTCAAGGGATCTGAGCCTTTGACATTGACAGATTTAGATTTTATCCCATAGATTTCAGAAAAACATGCCCACTAAGTGCAGTTTGCCTTATTCTTTGATTATTTCTTTGAAAACCTTTCCATTTAAATGGAGAGAGGCATAATTTGTCCAGCTGCTCAACCTTGCCGTCAGGGACATGTTCCAGGGATAAGCAGGATTTAGCAGAGGTTAAGGGGGTACATCTGTACAAGAGCTACTTGTTAATATATTAGTGACGTAGCACAGAGGGATTCACTTCGGGCAGGAGCTAAGTGTGGGCTTGGTACATCAGCTGATCTCAGACAATAAGCTCCATTCTGAACTAGATTGCTTGATCTTCTGAGGCTCATCAATTTCTAGAACAGTATTTATTGCTTTTTGAAATGTTCAGGTAAATACTTAGTCTGATAAAGATTTAATGGAGGAAGTCCTGTATTCATAGCACTTTTTTGATGTCAAGCAAAGTGCAGTGGAACAACAATGTAAGCTTTTAGTACCTTGACAGTTTCTTCAGAGATATACTTTCTTTGGCATAAGCTCTTGCACACAACCTGTGCCAATTATGTCTTGTGTATTAACTGCAAACATGGGATGTGATATAATGAAACCGAGATCATGTCAGAATTAAATTTGGCATTGCTGCAGGAAAGAGCCAGTTAATGTCCTTGTGTAATGCTTATGTAATAGATTAGATTCTCTGCCTGACTGTTCTAGTTGTCTGTGGTGCTATATAAAAAGCTTGCCAGCTTGCTAGTACTCAATTAGCTCATTCACCAGGAGTAAACTAGTTTTCTAGCTTATAGGAGCAAAGGGCTTCCAATCCTCTAATTGGTTTATGCATATAATCTTTTCCACACACCAAGTGCAAAAGTTGACTTGCTAATAGAATTGGAGAATAAAGTGAGAGAGGGGAAAAGATACAGAATGATCTATAAATTCAATCTGTATGGACCACTCTTTATTAATAGCACCATTTGTTACTCCTTCAGTTCTTTCTGGTTACTTGAGACAACAGATAAATCTTAATAGACAAGAAAAGGGATCATAGTCACCTAATGCATAAAAAATGTTTGGTTTTCAAGATATACTGTTGCTGTCAACCTCACAAGCTTAATTTGTTTTATATATATTATTTTAACTTTCTGCATATTTTCTTTTTAGTGTTTTTAGAGGATACAAGTAGGCTTTAGTTGCTACCTGTTATAAGTTTTTAATAGGAAGTTGTACATTTTATAAAACAAAACTGGTAAAAGAGATTGGAAAGCATGTTTGGAGATACCATGTCAATGTTAGTTCAGGGTCTTTGAAAAGTTATGCCTTATAGCTTATTTTATGGCATGGAAGATAGGATTTTAGGGCTTTTAACTGAAAGATATAATGATCTCATGATAAGATATTTAGTGGACCTTCAAATAATTTCTTCAAAACTTTAACTATAAACATTATCAGGACAGAACCAAGTCAGTGCTGGGCTCTTGTTATTGTCAGTTCCTCCCAGGGCAGAAGCAGTGTGTCTGATGAAAGATATCATCATGCCTGAGATGGGACATGTATCTTCCAGGCTTCAGCTGCTTCTCCAGCCTTTCTTACTTTGTGACATCAAAGAATTCAGAAATACTTCTTCTAGAGTTAACCAGGACTATGGTGAAGCTCTGCTTTAAACTTTTGTTATTTCGGCCTCTTGTCTGGCTTCTCATCCATGCAGAGTCTTACCATGAATAAGATGTGGGAAATTCTTGCTTCAATGTATCAAACTTTCAATGCTAAGGAAGATTTGAACATTTTGTGAAGCTGTTGGTAATATCTGCTTCATGTTCTGCCTTATTTAATGTAAGCTCCTCTTAAAACTGCATAATTTTCTTTCGAGATGCTGAGATGTTTTATAGATATTTTTATTCCAAATGTACATCTTCTACCTTGCTCATCTCATAGCTAATACATGTTTAGAAATCTCTATGTATGAACATAGCTAATAAAACACTTTTTAGTTTGAGAATCATTCTAAGAATAAATATTAACTGAAAGCTTAATTCTCCTACTAGAGTTTAAGCAGATCCTTGCTACATGCAGAAGAGGAAGTCATTCTCCTGAAGACTTTTGTGTCTTTAATAATAATTCAAATTTGAAAAATTGCATCAAGTTGCAATTGAAAAGCCTTAAGTAGAAAATCAGGGCCATGGTTTCTCTTCACCTATGGTTTTAGCTCCTTTGAAACTTCAAGAGAATAGCTCAGAAAATAGGTTGTATTATTTTTTAAAAATGGCCTGATCAAAGAAAATATGCATGTTCCTGTTGCAGCATGACCAGGTACACTGTATTCTGCCAAAAGCTTTGCTCTGTGCCAGTGAACCTCCTCTGTTCATTGGGCAATATCTTCCACACAGGCAATTTATGTAACTGATGTCCAAGATACCCAGTGTAACTCTCTGAAAAAGCTGCACCTTCTGGGCATTCTCAGGCTGGATACCTGGTTCTGACTGTTATTTGATAAGAATAAAATATCTTATGGTTTGCCTTCTCCTCTGAGCCTCTTTGAGCCCGTATAGTCCTGGAAACATTTCTCAAAGAAGCTGAGAAATGTGTTGATTCTCCGCAAGCATGCTGGGTCTCAGAGAAAAAAGAATGACACCTTGGAGAAGAGAAGGCTCCTGGGAGACCTCATTGCACACTTCTGCTGCTTAAAGGGGACTTACTAAAAAGAGGGAGAGTGACTTTTTATATGGACACAGTGACAGGGCAAGGGAGAATAGTTTTAAGCTACAAGATTAGATAAATTAGATTAAATGTTAGGAAAAAAATTCTTTATGGTGAGGGGGGGTGAGACACTGCAGCATGTTGCCCAGAGAAGTTGTGGATGCCCCATCCCTGGAGATGTTCAGGGCCAGGCTGGACAGGTGTCTGAACAGCCTGATTTAGTAGATGGCATCTCTGCCCATGGGCAGGGGTTGGGATTAGATTATCTTTAAGGTCCCTCCCAACTCAAGCCCTTCAAGGATCCCCATAGGATCCTTGAAGAGTCTCCTGGTACTGACCTGGTCGAAAAAAGAAAAAAAATCTCTGAGAGCTTCCATTCCATCTCAAAATGCAGGATACTTTATTTTCCACAGAATGAGGTGGTGACTGAAAATGGTGATAACCATAACAGGGCTCCCTTGACTGTGCTTTATTGCTGTTGCTCACCCCCTGTCCCATGGCTCAGAGTGGATGTGTTCCTCAGATGGGGACACCCAGACTGGTGTGTGTAAGCACAGGGGAGGGGAGCATGGCCCAGCAGAGGGGGTGGATAGCCAGGGAGCAGGACTGTGGTGTCTGGGCATGGTGGCCAGGCAGGTCTGGTCAGGCACCCAGGGTAAAATACTGCCCAGCAATCACTAAAGACTCAAGTCCATAGAGATGAGGCAGGGCTGAGAGCAGCCAGAGAGGCAGCCTGGTGTCAGGGTCTCTCTGGGGCTGGTGGCCAGGCACAGGCACAACCCACAGCTCGTGTGGGAGACAAGCAGTTGTGGCTCAGCTTAAGCTTGTGTGGGAAAGGGGAATCAGCACCAGTGGAGTGCCCCCACAACACCATCAGGAGGGCTCTGCCAAGGGTCACTGGAACTCCTGGAGAGGGATATAAATGTGTCCCTAGTAGAACATTTCTAGTGATGGATGCCTTTCTGTGCAGTGTCCAGACCTCATTGCTGTCTAGCAGTTTCCAGCACTGATTCCATGCCCAGTTCCTTCCAGTTCCTAAGTCTGCTAAAGGTTCAGGCTGCTTTCTGGATGTGACAGAGAATGTCTGTTACTGTGGCAGAATGCTTAGGAGAGAAATAAACTCCTGGTGACTAGGAGTTCAGTTCTGCTGATAGACATGGCAGAAGTTATTTGAGAGACAGATTTAGTTTTCTGCAGACTGTTAGTCCAATGCTGTCTTTAGAATCTGAAGGTTAACATATCAGCAACACTGCTTGCTAGCAGTGACCCACCATTATGCAGTCATTTATATGCAATAGTATTGAAAGGTTAAATGTTCTCCTGCAGTGCAAAACTGAAACATGACTCTTGCTTTAAGGTCACACATTGCTTTATCTGATACTACTGGACAATATATTACGAACAAGATGGATCCCATACCATCCATCTTTTGTGATGCTTGTCATAGGGAAGAGGTCAAATGGATTTTATGAGCCCATATTATGCCAAGCATTGTGGAGACCACTCAAGACTGACAGAAAGATTTTTGGACTGCCAAACCTCTTTGGAAAATTCCACATCCCCTCATATTGTCATAGTTATGATCACCTGTTTATCATAGTTTGGTAGATATTCTTTCAAGAATGGATGGTGCAGTTATAGCAAGAAAATTTGTTAAAATGCATTAAATTATATTAAGTATTCAATTTAAATAATTAAAAATCATCAGCAAAAAAATCAAAATAAGTGTGCAAGTTCATGATGCAGAGACTTCTGTGATGCTCTCTTGTGGCACAGGAAAGGATAATGAGCTTTCTGGTTTTTGATTGTCATGCCTCTGTCATTTACAGACATTTGGGAAGAAGTCAAAATAAAGAGACTGGGCCCTCCTTTGTTTAGTGTCTGTGCCCTAAAAAAAGGGATTGGCATCCATGAAATTTTTCAGAGACTCTGAGAAGGAAAGCCCTTTATAAAGAGAAGACAGAAGTGCTAATTGTGGGAATAAGAATATTTCTTGTTAATGACAGAGATTTTCTTGAGGTTTTTTGTTGACTCTTAAGCAAAATTCTACACACCACAAATACAAAGCAATAGAAATTTAAATAATGTTCTATCTTATGAAAAGGTGCTCTTCTTCTTAAACAGTACATATTTTAAAACTATTTTCTTCAAAGAAAGGTTTCTGATAGCAATAAGGTTTCTGATAGCTATATACAAGCTATCATCAAACTAGGCAAAGAAATGCAATAAATCTTTGCTTGACATTCAGTCATTGAAATTGTGCCCCGATAAAAAGGAAGCTTAATAATTAATTATTTACTTCTACTCTTGCACTTCCTCTATATCCTCCTGTCCCTGTGTTATGATGTGCAAATCCTAGGAAACGTGGCCCAAAATGACTGGATGAATATGGGAAATGAGCAGTGGCTCAGTCTCATGTGGGTTTCAAAATCTAGTCTCCACTTGCTGTAGGGCTTGTCATTATTAGACTTGTGGCAAGAGAGGTAGGAAAGGTCAAGGTGAGGATTTGCTGTGTATCCATAAATATCATATAATTATACAGCTGAGTCCTTTTTTCCCACATTCTTGATAGCTTGTTCTTGAGAAGATAATGCATCTGCCAGTACCAGCATGCACAGGGATTTGTGGATTAACATTTTTGAAGTTATGTTTTTATCCTTAGAAGTCAGAACTGTAAGAACTAGAAATCAGTGTTAAAAAATACTTTTTACCAGTTCTCTGCTTTGCTGAGGAAAAAAAAAGGGCTGCACTTCACCCAAACTGGAGTAACTTTTACTCCTTTTGATTACAATGAATTCAAACTTCAGTGATATATTTTGAATATAATGTTACATCTTTCAGGCATTTTTGGAGGAATAGTGAAATAATGGTCACCAACATCTCCTACTTGCCTAAGATCAGAATATTTGGACCAGCAGTGTCCATTTCATTGCATTTGCATTTTTGTTTCTTTGCATATCAAAAAGTTGAGGGTGAAAGATGCGATTGACTTTCAGCCAAATCCTTTTCATCACACTTACATTTAGAGGAACTCATTACTATCAGTCATGAATTTCTGATTCTTTTCCCCCTCCTCTTTCAGTTGTTAGTGTTTTTATCCATTTCCTATCTGTTTAATATTTGTGGGCCTGTAAGTCCCTGTGCAGACTTGGTGTACTGCAGCCAAAGGATCACATCAAGTGGATTACATTTCTAATGTAAATAGTTGAATTGTTTCCAGTTTGACACATATTTATGGTTTATCTTAGTTAACAAAAAACATGTAGAATTACCAGCAGATTATAACTATGGCAACAAGAACAGAGAAGATGGAACAATTGCTTTTCAGGGTGTAATAGGCAAATGAATCTCAGGTTTTGTTTCCACTGCTGATACTCTGTTCACAAGTTAGAGCCATTAATGTGTGATATCAGAAACATTTGGCAGCCTCATGTCTATGAAATAAATACGATGTGAAATCATAGCATGATTAACAGGGGATGTTAAACAAGCTTGTGATTTGGAGAAATAGTCTACAAAAGATTTGGTGAAATTTGTGAAATTGCAGAGAATGGGTTCTTGTTGTGTATGTGGTTGAAAAACAATGGAAACAAGTAATTTAATCAGTGCCAGATTAAGCTGTTACAACATGAAAGTAATTATACTTTTCATAGCAATTAACAATTAAATATTTACAAATTCAAAGTTATTTTAATGATAATTATAACAATGTATATACACTTCCCACTGCATACAATACAAAGGTCCATCTTCAAAAATTAAAAAAAATAGTTTCTCATTGAATTGCTCTAGTGAACCTGATGAAACTTTAAGGCCTTTATTTATTTTCAAAGTGAAAACCTCTGTCAGTGATTATTGTCATTATTAATCATGGCTTCAGTTCCCTCTTTTAGAGAGGTTTTTCTCCACTGAAATGTTCTGTACAACCTGAGTCTCTCTCTCATTGCATGCTCTTCATCTCTGCCATAGGTTCTCTTGGAAGTCTGTGGATGAGTTCTTCACCAGCAATTCCAGGTTCAGTGAGTTGGCATGGAGGAGAAAGGACTTACAGCTCTGTCTGCTGGTCATGAGCACTTGAAATCCTCTGGTGCTTCACCACAGTTTTGGTCTCACTCTCGAACAAAATACTTCTTCCATTCACTTTTCTGTGGCTGTTATTTTTCTTTCCTTATCACTGAGAAAACACAAGTCTCACTCCAGTGCCTCACAGCTCTTCTGTAGCCACTGCCCGTGGCATTCTGTGTTTCCCAGCTTATTGTGTTTATTTAGGAAAGTCATAAGAATCAGGCCAGAGTCCAAGTCAGCCTGAATGCATCCTCCCGCTGGAGGAGAGAAAGCTCAATGCCTCAAACAAAGAGACTCCGCTGTCTCATAACTGCTCCCTCTGATTGCTCTCTGTGCAATCAGCCCTTGCCAGCTCTACAGCAAGAGCACTAGCCTGAGCTCTGCCCGGGGCTCAGGGAAAAGGAGGACAATTGAAGGTTTTTCATTCATAGCTGGTGCTGCAGTGGAATGGCTCCTTCTCCCTAGGAGCTTCTGCCAGCCAGGTAGCATTGCCACTAGGGCTGAGCAAAACAACTTTATTGCAGGCAGCAGAGAAGAGCTGATGGCCTCTGCAACCAGGAAGCATGAGATTAATCTGCTGAGCAGCACCAAGGGTCAGCAATATGATTATTGTGGTGAGTCATCCTCACTCTGCTGAGGAAGATCATGGAAAGAAACCCTGTGGGAAACAAACCCTTTTGGAAAGAATAAATCATCTCTTTTTAGCAACTGATCTTTTGTTCAGATTGTTCATGGTGTTGGAGGGTAAGCTGGCCATCATTGAGCGCCAAGCGGTGGGACAGAAGGACAGTGTAACTCCGACAGCTTGTTGGAGTAGAGATGGAGGAGGCAAGGAGAGGCCTGCAGATAGATTTAGAGGCTGAAGTTCATTTAACATCTCTACAGAACTGGTAGCTGAGAAGAAAGTGAGGGAAGCAGATCTCCCACAGGAAATCCCGCTGTTGCCAGCAGTAGCTTTCCTTGTGCCACGAATCTCTAGGCTTTTTGCAACCCCTGATGACAGGATTTGTGGGCTGAAAGTGAATCCCAGCATGGCCTCCTGGTGAACAGGACATACACAGCAGTCAGGTGGATGGGTGGGTATTTCTTCACTTGCCTCCAAACACACAATGTCCAAAGGACAGCCAGACAGGGCGAGCCTCTCTTTCTTCTCAGGCTGTTCCTCCAGATGATGAGTGCCGTAAGGCCCAGGAGCATTCTGTCCACATTTCTATCCTTGTTACACGTTGTGTCTCACTGCATTCACCTGGGCCTCAAATTCCTGCCCTGTCTTCTAACAAAGTGTCTAGACTTTATGTTCTCCTGTGTCCCACCATGTTTCACCACTGGAATAAAGGACCTTACCCATGTTTAAAGTCAAAAGACTGGATCTAGTGAATAGTAGAGGACTGTGGCTTTTATACTTGTGGGTAAGCCTCATTCTGTTTTGAGGGCTCCTTTCTGGAGTACCTGTAGCCTCTTTTGACTGGGAAGTTTGGTTAAGAATTAGGGGAGCGAGTCCAAAAAGTGTTTGAGAAGAGGATCAATAGCTGAGACAGAGGAGGAATAAATGTACCCAAGTGTAGGTGAGGAAGCTTGGTGTTTGGGCTTTTTTTGTTTTGCCAGGTTTGTTAGTAGGGCTGTGACTTCAGCATACATTCAAATAAATAAGTACAATTCAATTTTTTTATATAATGACACAATTATTTAGTTTGTTGCTATTAATCTGAAGTGCATGTATAAGGAAATAGCTTTAATCGTATATCAAAAATTAATCAGTTTTAGATTCAGAAGTTCAGGTGTTTATAAGAAGGGCCAAGAAAGGTTTGCAGTGCAAAAGAAGTTTCTGGTAAAGTATAGTTTGATAGTGATTAAAGGATTACAAATATGTCGAAATGTGTACAGATGACACACATTTCCTGTTTCAAAATTAGTTGAAGTTAAAAGTAAATATATATGTATATAGGTACTTAGTGGAATTTGAACAAAAAAAAAGGCATAATTTTGTAAGTTTTATGTATCTGTACTGAAATTAGTCAGGCTATGTATTTAATTAGTAGCTTTAAATTAAGAAATAATCTGCTAATGAATCTGCTGAATCTCCTGACATATCTGTATGTGGCTCCTGCTTCCCTCTCAGCTGGAGCCTGCCCTCCCACCACATCTCTTGTGGAGAAGTCCTGGCTTTTGTATTTCTTTTGCAGAATGAATTGTGAGCTAAAAGTTTTTTTGTGGAGCTGTGTCCCTTGTCTCAGAGGATGTTGCCATGTAATTGAAAAGGTGTTCTTTTCAGTGGTACCCAAAGTACTGGCACTTTATGGTTGTGGCTGACCATTTCAAGGTTAGTTTTTTCAGTCAAAGAAAAAACTTATGAAAACTTTCAGTTAATCCACCTGCACAGTCATGCATATTATGTATTTCCCGTTGGACCCGAAAACAAAACCAAACGAAAGCAAATAGAAGGAGGGAGATTTAAGTGAACCTTGCTGTGCTTGAAGATGCTGATCAGCGATAAGCCGCAGGAGCGCGTCTGCTGCGGTCGCTGGGTCGCTGCTGCCACCCGCTGGCGCTGGGCTGGGGCTGCCCACGGTCCTCCTCCGGGCTGGAGGGAAAGCCAAATGGTTGAGATCCAAGTGATGTTTTATGGAATTGTGCAGGAAATAGGTGTAATTTGTCTGAAGAACAGTGATAGTCGTTAACATCGAGGGTCTTGTCGGACAACTACCACATTAACACAGATCTGATAAGTTTTTTATTAATATTTTCTGTTTAGTTTTATAATGATTTTGTTCCTTTTGTTGTTCTCATGGCTGTAATTGTGAGGATAGTATGTAATAGGGCTAGTGATACTTCATTCACAAAAAGTTCCTTACTGGAAACTGTCCCTTTTAGTAATGTCTAAATATAAAATCGCACTTGTCTGTATAACAAGACTCCCAGTGAGTACCTGTTTAGTAACAAGAAATCCACCCCAGAGCAAAACAATACCAGTGAGACCTGAGAGGGTTATCTCAGCTGTAACAGAGACCTCTCCCCTTCAATTTGCCCAGATGGCTCAATCTCTCTAAACTCCAGAGCAAACACATACGACTGAAAGGATGTTTTGAAGGTCAACATGCTTTGAACCTTTCCGGTGAAAGTATTGCAAAATCACTATCAAGGGTTCTGTCAGGATCTCCCATTATTTGTAGATTGAGTTTGATTTTGCTGGGCACTGGCCTCAATGCAGCACAATGTCCCTTATGAACATTTTAGGCCTTAACTGTCCTTTAAGATGTTTTTCAGGGCATCATGTGGTTTAATACAAAGATGCACATCTGTTTAACCTCAGCATCTGTGTGAAGTTTGTGACTCTACTGCTTGTTATCAAACCCATTTTAAGGTACTGCTTTTTAAAGAAAAGCTTTGCTGGGCTAGGGCAGAGATTACACAAATGTGAGTTATTAGATGCCATAATAATTAACTGCCAGGTTTTGATTAGCAACCTTAGGCTATCTTCTCCTTTATTGCATTAAATGTTTTAGCCTTCTCAAATTTCTTGGTCTCAGTGTCTGTCTCAAATCTAGCAGTTGTATCATCTGTCCCAGACATGGCTTATGTTATGAGTATCCAGTACTCCATTACTCTCTTGTAATACAAGTTGTCATATATATAAACAACAAATATATATATATATATGTAGAAATTCTTGAAGGAATTTACTGTAACACTGAGGTTCCTCTTTACTGCTGTTTCTGGAAGCTAACTAAAGCAGAGGTGAAGGATATTGAGCAAATAATTGAATTCTTCATTTAATGGGAGTACCATTTTCTATTTCTGCTGGCGTGTTCTCTCTGGCATCCTTTTCAGTGTGACATAGACAGGAGGAGTTAAAAATTTGCTTAGCATATGAGTAGGAGAGTTCAAGTTGAAATTGGGATGGGAGTTGATTTATTACTCTCCAAAAGAAATGTATCAGATTCTTGGTGTGGTAGCCTGTTACGTCTGAGGATAAAAGATTTGATCTTTTGCACCCCTCCTGAGTGCTACTGACGGCTGTGAGACTTCTTACATAGTTCTCACGTGGTGCATGTAGCAGAGGCTGGGGTTGGAAGGCAAACATTGCTAAGGAGCATGTTTTGAATCAATATATTTTGGAGAAATGTAATCTTTTTTGTGGTTGTTGAAAAAGCCGTGGAAGAAGCTCTTCAGGAGGAAGCAAGAAGACGCAAAGAAGTGACAGGAGCGCCGGCGGGCAGTGCGTGCCGCAGGGCGCCGCTGCCGAGGCGCAGAGCTGCCTTTCTCCCACGGGGCGGTGCCGGAGGAAGCTGCGGGTGGGCAGCAGCAAGCAGGAGTGCCTGCACTGCCCTGCCCTGAGTTGGGAGCCTCGAACAGGCTTCACGAGAGCAGAGGCATCATCTCCCTCAGACAAAAGAGCAGTTCAGTCCATTGCTGTGATTGTCTTTCAATATCTTGTTAATATTGACAGTGTCAGTATAGGCAGTAAGTCAGTAATTCTAGACTCACAAGAGTTACTTTTACTTGAGTCTTTCTGATAGCTTTGTCACTGTATAATCCTGTTTTTTTCTGGTTTTGTTTTCTCTTCTTGCTTTCAGTGACCGATCTTTGTTGTTTGTTTGCTTGCTTTGTGTTTGTCAGTCTCAGGCTGTAGCTTTACAAATTACTTTTCTAGTGGCTGATCCGGGTACAGACCCTGCCCTCCCTCTCAGCTGTGCACTGTCACCTTGACTGTTGATTCTGCTAGAATAGTGGTTTACTTGATTGCTTTATCTGCTAAAGTTTTCTAATAAAAATTTCCCTTTTATATTTTACCCTACGTATGTACCTTATGCTGCTCTTCTGTTTTTAAATTTATGATATCACAAGTCTGTTTAAGAGAGTAGTGAAACAAATAGTAGTATTGAACAGAACTGAGATAATGGCAACTTTAGGAGTTGGATGTTTAATTATGCAATCAATCACTGGAGGCAAAAGGACATTTCTATTCCCTGTATATGGCCCTATGTATTTCCTATATATTCCTTATATGGAAATTTATTTTTTGGTTTTTAGCAATATGATGTTCTAGTTTAAGGCTAAATTTTGGCAAAGGAACCTTGCAGCTCTTCACAGGAATTTGCTCCCCGTCAGAAACATTTGTTCACTTTCAGAAGCTGCCATCCTCTTGGGACACTCTATGGTGTTGGTCATGTCTTGTAAGCCCGGTGGGGTACCTTGTGGGTTAAGTATTTGAATTACTTCAAGGAGAGAACCTTTGAATTCAAGGAGTATTTGAATTACTTCAAGGAGAGAACCTTTCTAAGCACATTGCATTGCTCGTGCACTTACACTGTTTTTCAGGAATGGTGAGATAACGTTAGGACTTCCGCAGGCTGAAATTCTGTGTTAGCAATCAAAAGGTAGAAATATTGTAAATGCTTTCTGAGTTTAATTATGATCTGAAAATAATTCCACTTGGTCTTTTGGCAGTTGAGTTGCTTTGGGATCCAGCCAGTATTTCAGAGCTTCAATATCTGAAGCAATTCAGTGCTGCCGGTCATTTTTAGGATGCAAAAATTACTGTGAGTGGCTCATCTTTATGTGCCTATTCAAAGGATATGCAATGTCCTGATCATTTTCCTTCAGAATCATAAAAACAAGGAACATCAATAGCAACTTTTTAGCATTGATTAAAATTAATTTGAATGGTCATGAGATCTTTCAGTAAAGAAGGTTTTCCTTGCTAGTTTAGGACCACTACAAAAACATTCCCAGGACATTCTGTCTTTCTGCAAACACATTTCATATTAAAGATGAGATTTTATTATGTTGATTATGTTATTATGTTGATTTGTTTACTCACTATTTGTGTTGTCCTCAAACTAATTTGGCAGTAGGTAGCTCTTAATCTTGAAGGTTATTTGGAATTACATGTTGGATCAGAGCACAGTGAGTTTAACCTAGTCACAAAATTGAATATATCCAACAGGAAATAGAATGTGAGAAAGCAAAAACATTTGTTTATTGTAGATTGTATTGATCTTCCACTAAAATAGAGTCTAGACTCTTTTGTGGCAGGAATACTGATGTTATTGGTACATGATTATTTCCTGTTTCAATTAAAATCAATTTCTGATGATAACAGGAGCCATCCCTTTTGTTGCTGAACACATTGCCTGATACACCTCAATATTGATTTCCGTGAAGTTTTTTCCTAAGGTATTTATACAAAGGCCTACTAATGCTGGCATTGTTGGGAATAAATATACAATTATATTTATGTAGTCCTTTCAGAAAGCTGTGCCAAGGGACACCATAAGAGAAAAAAACCTTCTGGATTTCATTTACTTTCGCCTGGTTAGGCACTTGGCTGCTCACAGCCGAGCGAATATTCATTTGTAGTGAATGAATGTGCTGTGGCTGTGAATAATGGCTGTGTTGTAGTTGGAACAGAGTCATATAATTTTTCCAGTTCTGGTATTGCAAATATAGCTTCAGTTCAAATGTCTGCATTATCCTTCTATTTTTTTGCACACTTACATAGAACTGAACCAGCTGAGGAGTATATATATATATATATATATATATATATATAAATAGATAGATAGATAGATAGATATGTGTATATATATAATTTGGACATACCTAGAAAAAACAGAGTTGCTCCTCATATTCTTCCATTTGAAATTATCCATAAAAGAAGTTTTTGTATTTTTTAATGTATAGTTTACTACTTATGCCCTGTGTGAGGTTGTTTTACAGAATATGCTGAAAATTGTAATCAGCAAATGATTTGTTAAAGATGATGCAGAACTGCTTTTGCACTAATGAAATGTTGAAGGTCATCTCATAGAGCATTCTCATTTAGGTATAGGTTCTAATTCATAAAAGTATGCTGTGAGACAAAATTCCTGTATTATAGTCCAGTATGCAAAAGCAAGAAAATAAAAGGCTTATGCATGAAGCAGTATCACCTGTTATCATATTTTGAAGCAAAATTCAGGTCTGTGCAGGTTATCTCTATCAGAAAAAGCATGAAATAATGTATATTAAGGGTGATTCCCCAATTTATTGACAAATAATTAAAAATACCCCAAAGAACCAAAACACAATTATTTCTTTAATCACAAAGGTAAATTAATTTCTTAGGATTTCAAGAATTCCTGTCAAAACTTAAGATAAATAAAAGTAGTTTCATGTGGTAATCCTGTGAGATAACAGTATTACAGGATGATTGGTGGGAAAGTCCTTTCAAAACTTCTTGCACTTGTGTACAGTTGCCCACCTCTCAAACTGTGTTTTTGAAGCCAGATTATATAACAAAACCAGTGTATATAACAATGATGCAGCTACAAATGAGCAGCTGGGGGCAGTAGAAACAAAGCAGGATTGCTCTTAGCTTGAAATTAGTGTCTTAATGCTTTTATAGCTTCATTTTCATGTTGCCTTTCTAGAATTTTGTTGATGTTTTTCTATCTCCCTCTCATTGAAACAATATCCAGGAAAAAACTCATTATTTTAATGATGCTTAACACAACCTACCTGTATTTTTCTATACAAGGCTCACTTCTGTGTTAATGTTAGAATTGCCATTGCCCTTTGTAAAAAATGCCCTATTTTCCAGCAGGGACTGCAGCCTTCTAGTAGCTACTGTTCACTCTTGATATTCCAGAACATTGCTCATTTCAACTGTACCCATAAAATCAAACTCTTCACATCAGAGGAAGAAAGCTCAGGTTATGAATAGATAACATGATGACAGGTGAGTGAAGGTTAATATCTCTGGAAGAAACCCCATGGCCTTCCAAGTTGTGGAGTATGTTGTTAATGGTGATTTCCATGAGACAGGACTGTCTACATCTATGTAGAATATGCACTGAATATGCACTGAATGCATCTGGTCCCTCTGGGGATGGAAATTTCAAGTTGTGCTGAAAATGTCTGCAGTCAGGTAAGGGTTCTCTCAGGGCTGCTAGTGACATTTCTATAAGATAGCAGCATTATGTACTGCAGACGTGGAGCATGCTTATGTGGGTATATTGGGTTTGGGTGGCAAGGTTTTGGTAGTGGGGGGCCTACAGGGATGGCCTCTGTGAGAAGCTGCCAGAAGCTTCCCACGTGTCTGACAGGGGCAGTGACTGCAGGCTCCAAGCTGGACCCACTGCTGGCCAAGGCTGAGCCCATCAGCGACAGTGGTAGTGCCTCTGGAATAACACTTTTAAGAAAAGGTAGAAAACGCCTGTGTGACGGCACCTGGAGAAAAAAGGAGTGGGAATACGTGAAGAAACAGCCCTGCAGGCACCAGGGTCTCTGCCCCAGGCACTGGAGCAGAGATTCCTCTGCAGCCTGTGGGAAGGACACGTGTTGGAGAAGTTCACAGAGCACTGTCTGCAGTGGGAGGGATCCCACACTGGAGCAGGAGAAGAATGTGGGGAATCCTGCCCCTGAAGGGGAAGGAGTGGCAGAGACAATGTGTGATGAACTGGCCACAGCCCCCATTCCCCATCTCTTTGTGCTCCTGAGAGGTAGAGGTACAGAATTCAGAGTGAAATTGAGTCAAGGAAGAAGGGAGGAGTGGGGGAGAAGATATTTTAAGTCTTGGTTTTCCCTCTCATTACCCTGCTCTGATTTGATTTGGTTATAAATTAAACTAATTTTCCCAAGTTCAGCCTATTTTGCATGTCAAAACAATTGCTGAGCAATCCCTCTCTGCCTTTGACACACAAGCTTGTTGTCATAGCAGAGACACAGCAGCTTTGGTGGGCACCTGACAACCAGACAGGGGCCACCCACCACAGCCAAGGGTGTTCTAAACATGTTTGGGAGTACTCTTCTGCTGAGAGTGGGTCTATTGAAATGGTGTTGGGAGACTGGATAAGGAGGAAGGAGCCAGCCCTAGTGATCTTTTGTCCATAGGAAATTTAGGTTGAAGTTCTCAGAAAAAATTACCTCTGGCCTTCACCTAAGCTTTATTTTGTTGAGGGATACACTCAGTGCTGGTAGCTCTGTGAGCAGCTGCAGTGCCAGCTCCAGGTTCAGCTCTGGTTGTGAGAGCCCCAGAGAAGAGGTCATGAACTGGAACCAACCTTTGCACAGCCAAGGGCATGGGGACCTGTGGTGCCAGCACTGGACACTCAGACACACGGCAGGAGCTCAGGACTCAGCTGGGAGACCCCAGACTTCCCTGCACTTTGACTGTCAGGGCACAAAAGCCCAGGGGTTCCTTTGCTCGGGGTCCCTTCCCAGAGGCAGCAGCTCCAGCTGTTATTCTGTTGTTGCACCATGATTAAATTACTGAAGGGATCCAGAGGTCTGAGACTCTGCTATGGAAACCTGGTCTGACTCTGTGAGTGTGGGGTGTGTAGCTGTGAAGTGGCCTCTGCCCAAGTGAGACTGCCAGAGTGGCTCAGGGATGGTCAGACAGTCCTTAGTAGTTTTAGGGGAACTAGTCATTTTGTTCCAAGTGAGAGCATAAGCAGAACTCAGATGCATGCAGTATGAATGTGGGGAATCTTGGGAAGAGCTGAGAAGACCAGAATGAATCTTGGGAAGAGCTGAGAGCTTGCATCGTTTGATAAATTAAGTCTGTGTAAACCTCTGCCTCTGCCTATCCATTATGCATGTATTTCACCTGTGAGAAATACCTCTAGTCTTTTCTTCATCTGTGAGTGTTACTTTGATAAAGTAACAAATACTTTTATGAAGACAAGGATATTCAGAGCAAAATGTGTCCAGGGAATATTCAGAAAGATCAAAAGCTTGTTTACTTCATTATGCTACTAGGGAGTGAAAGGAAAACAATACATTTTGCATCAAAGTACCACACTGTCTCATTGCAGCACAAATAAAAACCAATCTAGTTTATAGCAAAGTTACTGAACTGCTGGCCTGTGAACTGTATTAACTGAAGGATGAATTTTTCTCAATTCTGTAAAATTATCATACAGTTATGCTGGGCATCTAGTTCCTCAAATTACTGCTGAGCCTGTCCTTCTTCAGGAAATGATAGATTTGATTTCTGGGAGGCCCAAAACCCATTGATAGTATAAATAATGCTGTGTGTTGACAATATCCAATAACATATATATTACATGTACCTGTAATAGAATAAGATAAAAATAATAATTATAAGCATAAAAAAACCCCATTTTAACACAGCATTTTTAATTGTATTTTGAAGGAAATATTGAGAGCATTTGCATTTTTTCTGAATTGAAGTCAGATTTTGAAATGCCTTTGGTTCCTGTGAAGTGGAAATTTGAAGTGCTGATCACTTCTCTTTCTAGAGGAACTTTGTAACTGATTAGATGTCAGACTAATTGCTAGTTCTTGTTTTCAAAAATCCAGAGAAGGAAGCTGTCACTTTGAGTTCCCAAAATTATTTTCTGTATGGGTGTTGCAGTTTGTACAGCTTTGTAGTCAATCTAATCATCACTCGGTCATTAGTATGCATTTGGAAATTTCTCTTTGTTAATTACCTTTTTTCCCCAGTAGGCAATAGCAGATATACCAAACATTGCTTTCATCACTGCTCATCCATCTGCCATCTGTAGAGGAGAAACTATGGGAAAACAGGTTCTTAAAGAGCTCAGAAACCTTTATATAGGCTGTAGTTATTTTGCATGTGCATGTACTGTACAAGAGTAAACATGATAAACTCCATGAACTTAGGGATCTTTTCCATCCTAAATTGTTCTATGATTGTATGAGTAACTGAAAATTAGGCTGCTAAAATCTTTTGTTCTAACCTATTTACCTGATTAGCCTGCACACAATTTTCAAGGTTGGCCTTTCAGCTTCAGCTTAGATAATTACATTGACGAAGATTGTTAAAGCTGCTACTGTGCAGTTTCCTTGTTGTAGACAATGTCAGAATGAGTTAGCAGACTCGTGTTTACATGCATTCAAATTCTGATTAAATTAAGTGTAAATCTCAAAACTTGCAACTAGTATTTCAAGTTATAATTTATCTTTGCCTATATTATGAGAAAATAACACACCTCAGTCTAGTGAAGTACAGGCATGTCTTTGTGGGGAATTTTACATTATTTGATCAGCACATCTCCTCTGATTTTTATTGCTGTTACACTGAAAGAGCAACAAGAGCCCCCAAAGAGACTCTTGAGTGAAATATAGCCAATGGGATTTTACTTTGAAAATACTTGCACAGTATTTAATGAAAAAATGCCGGTGTGCTGAGGATTCATTAACTGTTGTATGTTGCCAACAGAGGAATCGTAGTTTTTCCTTTCCTCCAGGCTACAAAGGCCAGGCCTATGTCTTTATCTGACAAAACAATTGTGTTCAGGCTGTGAAATAACCTATGGTAAAGTGTTCTATTCAACAGAGACATCCTAGTGAAAAAGCTACTAGCTTTTTGACCTGAAGTTCCACACTGTATCTTTGTCCTTTGAAATCTTTTAAAGAATCATAAAGTATATGTCACTTAACAATTTGGTAGTGCATCAAATTCATCCGTTGCATTTCATACAGAGTAAACTCTTGCCAGGAAAATTTAATAAAGTGATTTGCTGAAGTAGAAGACTGTTGATAATGCACTCAGCATATCTAGCCAGCATACAACACTGATAACTAGTTCTTCTAGATAAACAGAGGACTTTAGATATAAATGTCTAAGTAAACCCCAACACCTAGGATATCATCACTTGGCAGTGAATAATAAATGGATTGCCATGGTATCTTACATGGCACCTTAAAAGATTCTCTGTTTGCATTCTCATTATTCCAGATTTTCTTCTGAAATGGCAAAACAGTGTTATAGAAGTCTCCCATCAAGTAGAATTCTGTGCAAATGCCTTATCATCAGATAATATTAATTCATAAGACCCAAAGGCTTTTTCTGAAAAAGGATGATTTTGCTGAATTGTTTTCTTGGCTTGTTTAATTTTTCTTTACAATATTGCTTTTTGAACAATGTTTTTGTTTTAATTATAATTAGAAATGGTGGAGATTCAGAAGATCTGATAAAATTTTCAGTTTAAAATTTTAACTGAACAAACCATTTGCCTATCTGGGACACTTGGAAAAAGAGGAAGAGAGGGAGAGATTTCTAATTTTTTTCCTCTTTCAGATTTTTCATCCAGTCATAGTTTGAAATTTCATTTTTGCATCAAAAATACCTTCAGGACTGGCTTGAGTTTTCTGAATGATCTGACATCTCTATCTATGGAGATTTCTGGCCACCAAATCTCTAAAGGTAATCACTGTTTTTTTTCTGTCATGGTCATTATTCTTGCACCTGTACAGGGGTGAGCTCATTGAGAAATGGCCTATGTGAATGTTTTGCATGAAACCTTCTTGTGCTGGTCCAATGGAATCATAGCAGCTGGCACATGTAAGAGCCATGAACAATGAAGAAGCATGAGTTTAGATCTACTGGACTTTCACAACTGATGTAAGGTCCAGGTCTTCAGATGATATTAAAGAACAGCTATGATGACTTACTTGGAACTGAATCAGCACTGTATTGGCACCTTATATAGATCTCAGAGGATAATGGTATTTTAAAATCCCTGATAAACAGCCTTTTTTTCTGCTCTGAAGGCATTTTAGTAAGGAAGCTGGATCAAAACTGAGGTCAGGATTCCAAGTAATACTGGAGTATGTCATTATACTTACCTGGGTGGAGTTGGAAATCAAGATCAAGAAATTCTATAACTTTGCATGTATTGTGATTGCAAAATACAAATATGGAAGCACACAAGAATATGAGAGTTTTCATGTATTTGTTTTTCTACCATATGGCCATGGTAGACACGTTTGCCACAATAAGCACAAATGTTGATTTAATATTTTCCCTCTTGTTCAGGGATGTATAAAGCACAGACTAGAAGTCAAGTGTTTTAAATTAGACTTAGCTGATTTACTAGCAAATGAATGTGCTGTGTGTCCAGATTTCACTAAAATGTAATAATCTGTGTATTCATAATGAGTATTTTCTTACAGCTATTTGTTTTGAAAATCTGTGGCAATCCATCTGTTTTCTTAATAACTTGACTCTGGTCTTTCAGGTTATTTGATTCATTTTTATGACTGCTCCTTTTTTTTTCCTTTTCTTTTCTTTTTTT
This sequence comes from Euphonia xanthogaster, assembly GCA_034509185.1. Lineage (NCBI taxonomy): Eukaryota > Metazoa > Chordata > Aves > Passeriformes > Fringillidae > Euphonia > Euphonia xanthogaster. The sequence continues at coordinate 43,915,927 of JAYDZK010000202.1, read as the reverse complement.
TTTTTAATTTTTTTTTTGTAGTTGGTGCTCTCTCAAGTGAGTTTTTATATTATTACTAGAAATTCTATCCATTGAGGTTCAATTAAGTTTTATTGTGTAAATAATCTATATAATAATGAGCTGCTTTAGATTGTAATTTTTTACATGCTAGGACAGCTGGCCACCAAGTAGAAATGTTTTCTAAGGCAGGAAGATGTGAAGGGTACCCAAAAGGAAGAGAAATGGTATTTGAGAAAAATTCCTGAGAGAAGCTGCTAAGCCTCTGCTTTGGTAGTCTTTGTTCTCTTCTGTTTTATTTGACTCTAGGTACAGTGGACTTATATATATATATATATGCATAGTGAAATTGTGTCAGATTAATTGTTACAAAACCCTTCTCTTAGCCTTTTACTGTTGTAATCTTCTCCTGTTTTATGTTGGATGGCAATTTGGTGAAATGCCTAGTACTTGGGAAGGCTAGTGGCTTAGGCACTAACTTGGTTATAGACAGACCAAAAACCCTTTCTTTCCAGTGATGAAATAACCTTGATAGATTTAAATAACCTTGAAAATAGTTTGCCAAATTGGCAACTGTAATTGTTCGTCAAGTAGTTGGATTGCTATGGAAGCACACTCTGCAAGCTTTCAGAGAGGCTGATTTCGTTGACATATTTTCTCACTCCTTCAATTGCTGGGATATTGTGAGCACAGTGAGGTGAGTACTTGTTTGAGCAGCTGCTGCCAATAATGTGCCTGCCTGAAGGCTGTGCTAGCTGCTGGAAGTTCTGTAATCATATTATCACAGTATGTGTTTCTCCTTGGAGGCGAGGAAGCTGTAAAGCCTTAAACGTTGGATCAGCTAGTATTCTATTTGCTCTTGCAAATAGACTTTGGCCAGTCTGAATTTGTTGTTTAAAAAGCAAAACCTGGCATGGTATTTTCACCACGTCCTTTCAGATCTGAAATAGGCTCAGAAATGGGTCTCAGTGGTGTAGTTGTTTCTGTACAGCAGAAATTCAGAGTTGCCTGTTACATCGCTCACACTGTGAGTGACTAATCCATTACAAGGTGCTTAAATCTGCCTCTTGCCAGATCACTCTTCTGAAACTATAATACATTAATTGACCAAGACCTTTTGCCTAACACTCTTCCTGGGAGACAAACTGTGCAAAGTCCTCTGGAGCAGGGTTTTAGTCCTTTCCAGCCTAAGGAAAACTGGTCTCACACTCTTTCAGAGTTCTTGTTCAGTCCTCTGAAGGACAGTGTGGAAGTAAATTAAAGTAACTTCTCAGCTGCAGCAGCTTTCCTCTCTAAGGACTGGAAAACCTCAAAAGAAGAAGAATTTCCAGTCTGATAACAGTTATTTTGTGTCTGTCTGTGGATTTTTCATCATCAAGTTCATTTTCCTAATGGCAATTGCATAAAACTTAACTGACTTGTTCAGTGGAAAAAGCAAACCATGTGGAAAAACCACACAGTGGATTCATATTCTCCCTTTTCTTACAGAAGTAGCATCAATTTGTGTGACAGCAACCAGTTAGTCCAGGTACAATGATATGCTAAAATGCTGCTTTTAAAGTCGCTGGGTGGCAGGAATGCTAGAAAGCAAAGGCCTGTGAGGTTGACTGCAAACTGTGCTGCGTTTAGAGTAAGAAAAAGAATTGCTGTTTCAGATTTCTTATTTGCATGGTCCTGTTGTTTCACAGTCTTGTGAGAGGAGAGGAAGTGGCTGAACTGCTCGCATTCAGTGCAAATTAATTTGTAGTTGTGCCAGTAGGCTCCAGCAGAAACTGAGCTGTGCTGTTGTAAGGCTTGTATGAACTCACCTCTGCCTGCAAATGGTCTCAGCATTCAGATAAGAAAATCTAACAGGGATAGAAGGAAGTAGGCTTACTGAGGTGAAATTACTAGAACTTTTCTTAATTTGTGGATCAAGATTCTCCCATTGAATTAAACTCTTCTTTCAGGACAGTAGCTATGTCTGTTCTCTTTTTTTTGCTCTCAGCCATATGTTCCTTAGGTAATTTAGACTAAGCAAAGGCAGGGGACAAAGTTTTTAGGTACCTTTGGGAAAAGTGTCATTAGAGAGGCCTGATTATGCAAAACAGAAAAGATGATTTTTCTACTTGGCAAATGCCAATTAGCTTTCTCAGTGGCTTAGTGTAGGAGTTCAGCATGATTTCCATATTTTGAAAGTAAGAATTGCTGAGCGATTAGAACAACATGGATTGCAAAAAAACAGGTATCATATTCTAAAAATCGGTTTTGAGTTAACAGGACATATAGGAAATGGTCTTACGTGAGTGTTTCATTGAAGAAAATAGAATTGCAAAATCAAGCTTCTTTTTTCTCACTTGTAAAACCTGCCCATTTTTCAGGAGCTGTCAAATGGAATTCAACTAATCACCAACGCAATGCATTTCACTTAATTTCATGTCCACTGCATCTCAAGTGAAATCCACCTAAGCAATTATTACCATTCACTTGCAAAAACTGCTACATTCATAATTTATGTTTCCCAAAATGCAGCCAGTGAGAGAAAGTGTGAAATGCTACTGTGCTGAATCGGAACATGAAATGAACTCAGAATTTTTGGCTTAGATTGAATTTAAATATAACTCAGCATTGATTGAAAATCTCAGTGTCCTAGATTTGCGCTTTTTGGTTTCAGTTTATGCTAGGCATGAGTGAGTGTTGTTAGCTGCATGAATAATGCATTATTTTCTTCAGCTCAGCTCATTCCTTTCCCGTATTTATTCATATATGCTGTTTAAATGAACCTAAATGCTTGTATTGGTAGGTGCTCACTGGTGTTCCTGCAAGCTGCAGGATAGAGCAGTTTCCTCAAGCTTAAAACAGCTACAGAACTACTTACCCAGAGACCACCTTTTCAAACAATCATTTGTACTTAGTTGTCATCTGCATTCAATGACAGAAGACCCCTTTCATACTTCTATGTCATTATCTTGAATAAAATTCTTGTAAATTTATATCTATTTTTGAAATATATTTCTGGTGTCAGAATACAAATTTGTGGAAATGCAAAGTAGCTTTTATGAGAGAACCCAAATGCACCCAGGGTTTGGGGCCTGAGGATATGCTTTTCCCTTAGACACAGGATACCATAATCAATCCACACCTTTTCAGAGCTCAAGGAGTCCGTGAACAAGGGATTGCATAAACAGAAGGAGGAAGTAGGGCTGAATTTGTCAGGTTTCACTCCTACAGGAGCTGCACCGTTCTGTTCATGTCAGTTCACAAAAATGAATTTTGTCAGAAAAGAAAGACTACTACTAGCTAATTTTAGATGAAACAAATTTTGTCACTTCATCGGCAATTTGTGTTTTATCATTCTACAGTTTAAATGTCACAAACTTAGTTTTTATATTATGTCAGTTATTCAGACTTGTATGGATCCATAGTTTATTACTGCCTCTATGCAGATAATGAGTATATTTCCTTTGTGTAGTAAGTTTTAGTAACAATTGTTAAAGTAGCACATTATTATTGTTCTCAAAGCACATTAATAAATAAATAATAAATAATGAATCTAATCTGGAAAGGAAGCTTTTAAAGATGTTAGTGATAGGTGTATGCTACACAGCCATCAGCTTCTGTATGGATTTTTCCTCAGTTTCTTACCATGAGTAATATATTTTCTTCATCCCAGTGTTTGTGGTGTTTGTTATACATCAGGTACTGAGAAATGCAAATAACATGCACGCAGTCACAATATAGTCTGCAACAGAAATGGAACCTAATTTGTGCTTCTTGAGTCCATATTATTGCCTGGATGCTACAGTACTGCCCATCCTTTTTATTCTACAGTTGTGTCTTTGGAAATTATCTCTAAATGAGGACTTACTAGCTATTTGAGTTATTCAAATGAAAAAGATAAAAAGAATCTGCTTGTTATCAAATCTCATCCTGAATTCCCTCTTTCCGTAACTGGGAGTCCTCAAAGACTGTTTAAAAAAGAAAAAACAAAAAAAAAGGAGATAAAGAATTAAGTGACGTTTATTTGTGGTGCTGGGTAGAATTTAGTCTTCTGTATTATGGAAAATGTAAATGTATGTGTTACAGAAACATTGCAAAATTTTGCTATTGTGAAGTGAGATAAACCTAGAATGTTATAAAATGTGACCCAGAATGAAAAGGTGATTAACTCCTTTATTTTCTGAAGAAGAATTTCTTAGAAATGATGCAAGTCACTTATGCTGGTATGGAACAATTTTTCCCAAGAAAAAATCCTGGTTGTTTTATATTAAAATTCTTTAATCAGATCTAGAAACAAGCAGCTATTCCATATTTAGGAAATAGCAAGACTCCATGAAATAGTAAGGCAATGAGAACTTGGAGGTGCAAGCTGTTGGCAGCTGTTATTGTCTGTCAGTTTAATAAGACTTTCTCAGAAATGAGCAGAGTCTTTTCCAGTGCAGAATATAGAGTTTCTGTCACCCCAGTACAAATAGAAGTACCAGTCATTTTCAGAGAAAATTGTATTTCACATGAAAAATGAAATAACAGAATAGTCATTAAGGGTCATGTAAAATCTAGTGAAATGACCCAAGGAATGATAGATCCACAAGCTAGAATCCCATTAAAATTTTCACATTTTTCATGTCTTAGCTCTCTTGTATCAGTCAGCTTAGACCTTAAAACACATTTCTGCTGCTTGTCCTTTTTCTTTTCAGAGATGATCCAAAAGGGCCAGTGTATTGCATTTGCATGGCCAGGTTTTGGTGGCAGGGCAGGGCTACAGGGGTGGCTTTTGTGAGAAGCTGCTGGAAGCTTTCCCATGTGGGGCAGAGCCAATGCCAGTGGGCTCCAGGATGGATCCACCACTGGCCAAGGCTGAGCCCACCAGTGATGGCAGTAATGCCCCTGGGATAGCATATTTAAGAAGGGAAAAATATTATTGCAAAGTAATTGTGGCCAGTGAAGAGAGGAGTGAGAATATGTGAGATCAGTCCTGCAGACACCAAGATCAGTGAAGAAGGAGGAGAAGGATCTGCTCCAGGTGCCAGAGCTGTGATCCCCCCTGCAGCTTGTGGTGAAGGCCATGGTGAAGCAGCTGTGCCCCTGCAGCTCATGGAGAACCACAGGGGTGCAGAGATTCACCCACAGCCTGTGGAGGAGCCCCACACCTTCTTGAAGTATTGTACCCTGTGAAAAGGGACCCATGCTGGAGCAGGTTGTGAAGCCCAGGGGAAGGACTCATGCTGGAGAAGTTCATGGAGGACTGCCCCTCGCCCAGGAAGGACCCCACACTGGAGCAGGGGGAGGACTCCTCTCTTTGAGGAGGAAGCAGTGCCAGAAACATGTGATGAACTGACCATAACCCCATTCCCCATCTCCCTGTGCAGCTGAGAGGGATGAGGTAAAGAACTGGGAGTAAAGTTAAGCCCAGGAAGGAGTGGGAGGTCAGGTGAAGGGTTTTTTTTTCACCTTTTGTTTTGCCTTTCATTGTGCATCTCTGATTTTGATGGGTAATAAATTCAAGTAATTTCCCCAAGTGGAGGGCTTCTGATCCATAGTGGTAACTGATGGGTGATCTCTCTCTGTCCTTATGTCAAGCCTTTGGTTGTATTTTCTCTCTCCTGTCCAGCTGAGGATGGAATAGACAGAGCAGTTTTGGTGGGCACCTGGCATCCAGCCAGGGTCGAACCACCACAGCCAGTTAGACCAGTGTGGCAGCATTCTGCATGATTGGGATCCCTGCACTTTGGAAATAGCTCACCTGAACTCTGTGCCTTTCAGTATCTGGATTACAAAAGAGCTATTGGGCGACAATTACTTCTAATTGCTCTTAGCAAAGGTTGGATCCAAAGCAAATGGTTTTAGAGAAGTGTGCTCCACTCAGCTGCCTACATAAACTCTGCTTTTTGTTAGTCTCATTAGCAGTCCCAGACATTTAATGATTCCTTTGCTTCTTCCTCCACATGTGTGCTTCCTTTTCATCAACATTGGCACACACTGCACGCAGTGTGGAGAAATGCAGATGTCTGAGATAACTGGCAGTGTAATAAATGGAATTAACTGACACTAAAATGGGAATGCTGGACAAGGAGATCCATGAAAACAAAGGATGACTGGCCTTCATGGAATAGTAACAAGATGAAAATAGGACTTCTTTTTAGCAAAATAATTTTCATGACTGTTTCCTTTGATAGAAACTTATTAGAATAGAATTTATTTCTGGTAAATGAGATGTGCAACTACCCTGTTCTGTAGGGATAAAGCCTTTTCAGTCCTTTTAAGGCCTAGTTTCCCAGCTCTCCAAAGGTATCAGTCATGTGAACATCTCTAGTTTTTCCATGAGAGCACTCACCTGGTGTTCCTTCAGGTGTACCTAGTCCTTAATGTGTCTTTCAGGGCCTATATATGCATGGTACTGATGATCTGCCTCATAATTGGCTCTATCTAGAATGCCTGAATTTTCTAGCACCCATCAATGGTCATCAGAGCCAGAAACATCCTTCCATGCACCAATTCCCAGGCTCTCTCAGCCACTGCCTGCTTCTTTGGTACTGGGAAAGAACAGGGACATGCAGCAGTGACATCCAGCAAGGAAGGAGAGTACTATGTGTGCTAGACGTGATGATTTTTAACAGCTTATGTAGACTGTAATGTGTCAGCATGAGAACTCAAGCATGGCAGTCGAAGATGTGGTTATGTCTTAGCAATATTTAACTATACAGTACTTAAGGGGGAACGAATGAGAGAACTGCGAGATAACTTTGGCAGTGACATTGAATGAGCATAACTAGTTATGGAATAAATATGAAAATGGCAGTGGATGGCTATAGTAGACATTAGCAGCATTAGTCTTTGAACCATGAGCAGCACAGTGTTATGGTTATGGCAGCAAATTTCTGAATTGTCCCAATCCAGTACATCCTCAATACCCCTCCCTTGGCATTCTGGGCCCACAGTCCTGGCACCTGGCATGTTGAGAGGCCCTAGGTGGCTGTTTATCAGAGTAACCATCAATTCTTTGATGCTGGGATCTTCAACAGTGATCCTCTTCTGCTGATCCTACCTTGCTAGTCTTTAAGTTGTCTTTTTATACCTTCAAGGTTCTGTGACCTAGGACTTTTTGTACTTCTCAGTATATACTTCTGTAATCTCTGAGAGAGATTATTCATTGCTTCTGTTGAGTCAGTTCAATCTAAAGACAGGTGATCGTTGTTGGTCACCAAGTCCTCACCCTGCAGCTGTTTTCCAGCAGTGACAAAGCCTTGAAACCATTTCTCTGTCCTCATGCCATGGTGGTCTTAATGGCACTGTTATTGCAGTATTTTCTTGTATTTTATTAATGGCCTTTAATAAGAAATGTTAAATTACTTTATTTTAGTTCAGCATTTCCTATACTAAGGTCTTGCATTTGTGACCAGTGGTTCGGTTAGTCCTTACATTGCCCCAGTGCCAAATGTGCTTGTGCAGGGTTAGTGAAGTTACATCCAAGCCAGTCTTGATTTAGCAGTTCCCTGTGCTTTGCTGTGATGATTTGCAGCATTATACTGAAATCTTTCTTGGCTCAGAGAGGCCTGGCTCAGCTTGGTTATTCTCAGCTCCCTGACATGTACCCAAGGCTCACTTGTTGTTTACAACTCTGTGAGATACTCCTCTGCAGGTGAGGAATTTTCCATTTCTCTTTGTTGAGTTCCATGATGTCCTGACAGACTCGTTCTCCAGCCTCTCATGACCCCTCTGAAAAGCAGCCATAACTTCCAGCATATTGACTCCTGTCCTCATTTTCTTTTTCTGCTGCTTTGATTTTTTCTCCTTTGTCCATTTTCTACATTTTTTATGGTGTGTGACCGAAGTAAGAGAGGCCAGTTGGCCTTTATGGCAGGGAAGAGTCAAGGGTCCCTTTGATGTATTGCCCTTGTGATATTCCCCTGCTCTATGGTGGAAGAACAGCAGCCTGAGGTAGCGCTCAGAGCTGCAGTGCAAGATGGTAATGTGTGCTCTGGAAAAGCACAGCTGGGGTGTCACCATCGTATTTTCTGAAAAATCCCTTTGCCAGGATTTCTTCTCCTGGGAAGCTGAGAAGCCTCAGAGAAAAATGAAAACAATAATTATCTG
>JAYDZK010000202.1:43874071-43899691 GCA_034509185.1 Euphonia xanthogaster | reverse complement strand
GCCTTTTAGTAGATTTTCCTCTATGGAAAATACTTGTTAAATCATGTCATATCATACTCTGATATGTATTTTGATATTTATCTTCTCTAGCACTAAGGCATTATGTTTTCAGCTGATGTACATCCAGTTACTTAGCAATAGAACTTAATGTCTTCTATATTAATAGGATTGTTGGAAAGTGTGAACGGTCCTTTGACAGAGCTATTAAGTCAGCCCTGGAAGCTACAGCTATTTTTATACATGGGAGATAAACAGAGAGGAGTTTAATATTGATACTGAAAATTTTATTCTGATCCGTAGCACCTCGTGATCTATGGCATAGCCTTAGGGTATGAGCTCAACAAGCTGATCTCAGAAAATTGGGTAACTGCTTGCTCAGTTCAGGCTTTTGTCCATATATTAACTTCTTACAGTTTTGTGCATTTTGTGCATGTAAGTGTCCCAATGTTTTAAGTTTCTGTTGCAGAAAAAAAATTTCGATTCCCATCTTTTTGACAGCAGAAGAAATATATTCAAGATTCAGGACTGAAATTATTAAAAAGCCGCCAGTCTTATTCTTGGCAATGAAATGAAATTATAAGTAAACACTACTGACATATTCATCAGTTTGATTTGTTCTCTAAGACTTTATAGAGCAGCAGAAAGGCTTCAACAGCATTTGGCTATTTAATACTGCAGCTGTTTCTGATTCAGGGAACACAACACAGTTATCAAAAATGACCAACCAAAAATCGAGACACGTTCCAAAACACTGTCAAGAGGATGATTTCTACTTTCTGCCCTTCTCCTTGTCTCCTGGGATCATCTGGCTGCCATCATCATCAGTTTTATCTGGCCTTCTAGGTCTCCTGGACATTGAATGTGCTTTGTTACCAAGGTATTGGAGGTTCTGGCCAGTCAGGGTGATGACAACATCTGTGGGTACTGAATAGAGAAAACTTGGACATACACTGAATGGCAGTGTGCAGGAAGTGGGATAACAGCAAGGCTCATCCTGCCTTGTAGCAGGTGTTGGCAAGATTAGTACGGTTAGGAGTATATACAATTAGACACATTATATCATTTGACACAGAGCCAGGGGAAGAGATCTTCCTCTGTGTTACAATACAGTAAAAACTGCATAACACTTTCAGCAATTTCCTTTGCAAGAAAAAAAAATTGAAGAAGTAGTTACAGATTTCCACTGGCCTTAGTTCAAGATGGAAATAAAGAAAATTAGTATCACCTCCCTTGCTGGGTCACTGCAGAATGCTTTTTGGCATTCTAACAAGAGCACTTTGGTTGCCAGGAGACAATAAGTTAATTTTGGAAGGTAATGCCCTCCAAGCAAGTAATGCCAACATTCTAGATCAGAGTAAAATCTAGTGCTCTGTTGCCAGAAGATTGCCTTTTAAAAGGATTTACCTCTCTACCTTACTGATAATAGACAAACTGCTGCTGCATTGTCTGTTGCTGGCAGAACAAAATCCTGAGCAGTAAAATCTTAGGGTGCTGTTAGGTAATCAGCATAAAAATAATGCTGCAGCAAGCTCATCTAGGTTAAGCCATCTGCTAACTATGCTTCTACATATGTCAAATGACAGACTGCCAAAACTATTTTTCATGATCTTAAAATACAAGGCAGACCAATGAAATGTTACAGGGACAAATTCAAAACAAGTCCACAATTAATGTGTGGCATTAATTTCACCGTATGGGACATGGCAGCCAAAGGGTTTTGGAACACTAAACATTTACTGATGCTATACACAATAGTCTATACACAAAACCATACTGACACCTCAGAGTGGAAATAGCAGCAGAGCAACGTAAGAGACACAAGAAGCTGTATCTCTGATGGTGGTGCCAACTATAGCAGTGCAGAAGCATTTCTCTTCAGTCTAGCTGCAAAACTGGATTTGAGCTTGATATATTCAAGCTCAAGGTTGTCAGAGTTATGGAGAACTCATGGAAAATGAATATTTGAGACAAATCACTCATGAAATCATTTGAGCTTTTCTGGATGGAGATGAGATTCATAGTCGTAGGGATTGGTCTGAACTGAAAATCTTCTGATTTGGGAGAATGGGTAAATAGGCAAATGGATTGCAATGGTCAGTACATAGTGAGCTCTGACATTGAACAGTTTTGACATAGTTCAGGAGAGTTTTCCAATCAGTGACTCATGCAGTACCTGAGAAAGTTCAAGTAAGTTAAGTCAATAAAATCTACCTGACTGCTAAAATGATTGTAAACTGACAGTGGAATTACAGTATTTGCAGAGAAAAAATAGTGAGGCCTCAGAGAAGAACTGCAACAGTTATTTGAACATTAGAGAAAATGTCTTATAATGGCATAATTAAAGATTATAAGATAACTGAGTGGTAACTTGATTATGGTACAAAAGTTCCAGGAAAATATCATCAGGTAGTAATACTCTCTTTCAGTCTAAAAAATTACACCACAAACCCCAGCATCTGGGAAGAAAAACCAAGCAAACCTGTAATCAGATGTAGAATCAGATTTTTATCAGTGTGGGTGATTAACTTGCAATGAAGTGGGTGCTTTATGAAGTATGATGTTTTGTGAAACACAGGTAACAGGGCTTTTTAGAGAAGTAACAGGGCTTGTTAGAGATGTAGATAAAATGGCTTAGCCTGTGGTGTCCAGAGGGGTGTGATCAGATTACTTGTGGTCTCTGAACACTGTACCATAAAATATTTTTAAAGGTGTTTGAGCTTCAGTTGAAAGCTTGTAATGATCCACACATCTAGAAAGACTGAAAACTATCTGACAGAATGCTAAACTAAAGAAAAGCCAAATTCATAGTGAGGTAATATCTTCTGTTGAAAATTGGAAAGTACAGTTGTATCTATATTTAATGTATAGTTTAAAATACATATTTTAACTTCAAAGTCTTGAAGTCTGAATCTAGTAATTATATTTTCATTCTTAAAATTGTTGAAATTTTTGCAAATAATGTGGCAATTTTCAACATCAATTACAATGGAGTTTTTAAAGCTTCTGTTCTAAGGTACACCTTGTGTTTCAAACACTTTAAAATAAATAAGAAAACATTAAATTTATATTTGTAATATATATATATTTGAAAACTCACTGATTTGTGAGTTTTCAACTTCTGATTTTTGAACTAGTGTAATCATGGTGGCTATTCCTACATGAAAAAGAATAAATTTATGGTCTTGTTATTACAATGCCTTATTCCAGATAAGGTTTTTAGCCTAGAAATTCCTAGTTCCAGACAAAGATTGCCACAGCAGCTAAATTGACAGCTTAGATAGAAGAGATGGAGTTTGATAGATAGCAGTGAGGTGCTGCAGTGATGCTCCTTGCTCTGCTGGATGAAACTGGCCACATGACTGTCCTGAATGACCTCCTGTATGACCTGGGGGGTGGGGGTGTGTGTGAGATCCGGTTATGAAGGTGGACTACAGCCTACAGGAAATGCAGTGTGAATACTCTCCAGCATTTCTCTGTGGTGTGTGCATAACTGGTTTTGGGCCCAGACAGCTGAATTATTTTACCTCAGGCACCCACCCTGAGTGTTGCTGTGTCAGATATTACAGGGCCTGCTCACAAGCATTGCTTGATGCTGTTTTGATTGTGAATGTACATGTTGTGTGACCACTTATACAAGAGTTGGAAGCCCACAAGGTTTTTAGGATGAATAAAGAGTCTAATACCCTTTACATTTCCTATCAAACTAAAACCAGTTTCCTTAATTTCAACTGTGGAGTCTCCCCACTGTGAAACCTAGGGACAAATCAGTATGGAATATACAAGCACCTATTGTCCTTGTTCTACCTGAAGAGAGAAAACCTAGGAGAGCTGACAGAAATGGCTAAGCTTACATGAAACTCTCATATTAGAGCAGCAGTGGATGGTGGACTTCAGAGCAGCTTGCAAAGGATTTTGTTTTGAAATTGAGCTTGTCCTTATTTAGATGGGGGCTTTTAACTTGAGAAAAGGAAATCACATGGTAAGTGGTGCTACAAAATGGGCTCTTTCTGAAACAGGCCAATCCTAGGCTGCCAGTGCAGTCTCTTGGCTGGCTCAGCTATCATCAGCTCTCACACTTGAACGAAAGCCCAGGACCTGTAGTACTGTAACAAAGTGCTCATGCTGTTCTGATCTTAAACTAATGTTAACTAAACCTCCTCCACTCCATTTTTTGCCTCCCTCCTTTACACGTTGTATCTTCATTATTTTTCCAAATGTTTCGGTTCTTATGGGCCATATGGTTCATGTTTGTAGGTGTAATACCAAAGATAATTCTCCCTGAATTTTTTAGTACATTTTAGAACATTTTCATAATGTTAAATAAACCTAATAGGGCATAATTCCATCTTCCTTTTGAAGTAACTTTCAAGCATCTAAATGTTGGATTTATTTGGCCTTCCCTTTCCTATTGGGTGTTATATCTATAGTAATTTTTAGCTGCTTCCCTCTCTTTTTCTCATTCACTTCTTAGAGACTACTGTAGAACCAGAAAAAAAAAAGAAAAAAAAAGTTTGAACATTCAGAACTGCCATTATTTATTTTGGTTTAATATTCAAAATTATAAATTCATATTTATAAGCAGATTAATGAGACCAAACTCACTTTGAGTCTAAGTGTTCTCTAGTTATTATTGGAGATTATATTTCTGTTCTCTAGTTATACTGGAGAGGAATTACTTGCCATGTCCTCTATGTTGGGCTAAAATCTGTTGCCTTTAAAATTGTAAGAAGTTTACATTTTACTTCAATCGAGGCAGGATATAATTCATTAATTAGTGAAAATGAAATATTAAAAGGAAGATTTTCCCTAGGAATGTAGCGCCCACCAAAATACTGCCATGGAAATTAGGTGGAAGAACAAGCCCAGAATCTAAAAGAAGTCATGGGTGCTGGGAGCTATAAGAGGAAAATTCTCTCCTCCACTCTAATATTGAATTTACAAAAAAGAGAAGAAATTGGTCTTTTCCTGTAAAGGTGTAAAATGCTAATGAAAATCAGAAAATCTATCGAAACTTGAATATCTGAAGGAAGTTTATTAGTAATACCTGAGTCATGTACTGTGGAGTATGAGAGTAGTTTTGCAATGGGAATGGTAATTCTTGATAAGGTGAAGTTGCCACTAGAACAGTAACAAATCTTTATAGAAGGGATTATTTCATTATGATCTGCTAAATTTCACTCCTTTGACTCATCTGGATTTAAATTTCCACTTGACATAATTTTGTTCAAGTATTATCCAATACATTTAAATTAATAAAGAGCTAGTTGGATCTTGGCTTTTCAGAAGAAAATAACTACAATGCTTTAAACAGTGAATCAAGGCTTCATCAGCTAAAATAAAATAACATTAATTATCATTGCTTATTGTTTACATCTGCCTAACATAAAAATTGCATATTAAACAAGAGGATGGTAGATAATATATAATGACCTGTTATTATATTAGGATGGTTTTTGTTTTAGGTAGCAATAAAAGTAATGAATATTTTTTATCATATTAATATATTTAAAGAGATCTCTCCTGCTGATCTTCAATCTTGTACTAATCATCATGTATCCGAGTAAAAGAATGTATTCTTTTCACAGTGCAAGTAGAGAATTTAAGAGACAAATCAGCTTGTTTTTGCCTTCCACAGAAGGCTGTTTATTTTGCCTTATGCAGTGCTGGACATGTTCACTGAAGAAGCAGTTTGCTTTTACCAGATAATGCCAAGCTTCCAAACAGAGAAAATTTACAGTTCTTATTTAAATTTGACACAATTTTCAGTGTTGTTATTCAAGACAAATTTGGAAATATTGCTGACCCCTGTGTAAGACTTGTACAACCTGAGAGTGCTTTGATCTAAATGTAAGCTGATACAGAGGAGTTTTGTAAGCCTCACAAGTGTAGAGTTTAGGGAAATTCCTGATCCCCAAATTCCAGCCTGATTATGCAGCCATTAGTTATATGACAGCCAAGGAGCTACAACAGCAATGAACAACCCCTTGATTTATATTAGCTCTTTCTGCTAATGGTTGCAGCATTTGGAAATAATTTTTTTCATTAAATTTCTCTGACATCTCCTTGGAAGTCTATTGAAAATGAACTAATTCTTTAAGCTTTAAGAAAAAAGCTGTACTTTACTCTGGGTTCTACTTGATTTTTGTATTTAGGGGTATCACCAGAATTTTAATGTATAAAAAATAAAAGTAGAGAAGCCATGAGGGTTTCAAGGAGTTATGATAATTATTGAAGAACCTTATATACCTTAAAAAAAAGTGACGAAGTTTGATGGAGGAACTGAAGACAATGTGCTGCCAGCTGCAGTGTATCAAAACTAGTGAGCAGTGGATAGCTCTTTTGAACATTCTTTTGTTTGTCATGGGACTCTGGGCAGCAGGTCAGAAACAGCAACACTTATCTGTCTACAGCACAAAATGTGTTTGTAAATTGTACATTGTATTATTAGGTATTATGACAAAGGCAAAATGCCTGTCAGTCACACAAACACACACACATATATCTGTCCCACTGCTCTCAGAGCAGTTCTCTTGGGTTCACAGTGGTATAGGTAGGGTACAGGTGCTGTGTAAACAGGATTAACTCACAGGAATATCAGACATTAGGCCTTATTTCTTCTCATTACTTGGGCACCTAAGGGAGCCATGTGGTATAATGAGAGCAAAGACTCTAGATCATTTTAATGTGCTTAAGTATCTCCATTCCAGAAGAATCTATTTGCTTTTATTACGGATACAGTATGCAATTTAGTTGATAATAGCAGCATTGAGCCTTGAAACTAAGCAACACAGCTAAGGAAGGGCTGTGTGGCAAAATGTGTTTCATGTCTGTAATTACAGACTTCAAAAACCCTCTCTTCCCTTGAAATCTCTTACAGATTGCACTCTAAAGGGAAATTTCTATAACTGAGTTGAATACTGGATGTTTGCAAAACTCATGTGGGAGAGTCACAGTAATGTAAGAAACAGTAACTCTAAGATTGTTCTAGTTATAATTATTTTGCAAGAATCACCTTTTTCCCCAGGAAGGTAGCAGTAATCATGATGCATCCTCTAGAAAGATATCCAAGTGTTTCTCAGTGCACATCACCTGCAGCTCAAGGTCTAATTACTCATTTTCACCATCTTCTTGTACTAGCATTTCTGTTTTGCAGAAGGCTGAAGATGAGTCATGGAGGAATTGTCTTCCAATCATGTTAGCATCCATTCACACAGCTGCTTAAAGGATTTTATCAGGACATGCTTATTGACTAGGATGCCTCAAAATATTGGACCCTGCAAGATGTACCCATATGAAAATCATGCACATAAGCAGCTTCTCTTGAGCAGTGACTATCATTCAGCAGTTCCAGAGCTAGGTTCATGACTCTGAAACGTTTTAGTCCTATAAAGTTGATAGTTATTTCTCTGGTGTTGGTAGCTATGACTTCAGGGTGGCTGAAGAGGAGCAAAGCATAAATCTAGGCTTTCAAAACTTAATTCTACAGCTCATTAATTCTTTCAAATACAAAAATCAGCAAAATATTTCCTGATGTGTTTTGATGTTGGAATATCGTATTTTCCTCTGGTCATGTTGCCTTGTGCCCCTACTGCCTGACTGTAGTAAATTAATCAGGAGTGTAGTGTGACATCTTGGAGGAGCAATAGGAAGGAATCTGCTGCCTCCTGCCCACTCCTTCAGTGGAGGTGTTCTGAAGCCAAATACGGTATTTAATTTCTATTTATGTATTCCCTTACTTTGTCTGGGAAGTTGCTCTTAGATCTGTGGGAGGAAACAGACATTTTGTGATATACACATATTTGAGAAAAGCCATGAGATTCTATTATTTCTATATAGTGAGTATAGACACAACCAGAAATGGGACTTAAATCCCATAATGTAGCCTCAGGCCAGTTCTTTTTAGGGATGTATATGTCAGAAACATGTGACAATAGGGAGTTGAGATGAAATGCTGTGTTACAGTTGTCTCTGTTATTCACTGCTAGTTTGGCTTGCAGTGTGTCTGTGCAGGCACTTTAGTTGAGATGACAGTCGTGGGAATACAGCTGTTCTGCTTTGAGGGACAGCTCATCTGGAGTAGACAGATGTTCTGAGCTGGAGCAGAGCCTGAACAGCGAGCCCAGCTGGATTCTAGCTGGCTTCTTGCTGGTCAAACTTCTTCTCAAAGTCAGGCATACTGGGAGGTGCAGCACAGGGACACAGATGGCTGAATAAGCTCAGACAGGCTTCAGCTTGGAGTATTAGCTGGAGTTCAGGGCTGGCCCTTGTAGACCTCCCAACAGAGCATTCACTACTGACAAACCTGGAGCTCAGAGAGGGACAAGAACAAAGTTTCCTTGAGGAAAGGGAGATGGCAAACTTTTTTTTGGACACTTCGCTTTTTAGCTTAACAGTGATGTGTTACTGCTTGGAACAGGCTTGAGGCAGCACTGTGGCCCCAGTCAGTGTTCTGGGAAACAAAAGCCCATGAACTCCATGTGACTCTGTGACATATCTGGGCTTGAGTGGTACTCATGAACATCTGTTCTATGTCCTGAACTCCTGAAGCTACCCTGGCAGCCCCCTATGTAGCTAAAAAGTAAAAGATTCTTAAGGAGACAAGAATTCTACAGCAAATGAAGGAAAGGTTTTCTGGTTATATTGGTTGTGGATGAGGATAGAAGGTAGAGCTTTTTTGTAACTAAAATATTTTAGAATAAATATGTTCTTTTTAAGCACAGTATATTGTCTGAGAAAGCCAAGTTGGCTTCTGTGTAGAGGTTGTGTAGGAGGAGCCCTTTTCATTTACCCATTGATACTTAATGGCATTAGATAGCCTTCAGACACCATTGTCATTGATTTGCCTATGTGTTCTGGAGAAAGTACCAGATGAGCAGTGAGGCTCTGTGGTATGTGGCTATTACATATTTGCCTTGCTGCTTGAGCACTGCCAAAGTTTTTTTCAGGACTTTCAATAAATCCTGAGGGTATGTTATAAAATACTTCTATATGAACCCATTAGTAATTCCCAGAAATTGTCCAATGAGGGAGAACCCTAGGATTTCTTAAAATTAAAATACTGCACTGAGGATTGGATGAAATATTGTAAAAACATTTGGAATATTATCAAAAACTTTATGATACAGACCACTTGATGATACAGACTACTGACATCTTTCTTTTTTCCTATGAAAAAACTATTCCTATTTTCATGTAATAATTGAATATAATATGTAAATTTGGTCCTTTATTGTGTGTTTAGAAGTGGCTGTGTAGTCTCTATCACTAGCAGGACTCCAGCAGGTCCTTATCTCCCATAAACAAAAACTTTTAGCTCACACCAGAGGTATGGTTTAGAAATTGAGACACATTTCCCTGTAAAGTTTATTTTTTCCATGAGTTAGCTACAGCTGCCTCATTATCTCCCATTTCTATAACCTTTTTTACCTCTTTACTCTGTGTCCATTCCAGAGGATTTTTTGAATATAACCTATTGAGACCCTTTCCTCAGGTTCAGAAACAGCTGCTTCACAGATTAGTAATTGTCACAATTCTTACTGAGAAGGTTTTGGGCATCAGAAAAAGGCTGTCCCACTCATTGTTGACATGCAAACCATAGCATATTGCAATTAAAAGCTTCCTCACTGTGGAAAAGAAAAACTTCCCTCCCATGGAAAATGCTGTGTGTGCAGCAGGTAGGCTAACAAGGAAAATTAGGCATATTAGGAATTTTGCCCACTTTAGTTAAGACTTGGCAAAGAAAGTTTTGCATTGAATAGCAGATGATGTGTAAGATATAATTTCTTCTTTTGTTTAAGGAAAAATAAATCCCAGTTGCCCATCAGTTCCAGACTAGTCTCAGAAAAAGGTCTAAGGACTTTCATGTGATCTGCAGTGAATTACATTTTTATGTTCAAATCGATTGGACATTAAGATGGAAAAAAACCATTTGTCAGAAATGTCAGTTTTTATTTGAGAAAGCCTCATCACAGTCGTTACAATTCTATTACTTTCCTACATGCCAAATCAATCATAAGAGCTTGAAAAAAACAATCAAACAGGCATTCTTAAAAGATTGTTCTTCTTTGAATTAGTCTCCAAGATCTTTCAAATGGCAAAGCCCACATTAGGATTTTTCTAAATTTCTGTTAATGAGGCTCTCTTGTATTAGATTTAAGTAGGCCACATACAATAGCTTTTTATTTTTGTAAAATACTATGGAGCCAGTCAGAGCCAGACAATATAATTAGTATTTCTTATTCTCTGGACTGTCCTAGTAAGGCTGTTATTAACTTTGATAACATCATGGAGAGTGACTCAGATACATTTTCAGATAATTCTCCATTGAAACTGGATGCATAATTTCTATTAGAAAAAAGGCAGATAATTAATGGCTCTGATTTTATTTAAAACATTTAAGCCTTGTTAACTCTTTCAGATAACTTTGCATAAATAATAAAGTGAAACTGAAGTGTAGAACTCTAATTGCTGGATATCAATTATAAAATGATTAATTTTTCACTAAGATGCTAATGTGAGCTTTAAGAAGGAGCTTAAGTAGGAGACAAGGTGGGAAATCTGACCAATACTCTGGCAGAGAAGTGTGAAGACAGAAGGCAGTGTCCCTTACAAAGGGACTTTGGCTAGGAATGGGTTTCTTCCTTGAGACAGATCCAGTGCTCATCATTGAAAGCTCTGCTCTTCCGGACACTTGTCTGTCTGACAGCACTAACAGTTTGGTGTCTGCCAAAGCTCATCCATGTGGTGAAATTTAACCACATAAGGATGGCATTCATGGAAGATGGCACATGGCTCTTGTCCTCAGCTGGCTTCTGGAAAATGTGAATAATTGGGTTTGTGGTTTTAGGAAAAAAATTCTACCTTTTCCTAGGAATTAGATTTCCAAATCTGAAGTATTTGGCTCTTTATCTACAGAGAATTTTCTGGAAAAGCCTAATGCTATTATTTCAAAAATTTAGCCTTATATTGAGGGATTCAATAAAGAGCATTGAAAGTTGTCTTTCAGTGCTCTTGTCTGACACAGAACTTGTGCCTAGGTCTAGAGTCTCCCTGAGGTTCAGTGCAAAGTTTCCTAGATTAGAATTTAAGTGAGTTAGCTCAAATAGTGAATGTGGGCTACCTATGAGATGGGTCTCCTTGATAAGTAAATTAAGCCCTCTATATTGAAATTCTGCTCAAGATGGTGAACAGAAAGGTTAGATACCTATGTCAGAGCCATTAGGGACTTAAAAACATAGCAACAGGCAGACAAGGCTTAAACAAAAGAATTGGATCCCAAGAGTAATGGCCATTTCTGAAAATGCAACCTCACACAGTTGTGGTAGAAAGCGAGGTTGAAAAAAACCAGCCTGAGGCTGTAGAACAAGAGGTTGGCCCCACAAACCCACCAAAGGGGGGGAAGCTATGAGAGCTATTCTCTCATATCTTAAAAATAGGGATTTTTATTTGCAGCTACAACAGGTTGCTTCTCTGTTCAAAAATTTTGCTGAATGATGAGAGAAGTCACAATCTTTTGTTTCTTTGTTTCACTGATGCTTCATGCTTAGTGAACATAGCTGTCTACAGTGAAATTACTCACATATCTGTAGATTGCTTTTTAAGGGGTCACCTTCCTGACTAAACTCCTTTGAACACTAGTGACCAAAGAATGTTGTATTTCAACATGTTTCTGTTCTTCTTTTCTTTTATAGAACCACAGAATCACTAAGGTTGGAAAAGACCTCCATGACTGGGTCCAACCATTAACCCAACACTACTCTGTTTACGGTTAAACCATATCCCCAAGTGTCACATCCACACATCTTCTGGCCATTTCCAGGGCTGGTGATTCCATGAGTTCCCTGGGCAGCCTGTTTGAATGCTTGACCACAGTGGGGAATTTTTTCCTAATATTCAATCCTAACCTCTGCTGGAGCAACTTGAGGCCTTGTCCTTTCACTTGTTCCCTGGGACAAGAGACCAGCCCTGACCTTGCTACAACCGCCTCTCAAGTGGTTGTAGAGAGCAAAAAGGTTCCCCTTGAACCTCCTTTCCTCCAGGCTGAGCACCCGCAGCTTCCTCAGCCACTCACCATAAGCTCCGTTGCCCTTCTCTGGATTTGCTCCAGCCCCTCAATGCCCTTCTTGCAGAGAGGGGCCCAGAACTGATCACAGCACTTGGGGTGTGTCCTCACCAGTGCTGAGCACAGGGGGACAATCACTGCCCTGTTCCTGCTGGCCACACTATTGCTGATAAGGACAGGGTGCCATTGGCCTGCTTGGCCACCTGGGCACATCTGGCTCATGTTCAGCTGCTGTCAAGCCCGAGCTTCTTTTCCTCTGGGCAGCTTTCAGCCAGTCAGGATGATCTGTTTCATTGCCTTCCCTGGTACCAAGGGCAGGCTGATGCGCCTCTCGTTCCCTGGCTCTCCTTCTGAGCCATCTTGTAGATGAGTGTCCCATTCGCTAAATTCCAGAAAATTGGGCCTCTCAGTTAGCAAGGACTGCTGGTTAATTATGGAAGGTAGCCCGATGAGCCCTTCCACCAGCTCCCTCAGTACCTTTGGGTGGATCCCATCTGTCCCCATGAGCTTGTGTGGGTCTAAGTGGTGTAGAATGCTGTTGACATTCCCTTTGGATTTTGGATTATGGGGACTTCACTGTGCTTCCGCTCCCTGTTTCTAGCTCTGTGGCCTGGGTACCCCAAGAGCACCTGGTTCTACTGAAGCAAAGAGGACATTATGTACATCAGCCATTTTCTCATCCCTTGTCACTATGTTTCCTTCTGCATCCAGTAAAGGTTAAAGATCTCCTTAGCCCTCCTTGTGTTTCTGATTCATAGAAAAAATTTTGTTGTCTTTTTTTTGGCAGCAGACAAAGTTCTAGCTGAGCTTTGGCCCTTCTATTTTTTTCCCTTCATAAGATCACAATATCCTTGAAATCCTTCCAAGTTGCCTGCCCCTTCTTCCAAAAGTGATACAAATGAATATTCCAACAAAAGAATAGACCAAATTCACTACATCAGCTATAATGCAAAGTCACTTCTTTAGGTCAGGCAGAAGTATCCTTCTTATAGCCAAGGAAAACAGCTGCCTCTGTCTAGCCTTTATGGATGTTGTATTTTCTTGTTTGAGATGGTCCTTTCTAATGAGTATATATGTACCACTTCCCCTTCCTTTGCTGGTAAGCCTATGTAAATGTTTCTTATAGAGCAGAGCCAGCTCTCCAGGATCTATAAAGAGGCATATTTTAAAAAGGCATATATTAGCTGATCAAAGTTCTGAAAGGATTTTTGTTGATCGGAGAGACAAATTGGTTGTAGATGGCCAAGAATGCCTTCACGTGTTACTGTAAATGATTTATGAACCCTGGGTTTTCATGGCATGTTAAAAATTCATATGAACATTAGATTTAAAATTTAATTATCTGAAGTAGCTGAAGCACTTCTTCAGGCTTGTAATTGGGCAGATATATAGCATTATAAACAGCAGGGGAGACTTGGGACTTGTGTCCAGATCATCAGATGTATTATGTAGCCTATTCTCATTGATGAAGTCTAAATTTGGTACTTGAATAATTTGGTATCTCCCTTTAATCATCCAAATACAGAATATGTCACTAATTTATGTTTACTCTTAGCCTGATTTTGCTAAATTTCTTTAGACATATTTGGATTAGTAGACAGTAATAACTTACTTAACTAGCACTACTGGTGAAGCACTATTAAATGTGAGTGGTGATAGTGAAATCTGACCCTGCACCTGCTCTTTGCTATCTTTCTGGTTTTGGAAAAATTGTAAAACAGTTACTTTGCACTTAATTTTCTTTTTTATTCAAATCACATAGCTTTGTTGGAGCTATATTCCTCTTACTTGACCAGAGTAATCTGAGCACATTATTGAAGCACACTAAACATGTGCTCTATTTTAAATTGCTTAATTGGCTTTTTAGCAGACAGTATGAGGGACCACTGGAAGGCAGATCATCCCACCTGTTTAAGAGTGTGACAAACTGCCCTGTGCAGCTGCCTGTCTCTCTCCCTGCTATCCATGTGGGAGTACAGACTGTTAGGTAGGTGAATAATACACCTGGTCAGAGAGGGAGTTTTAGGCACCAAGTTACCAGAGATTAATCCATCAGAGATGTCTTTTTTGCTTTTTTTCCTTTTTTTTCCTTTTTTTTTCTTTTTTTTTTCTTTTTTTTCTTTTTTAATTGAGAAATCAAACAGGGACTTATGAGGTTCTATTTTTTTGTACAATAGCAAAATATTGGCAAGGAAATTGCTAAGGAAAGATTCTGCTAGTATTCTCTTAATATTGACAATGGAAGTAAACAGAGATCCAGTCATCATTTAAAACTTTAACAAAGATGGCAAATAAAGTCTGTTTTTCATGTGTGCTTATGGGATTTAATTTACTAAAATAACTTCTCTGAGATTCCTGGAATAAGAAAGCTAATAAACTGAAAAGCTTTGCTACAAGGAGTACCTCTTTAAGCATTTGGTTTGAGAATTTGTGTGAGCTGGAGGAAAACTCAAAGAGTTATATTGTCTTAATTATACTTAAATTTGAAATCCTAGGAATACAGTCTTCTAATATAGAAGTGTTATAGCTTTGAAAGAGCTGAGATAAAGGAAAATTAGACTATTTACAAATAAAGCTTTCTTGCATAAAAGAGATAAAGCAGTAGCTGATATGGGTAATGTAAATGTTTATATTTCAAATGTTCTCTGCCAGACTTCATACAAAATATCAAATATTCAAAGATATTTAAGCTAATTGTTTATCTTACTTCAGAGGGTAAAGAATTACTCCTTATTGTAGAAGTGAGCACGACAGTCACAAGTATGCATTTAAGTAGAAAGGAATGTGCCCAGTTCTGTAAAATAAATTTATAGTTCTTGGCTTGATGGTCATTTAAGGCATCTCTTGCTAAGAAGGGGCTGCTTGTGTAAGAGGAAGCTGCAGGTTAATGTAGGTGTCAGATACTGCACCTTAGTTCTCAGAGGATACTGTGGTTGTCACAGGACTGGCAGTTCTCCTCTTGGCTGATGATCTTGTGATTTTTGATGTCTCCTTCTTCATGGAGCCTTGCTATCTGAAAGGAAAGGTAACCAGCTGTGAGCCTGTGCCCTTACATCTCCTTTGAGGAAACAAGGGCAGTCAGTGAAGCAGCAGAACACTGGCATGCACTGACCAACCTTTCTGGCAGCAAGAATCTGCCTGCTAGATGCAGCTTCCTTTATGAAGACATAATATAGGTTACAGTGTTGATTAGAAGGGCCTCACTGTAGGTGTGAATCTTGTCCCTCTCTCTCCTTATCTTTCTATGTCCCAATGGTAGCCTTGGAGTAGGAATGTACAGTCTGCTCTCTGGACATCAGGGATCTCCTATCATGATAATGGTCACTAAGAGTGGAGAATGTCACATGAAGAACATTCCTGCCGCTGTGGTTTGTGTTTCAGACTAACAATTTTTCTCTCATTGAGGCAAAGTCTTTCAAAACTTGTCACCTCTCCTCCTCAGAGTAGACAAACAGATAACAATTTCTGAAATATATTTTTTTTTCCTTTAGAGCCCTGAAAATTCTCAGTAGTAAAAGCAATAATAATAAACTTGTGGGGCTTGAGGTATAACACAGAAAGAGGTTTCCTTTTCCCTGTGTACAGTCACTTCAGAAATCCCTCCTGCCTGAACTGGGACCAGCCAGCCAGTCCTTTTTGAGAAAGGCCTGTGCAGAACAGAATGTAAAGTTTGCATCAGCCTTGAGTGATCCTTTGATCTTAACAGCTGTATGTCCTGAATGCCCACCAGCATGAGCTCTGAAAGGGTTTGTTTATATGATCTTCCTCCATCAGAGCACGAGATCTTCCTCCATCATCCTTCTCACAAGACTCCTGAATAAGGTCATCAATACTCATGGGAAGGTTTCAGAGTCTTGAGGATATGTTTAAAAGGTGTGGCACAACCTAGCTTTCTGCCATAATGCAGAATTCAGCTCCTGCATCCTGGGGTAGTGGGCCTTTTGGGCTGAGGTGTTCACTCAACTGATCTCCAGGCTCAGATGAGAGGTTGAAATGTGAGAGCTGAGCTAAAGAGACAAGGCAGAATCATGGGATTACTGACTGATCTGGAGCTCTTATACTGCTCATATGCTTGAAGAGTGATTCAGATGCTTAGATGATGAGTATGAGTTGAGAGTCTGTGCAGAACAGAAAAATACAGTTAAATGAACAAATGAGACACATGTACAAAGCAAAAACATTTCACTTGTAACAATACCAAACAGAAACTAGGGAAAATATCATGACTCTTGGAGAAGAGTACTGAAAATTTCTGATAAATGTTTGTTTCTATTATTAAAATATGATCTACAAATAGATAAAATATAAACCAAACTGTGGAGTAACAAGTAAGACAAGAACTACTAATGCTGCAAAATAGTATTAAACTCCAACGAATTATATGTTTCCAAAAATATTTTATGTTCATGTCTATATAGTACCAAGGAAAGCCGGTCACATTTCTAGATGGTCTGATTGTAAGTATTTATCAAAGCAGCACAAGAATCTCAAGGGGCACTTCACATTAGTAGCAAGTGCAAATTTGGGAACAGAGTGTGGTCTTGTGATTCTTACTCTGAATCAACCAAAAAGAACACTTTTTTTTTTTTTAAGTTAAGACTCATAAATCCTAACATCCCTATATTTTACCATCTGATCTGCTTTCTAAACTCCAGTCTAAATAGATCTCATATTAACCTAAGGAATCTCTAGATATTCACTCAAATGAAAACAGTAAGGCTCAGTTCAGTGGTCTAAGTCTAGATTTCAGTGCCATTTGTGATAACCCAAGGAATCCTGCCAGGCTTCCAGACTTCTGCAGAAAAGTACAGGTTTTGTACAGTTCCTACATTGTATTTTCTGGTCTTGTGGGGATATTTCAGATACATAGTCCCCTCTCTGTAGCCTTCTAAAATGAGATATCTTCATCTGTGAGGAAGTACTTGTATCCTAGGTTACATAACTAAACATATTTTAAAACAGATGGCTCAGCAGCATCCATTTGTCTGATTTAGTGGGAATTGTATGTGTTGTCCAAATGCAGATATGTGGTTAGCAAGCTCTAAAATCTTTACTGTGGATGCAGAACTAGTGCACAGCTATATGACAAGTGTGATTGCCAGTGGTTAAACTGCTAGAAGCCAAACAGCTTGCTGTGTAAGCATATCCAGAGAAGGTAAAGAAGTTCCTTGCTCCCTGTCCCTCTGAATGCAATAACATTCAGCATTCTGGTCCTTACCAGACATTTCCCTTCAGGTCTTGGTTGCAATTCCTGTCAAAATACAGAGTTGCCAACCTAAAGTCAACTCGTGCTCAAGAACATTTTACACAGCTTTTCTATTTGAAGATTTTGGGAGTACTGCATTTCAACCACATATTTTTTTGCCTTATGCCAGGTGCTTTTCCTGCCACTGGTCATTCTCTTGAGGCCTAAATGCTCGAAGTAAGATCAATAGAGGAACATGTTCCTTTCTCCCTGCTGGTGACAACAGTATGCTTCCAAAGGAGAAATCTGAATGTTCTTGGAAAGTAAGCTCTATGGGTAAGTCTAAAATAGCTAACCCCGAAGTCTGCTAAAGTTCTGTTCTGTGTTTTGGGTGTTCTTACTGGTATTAGGATCCTTCAGAGGCACAAGAAAAGTGAACCTACAGGTTTAGTGAACTAAAGAAGGTATATTTTCAAGATGAGAAATGAAATTCAGAAAGACAGTTTGTTATAAAAAGTGAAAAAAAGCTTTGTCAACAATTAAGTAAAAGCCTCTGTTAAAGACCTAGCTGGAAATTACAGGCAGCTCCCTTCAAAATGGAAATAGTTCCATAATAAACAACCAGGATAGCAACTCAGTGCCCCTGTGAGTGCAGTGAATTCCCCTGCTCAGCATGGGTCTTCTTGAGAAGTGAAGCTGAGGGATCTAATGCCTGGAACAAGGATGAGACATTTCCAAGTGGGGTAGCGTTCTTTTGTGCCTGGAACTGCAATGGACTGCACCAGCAGTTCAGCAGCCTTGTAAGGATTTTCCCCAAGATTTTTCTCCTTTCTGGAGAAGGAAAAGGAAAGTTATTAAAAAGTTTTAGATATGGAAAGAGAGTAAGATTCCCAGGACCTAATAATTGACCTAATTCCTGTCCAGAGCATAGCCTAGGGGTGCTTTCACAACACCTGCACACCTGCAATTCTCTGGCCTGGGGAGGGGGCACATGGATTTAGGAGAATAGATTGTGGGGAGTATATCATATTCAGTCTTTTCTTCATCCCCACAAAGCCAAATTGTGAAGACTTGCTGATCTTTTGATCAGATATCTGTCACAGCACTGGCTGGAGACCCCCTTTTATAAACAACTTATTATCTGAAGTTAGAAATGGCCTTTGAGAAAGATCTTTGAGGTGTGGTCTCCAGAATGCCACATTATTGTTCTTCAGCATCCACTTCCACTTGCCTTCTGAATGTGAGTGTCCTCTTGCTCATAGGAGGGTGCAGAAAGATAGATTCTGGAATGAAGCGGTTGAGGTAGAAGTTTTTGGTGAGACTACGATAAACATGGATAGAAATTTTCTCATCCCATCCCCCTGTGTGGAGACCCGTAACTATAATAGGAGCTCTTCCCAGATCTTAAGAAGCTCCTACTTATTATTGAGTTAATTGTTACGGGGTTAAGAAAAAGGCACATTTTTTACTAAGTCTGTTCTTCTGGACTGAGAGGACTCTGCAACTCTTCGACACATGTTCTTTTCTTGGATTTATTTTTAGTAATGTTCTCTTCATTTTTTTGGTTTTTGTTTTTTTCCAAATATCTTTTCATAAAACTAAATTAAACTAAAAGAGAAGGGAGAGAAAATCAGTTTGCAATGAGGCAAAAGACACTTCACTTTGTTACTGTAGCATAAAAATGGGCAAAGGCAAAGGTCCTGGAATATAACAGATCTATGAGCCATCTCTAAGAAGTGCTTCCAAAATAATTCCTTTCCATCAATCTATTTTTAAATACAAAAGAATAAAAAGAAACATTTTCAGCATTTCGCTGGATTGAGTATGCAAGAGGAATACCATGGGAATAAGTTTAGAAACACTAAGAACTCAAATTCAGACTCTTTGATGTTAACAGCTTTTCTTGCCAAGACAGAATATTTTTCTCTACTTAGGATAGAAATTCTCACTGTTACACATATGCAGCTAAAGTGAGAATTTTCCTAGTTCTGATGCAGGTTAGGCAAGAAGGTCTTACTGGAGCACATCACATGTGTTTTCTGCTTCTTAGTGATGAGAAGAATTAAATTAGCCTAATCTCCCTGCCAGCTCCTCTTCCCCCCATGAAATGGGCTGATGGACAAGAAAGCAGAGCTCTGTGCTTTGGGTCAAGATGATCACTTTGGGCTATTTGGTCCTGAGAGTTATAGGATTGGGTCTGCATGGGAAGAATAGGAGCCTCGGGCACTATGGAGAAAAGTCAGAGGACTCTACAGCCCTAGAAAAACAATTTCTGTTTGGAGCTTAGGGCTGACATACTCCCAGTAGCTCAGGTACCTAGTTCAGCAAAAGAGCATTTAAAGTCCTATTCTAAGCTCATCTTCCAGCTGAAGAAAGGAAAAGATAAGAAAGATGCACATGGTCTTGCTGTGATGGATCTTGGTCTGCTGTCACTATCAGGAGACTGTGGACATGCCATCCTTCAATACTGCCCATGTGGCTGGATGACACACAGGCACTGCCTGTTAATGGTGTGTGACCCATTCCATGGAGGGACTGATGGGATGCTCACTTACTGTATTTCTTTCTGTCTGGTGCAATAGAGAGTGTCTTTAGCAACATCTGAAAACATTTTCTGATGGTTCTGTTTTTACAGCGTTTGTGTTTCTTGTTCAATACACCAAAATTGCATGAGAACCGAATCACATTCATCTATTTCCAAACTGTGTGACAATCTGCACGGTGTGAGAAATTAATAGCAGTTGTATCTTTCAAGCTCAGTAACTCAGGCATCGGAAGAGCCAACCTTTTTCAAATTCTGACTAGATTTGTAATGCACCTGGTAAATGTCTACCCTTTCAGAAACACAATTTCACTTCTGCTGAAATAAGCATTAAGAATACTAATGCAGGTCAAGTAGTTTTTTGTTGGTATGAGCAACACCAGAAGTAACCCATAATGAATGTAAAATTAATAACGAGTAGCTGTCATTGTATGATTTAAGATTCTTTAAACAAAAGAGAAGGCAGTAAGAAAATCAAAGAAAAAGGGTCCTGAAAAGACAAAGGAAAGCACTGTTGCAGCTGAGTTTCTTTTTTCACTTTTGCTGTGACACTGGTGGGAGAGCAACTGTGGAGGTGAGTGGAGCCTCAGATAAAGGCTTGGAAAAGCTCTGAAATGTATTGAGAACAAAGCCATGAATCTCTGCAAGAACACTTTTGAGTTTAAGAGCTGTATCTGAAGGAAGAGTACTGCCTCCAGTTTCCCACATCTCCTGGGACAGCTGGTCAAAAGCCTGGTAAGACCCTGTTAAGAGAGTGCATTGAGACACATTTGGCACCACACACAAATCGTTTCTCTGAACAATGTGCACGACACTGTTCTAGTCTGTTTTAAGCTGTTTCTAAATTGAATAACTAAAGTGGTCTGGGACAGGGTCAGTGTCTAGAAAGCTAAAATAAACTCTGGTCTATTCATGGGCTTCATTTGTGTTTTTGGACAAGTAATTTGATCTTCTGTGACAGAATGATTGTTATTAACTTAATACAAGAAGCAAAGTCTATGATTTCTGAAAAGAAGTAGAAGCATTAGGAGCCTGTAGCTTCCTTGACCCAGGAATGGACAAGAATCTCTCTTGTGCAAGTACACTATTCACTTTCTGTTTTCCCTCTTTTACCTTTACTTATCTCTATAGCTGAATTTCAGGTCATACTGGAGACAGTCAGTGAATTGAATTTTTATTATATGCTTCAATTGAGATCAAAATGTCAAAACACTATAGAAAAGTAATCTTTATTTTTAGCCACAGAGAGGAAATGCATATACTTGAAAAGTCTGTCCTTGTGAAATGTCTGCAGCACTTCTGCAGAGGCAAGAAATGCAAGTACTAAGGGCTTTGTCCTGAAAAGACAAACCCATTGAATAATAATTAGTCCTTGTAAGGTAAATAAACCCAACCCTCCTTCTCTGCATGCCAAATAAGGTCTTCATGACTTCAGGATGCTGGGATGCAGCTCAGGGTCCAACAATATGCCACCCTAACCTCTATAGTTTGTGCCTGTCAGCAATCTTGAAACACTTGTGTTCTTCTATCTCCAGCTTACTTAAGTGCAAAATTATGTCATATTGTCCTGTTTTGCATTGTAATTTTATTAGCAAATACTTTGTCCCTTTGCTACCACAAAAACCCCCATGACTTCCTGCTGCTGAAAACTGACATTACAAAACAAGAAAGAGGAAGGGTTATATCAAAATGAACCCCAACAAAGTAATTGTATCAGAACAAGGTGTTCCAAATCTGTTTTATAAAGACAGCAGTCTGTGTTCATATTTCTTCCAAAATTTTGACTTAAATAAGCTAAAATATGTATGAAGTACAACTTACCAATGTACAGATTTTACCCACCCCTACTGTCACTTGGCAGCATTTTCAGATGATAAATTTGGTCCATCTATAGGTCTGGGATTTGGAGTTCTACTTGCTGGAGAATGGTCCGTGGCTCTACTTGGGCAAGATAAGATGTAGTAAAAATGACAGTACTGGCACATTAAGGGGCCCTGCATTTTTATGTGGATTTCTATCATTGCATTTCATAATAATTATTTGTCAACTAATTTTTCTGCAATACCACTCCAGTTGTATCTCACTTTAGTCTCTGATAGTGAAACAAGAGAGGAATTTCCCTCTTTTGTGGTCAGTTCTTCTTGCTTTACCTCTTGCAACAACTGTACTGAAATCACAAAGAAATAACAAAGACTCTTTGTAGTGAGGTGAACATGAGTTGTCCTGTAAAGCTTGGTTGTACTTAAGTACTAAATAATAGTGCTTAGCACTTGTGCAACTTAATGTCTTACAATCTTCAAAGCACTTTACAAATCTTAACTAGTTAATCTCCACAGCAGCTCTGCATGGTAGGCTGTGAAGGTCACACATTAAAAATCTCCCATGATACAAGCTTGACTGCAAAGTCATGTGGGAAAAAATACCTGCACAGTTATGTTCCTGAAGTCATGAGTGTTTAATTTTATTGGACTGTAATATGACTTACTTTCAGTAAATTTGTTCTGCTTTCTTATCCCACTCAAAGTAGATCCATTATACCCTGCAGCATGCCTCAGCACACAGTATTATCAAAATTTTGAGGATACATTTTTATTATTAAAATTTCTGGAAGCAAATGAGAACCAGAGGATATGAATTTTATTTAAGAAATCAAGTTTCTATTGCCAGTGATTGAAAAGACCATGTATGGGAAAGGGTCAGAAAGTCCCTAAAGACTGAAGCACTCAGGACAGTAACTGCTGTTTTTAGCAACTTCTTTTGAAAATTTGACTTTTGTGATATTGAGATTGCCAGGCAAACAAAATATTTTTTTACTCAATTTCACTGGGAAGCTTAAACCTTTAGAGACCCCATTTCATTTGGGAAATAGCACAGTTCTTCTAGCTTGAATTTTCTTTGGATTTTTATGTTCCAGAAAAAAAAAATCAAATAGTTGCTGCTGAAGAATATTATTTCTTTAGCCTTTTCAGGTCTAAAATTTCCCACGAAGTGGAGCTACTGCTATTAGTTCACTGTAGTACTGTCACAAACACCACTGCTTCCATCTGTTGTTAGTTCTGGTGGAAAACTTTTTAAAACAATATTAGAGTTTGACAGTAACATTATAATTCTATGTGAAGACCAAATTCACCAATCAAGGGTGTAAATCATTAGCTCATGACTGCCTCTCAAGCATCTGCATAGAACATAAGCATGAAAATAAGCCTCTCAAAGGTTTATTGTTTGTACTACTTATTGTTGAGAGGAAACAAAGACTTTGACGGGGACTTCTTCCAACAGAAGCGGACATAAAGTAGAATTTTTGTCACAAGTTTAAAAAAAAATCATCAGTTTTCCAGAATGTCTACTGAAACACTGCAGCCTTATTTATAAATACAGCATGATCCTTCCCCTCCAAGGCACCAGACAACTAAATGCCTGCTTTTGCTTTCAAGTACAACTGTCTCTTTGTAAAGCTTGTCATTTGAGAGCTGATCCTTTGTAATAAGGAAGCTCTATGATATCATGAAGACTGACCTCAATTCCTTATTTCCCTACTGCTTCAACCTGGAAACTTTTATTTCCTTGGGTTTCCTTCTCTTTTTTCCTTTGCTTTGTTTTTATTCCTTTTTCTTTTAGTTTTTTTTTTTTTTCCTCACCTTTGGAGAAAAATCACAAATAACCTTTGAAGGAATAATTAGCATTTGCTGTAACCCTATGGTAAAAACCTTTACCTGACTGACTGCAAAAGGTTATCTAAGGGTAAAGGTTCAGAGAGACCAGGGAGAGAACAATCTCCAGATGAAAGATGATAGGGATGAGCACAAAAGAGATGCTAGAAAGTAAAGGAATAAATGAATGGGAATGCAAGAGGCAACATAATTAGCTAGTCTTATATGCTTGCCACTACATAATTTCAGATGTTCCAAATGGAGCCTGGTATTCTGCAGACAAACTCATAATTAAGTACAGGGTTGCAATGCACAGGCACAAGAGGTCTGAATTAAGGTTTCATTGGCAGCCTTCTGGCTTTCCCAATGTTTGGTCACTTAATTTAATGACCTAAATCCTTTTAATTATAAAAAAAAAGGAGATTTTAATGAGGTCTTTTAATTGTTTAGGGAGGAGGGGTTGCTACAGACTGCAGTTTATTATGTAATTGTAGATGCATAGTACTCCAAAGGAAAAGGTATTCTCTTTTCATTCTGCCTAAATTTGTATGATGAGACCTTAATAAATGTGGGGGCTGGGTTAAGCTTAATAAAACCTTAATAAAAATATGTTGGTTTTTTTTCTAAAGTGTATTAAGCTACACGACTAACATCTATTTTAAATGCATCAGAAGCAGGAAGTCTGGAGACTCTATAGGACTGATACATAATTGTAGTTTTAGGAACATCCAGGAAAGATTAGGTGGTAAGGGAAAAGGCTGTGTGAATTTCCCACAATTTTATGTCTACGTCAGAATCTTTTTCTAAGAAAGTTGAATTTGAGGCAGTTCTTTCAAATGGAAGAGCTTTTAAAATAAGTAAATATTTATGTCAACAAATAACATAAGGTGGTATTAAAACTTGAGGAGTTTTACCTGAAGGAAAAATGAGGCATATATGGCATCATCTTCCAAAAAAACCTATCTGAAAGAGTCTGGGAATGGCAGACCCTGATTGGTCTGCACCAATTTAGCTGACTCTACATTACAGAATTAAATTAGCAGAATGTACATGAAGTATGGCATAACAGGGTCAGACAAGTCAACACAATGTTTGCAAAGGACATTCATGGCTTACAAATTAGTCAAAGCTCTTTGAAGGTGTTAAGAAGGTCAGCTGTTGTCTAGCTGTTGAATTCCTTCATAATGGAGACCAAGAGTTTCATCATTACTCCGTGACTTTGGTACATTTAATAGAACATTAGGTTTATGTGTTTTCAGTATGCTTATTCTCATCTTGTTCTTATAATCTTCCCCTGAATCTTTTCATTCAGGTAGGATTGTCAAAGTAAAGGGAATGCATGTTCTTGAGTAATTTTGTCAGTCCTGAAAATCCCATCAATACACAGTCGTGTTCCTCATAATCCTGTCTTCAGGTACTTTAAAAGTGATTTGAGCAAAAGACTATCTGTAACAGGAAATAGTTCAATACATTCAGTACTTTGTGCAATGTTGTACTGAGTTCCCTGCCTGTCATACTGGCTGGTGTTTTTTCATTGCATTCGTCTTTATCTGTAATCTCTTATACACAATTTATAAGTTCTTGGGACGTGAGTATCTCTTTAGCTCGTGTTTAAAGTGCTAATTGTATCGGGGTCCTGGTGCATGGCTGGGTTTTTTCGTACTTGTGCAATAAACACCTGTAAGTATGTGAAAGTATAGAAACAATCTGCCATTTTTAGACTGTTGTAATAGGAATGAGTGCGGGAGTAGGGGAAAAAATTATTCACTCTCAAGAGCCACGGGATGGGAAGACTTGCAGACAGGACCTAGTCACAAAGGTTAGCTTTGCTCTTAACCTTTAAATGAGCAAGGGCTAATCTTCCTTGGCCGCTTTTGCCATCGGCAGACAGCACGGCTCCCATCAACCTCGGTTTAGAGGAGCTCGGGGACCCTGCTGCTCCCCCCCAGCAACTCCCCACCTTTCTTGACGGAGCATCCCACCGCCACCATCATCTCCATCAGCACCACCCTCCTCGCAGAAGCCGCCCAAGGGACGAGACGAGACCGCAAGGAGAAGAGTTAACAGGGAGCTGATAACCCGGCCCCTTTTTTGTCTTACCCCGCCTCCTCCCGCGGGGAAGTGAGGGATCAGGACTCACCGAGCGGGGGTGGCCCCGGCGGAGAGGTGCGGGGAGGGCTCC
>JAYDZK010000202.1:43850540-43873980 GCA_034509185.1 Euphonia xanthogaster | reverse complement strand
CCGCCGGGGATGGAGCCGCCGCCGCGCCGCGGGAGCAGGTGAGCACGGCGGGCAGCGCGGAAGGTGGCACGGGGGATGCGGAGGGCAGCCCGGGCTGGCCCCGGGGGCAAGAAAGAACCTAGCGGTGGGGAAGGCGCAAAAACCCCACCCCAACCTTGCACCAGCCAAAGGGAAAAAAAAAAAGCGTCGCGGTACATTTCTGCAGATTGAGATGATCGCCTTAAAAACGCTGCCCGCAGAGCCGGGAGTCGCCCCTCTGGCGCTGACCCAGCCCGAGAGGGAAGGATTTGGAGATTGAAGTAATTTTTTTTCACACACTTGCGGTGTCCCCGCTCCCTCGTGTCACATTTTAATTGAACGGAGCCGCGGGTTGCAGAGCTGGGAACTAGCGTGGATGCTGGAGCTGAATTTGGTGAAGCACTTGGGGAGGGGAGTTTTTACGAAATGGAGGGAATTTACCACAGCAATAGTAAGTTTCTCCGTGGTCGCCTGATTAGTTAAAAATGAAGTACGCGCTGTGTTTTGGCAGACAGTCCTAAGCAATGACCTGGAGCAATCCTAAGCCATAACACTTCGTGATTATTTTCTTCTTTTCCTAGAGGATTCTAAATACTGAGGTATTGCCTCCACACAGAGCTCTCAGCATTGCAGAGTGTTCACTGCTTAATGAATGTTTGTGAAGGGATTTTCATTCCTGCTGAGCATCAGTGGGAGCAGCCAGAGCTCAGGAGTCAGCTCACCCGTGTCTTTTCTTTTGCAAAGAATTTCTGGCAGAATTCAGCAGCCCTGCTGTGTTGACGTAGTGCACAGGATGACATTCCTTGCTGATATAGCTGCTCAGGTGAAGCGTGCTGCTGGAGTTTATGATTTTGTGCATGAAACTCGAGAAAGAGATAAGAAAAACATCCAGCAGCCTCTGCATTAGCAACAGAACTGGTCCTTTCAGGACTTTTTCCTGCCCCTTGATGGACCCCAGAGGGCTGGCTTCGTTTTAGTAACTTGTTTTCAGTCTAGTACATAAATATATTTATTCTGGTAATATATTCTATTTATAGACCATGTCTTTGAACAGAGTTTGAAATCAGCCCTACATCAAGGGATAAACACTTCCCATGCAAACTCTCAGATTTGCAGGAATTCTGCCATCTGTTCTGGATGGGTGAACTGGAATATGGTACAGTAGAAACAGCGCAAGGCTCGGTCTTGCAAAATGTAATTTGCAAATTTCTGCTTTTAGTTATTATCAATAGGCTACCTGAGGTCAGTAAGGTGATTTATAAGCATAAAGGTCAGCAGATGTCCGCATGTTTGCAGTACCAGGATCTACATGGGCCAGTTCATAGGTCGTAATAGCAACAGAATACTCCTGTGTGACAGAAAACCATGGCTTGAGGGCCACATGTCTCTTAAATTTATGAAGATTAAAGAGATTGGAAAACTATTCCAGACCTCTATATGCTTATGAAATAATTTTTGAGTAAAAATGAAGAGTAAAAACACTGGTACTTAAAAAAAAATTGTATTTACCTTCTTAAATGGACATAGGAGTATCAACTGAATGACTGGGAGAAAAAGAGTCTAACTGTTGAAAAATAAGATAAATACTTGTGTCATAGCCAGGCTTTATGTAACTGACTTAAACTCATGTGACACAAAATGCTGGCTGATTTCTTTGTTGTCAGAAAAGTTTAAGCGGTACACAGTTGGACAAAAGGCACTGTATAACTTAGTTTGTGTTTTCTGTTGAAAAGTATTCAGTTTTGAAGAAAGCTTTACACTCATATCAACATGTAATAATTTCAGAGGAGTTAATTACTTACAGCCCAAATATCTTCTAAGCTAGTATTTATTTTGATGCTCCAAATACTGATGTTTGTAGGTATCAATTTTTTCCCCAATGCAATAATTTCCTGATTTTAAGAAAAAAAATAACTTACACCTAAAAAGGCCACAGGATTAAAATATTTTCCAAATAGAGAGCTTCAGTAGTGTTTATGTGAAATTTCAGCTCTCCTAGGGAGCCTTTCCTTTCCATGCTGATGAGGAAAAATTACATTTTTCAAAGCCTTTCTTGTCTTTAAAATGGAGGGCTTAGAAATAACAAGTTATGTAAAAAGGTATCGCTCACACTATAATGCATTTAAAGTGAAATAATCTTTGAGTGAAGGTCTGGTGATTTATGAAAACAAGGGATCTTTTCTAGGGATTTTGATTACAGCACCACTAGGCCTTCACACTGCTCAGTGTACTACAGTTACCACTGGAAGAAGCTGTCAGTGACAGACACTTCACAGAGGGTTACAGCTCAACCTTTCAGTAACAGCATAATGGAGTTTTTCTGTGTCTGGGTCTAAATCTGAACCCTGATAGGATTACTGGTGTATCTTCAGGAGCCTGTGTCAACTGCATGAACACTCAGTTACTGGTAGAGAGTACTTAAGACACTTTGGAGCACTAGCCTCTAAGACAAATGAGACACCTTTTATTTTTTGAGAAATAAATATAAATACATTATTTCCTGTAACTAAAACTTACCAAAAAAAAGTGTATCAGTCAGATTTTTTAGTTTTGTAGGATTAAAAAAAAAAAAGTCAGACTGACTTTGATTTCATTTAAGTGGTCATCTACTGAGGTAACAGTACCTAGTACTGTCCACCACAAGATCCGTTCTTTTTAAACTGTATTTGGCGAGTATGCTCAATACTGAATACATCTGTATATGAATATTGTAAGATAGGAAATTATATGTTCATGTTTATTACATGATAATCAAGAGTAGTTTATAAAATGTATCAAAAGAAACCACTTAGTAGTTCTGTAATTACTGTAATTGATTCTACAACATTTTATATCTCCTTTTGAGATCAAAGGTAACTATTGGCTGCTTCCATTTTAGATCCTACTTGATAATGTGCTACTTATCTTTCTGTCTCTGAGATTTCAGCAGAAGATATGTTTTCAAGTAATTTAATGTCTTAAGTCAGTTTGTAAATCATTTTAAATGGGGAGGTTTTGTGTATTACAGCAAGTACTATGTAAGCACCAGCAGTGATGAGCTCTGTGACTGAAAAAAAAAGGAGAATTATACTACAGAAATTAAAACGAATCCAACTGAAAATAGTACTCTAAGTGCAAACCCAGAGTGTGAGGAAACAGAAGAAATTTAAAAAACTTTAATTTGAGGACTGTAGAATGACATTCAGGAATAAAATATTCCCATGCCTATCCCTTGGCCTAAAGAATCAAGACATATGGAGAGGATACTTAGAATGACAGCAGTACTTGTAGAAGACCACCTTGACTGATTCATCAGGGAAGATGGAAAGTATTAAATATTTAGTGCTTGCTTAACTGCTGGAAAATAAGACATGATAATTGTATACAAATGTTTGAGACATACAGTGACTGAGAAGACAAAATAGCTGCATTTAAAATTTATGCTTAGATTGGCATGGTCAAGGGCTTTGGCATAGTGATGCAGGGTACAGAGTATTTCCTGACAGGTGCTTAGCTGACTTAGATTTTTAAAACCCCATTGGTAGAGACTCCATGTCCTACCCAGTCCACAGTCATTTCCAGTGCTTTTCTGCTCATCTTCTTTTAAGTGTCCTATCCATTGTCCCATCCCTTGTTGTAGCTTAAGCTACTGTCTTTTTTCTACCTTTCAGTTTTGGCAAGCAGGTATTTCTCTCCACTTTGCAACAGCCCCTCTTGTTATGACATAATCCTCTCTCATTCTGGGCCAACACTTTCAAACAAATTTCTTTCCCCAGGATTTACGTGATTTCTGATCTCCTAGATATATATACATAATTGTTCTCTCCTATTTTATTCTTGCTTGAAGTTGAACATAATGCTCAACCTGATATGCCAGCAGTGCTGAATGTAGGAGAAGGAAAATTTTATGTAACTTGCCTGTGCACTGATCCTGTTTTGGTTTTTCTTTTTTTTTTTTCTTTTCTTATTTTTTGGCAGCAGTATATTGCTAAAACCACCATAACAACATAGCATGTATGGTGTTAAATCTGTGAAATGTTATATGGCCCAGATCCACTTCTGCAGAGCTGCTGCCAGGCATCCCATCCTGCCTCCTTCAGTCTTTGTGCAGTTGGTTATTCTTACCAAAAAGTAATGCTTTGCTCTGTTTTGATCTGTTTAAACATTTGAATTCTTATACCATTATCCAGTTCATTTGGACCCTGATGAGTTGGTCTGTCTGCAAGTATCATACAAAGAAATTATTGAGGAGTATCCAAAGCATATTTCTGGACAGGTTTGCTCAGGGTATCCTTCCAGCATGATAGTGAATTTTGATAACTACACTCTAAATATCCTCTTCAAAATGGTATCAACTGTACCATTCTACTGTAATTTCTAGAATCTTAAATGACCGTCCCTAATTTTTTTTACTAGAATATGATGAGAACAGGGATTGTACATGTTGCCCTCAGTTTCTCAAAACTAATTTCTTGTGGCTGAGACTGTCTAACCCAAGACCAGTGCAATCAGTTCCCTATGTACTGTTTATTAGGCTAGTTTAGAAAACCCTGAAATTAAAAGCCCCAACCCATTCTCTCCCTAAGTTCTTATCCCTTTGTCACTGACACATTGACACCTGGTGGCAATTAATATGAATAGTGAAGAAGAAAAACCCAAACACTTTGCTCTTCTCAGCGCTACTTATTATTAGACGTTCCTTCCTGCTTAGTAGGCCAAATTTTTCCTAGTCCCCACTTCTCTGATGCCTGTACAGAGTGTTTCTGAGCAGGATCTGAAGACCCACATCAGTGCACATCCAGCATCACGGGTTTTTGACTGTGTAGGATTTCACTAGGAAGGGACTCAGTGCTGGGAGGTGATTTGTGAGTTTTGATGTGACAGTAAAGATGAACAGACACATAAAGGGAATGTGAAGCTCCTGCGTGAGGTTGCTCCTCCTCTCAGGGTTTTTTAATGGCCAAGGGTCCATGTTTGTGCATTTTCATTTAGCAGAATGTTACCTATCTACAGAATGCAGTTTATGTACTTAGTGAAAATAAATCTGTTTACAGTGCAATGTTTCAGGTACATAGACTATGACCCTAAATGCAGAACAGCAAGGGGAATATTAAATGATTAACTGATCCAAGAATGTGCGGTGAATAGTACTAGGTTATGTCTGAACTGGAAAACAAAGCTAACAAAATGAATGTGACAGTGAATGGCTGTCATTTTGAGTTACTAGAGCTTGAACTATAAACCTGTTTTGTCCAAGGTCTTGTAGGAGCAGTATCAGTCCTTTTACTGTTTTGCTGAGACAAAGTTCTAGGTATTTTAGTAAGAAAAAATACAATGATGGTGACTTCATTTCAATCAACGAAATGACTTTAAAATCCTCATTTCACAGTTAGTGTTTCAGCTAACAGTGGTTCTTGTCAAATGTGTCCCAGCTCTTAATTTTTTGTTTCAGGACTTCCCAAACTTTACTGGAGGAAGGGTTTTGAATCAGGATTTCAGCTCAAAAAGGTTTTAGTAATGCTGCATGGAGCTCCCCTTGCTCTGATTTCAGGCTGTGCATTTTCATGGGATTATAATGGTTCATGCGTGGATGAAATTAATTACTGGAGCTTTTAGCCTTATGCAAGCAAATCATCCTCTATTGTATTCTCTTACTAAACTTTCATTGCAGCTAGTTTAACTGTTCATGACAGCGTTCCTATTATTTTGTTTCATTACCATTTGTTTACTAATATAGCTGCTTTGCTTAATGATTGGTATCTGGAAGCCCCTTGGCATGTTGGCATAGACCAGTTTGTTGTCTGCATTATTGAAACGAGAAATCATCGTCAATCAGAATGGAAGTTACTGCTATTGAATATATAAATTCAGTCGAAGGGTGAGCAAAGGTCTGATAAAGAAATCAGGTTTGTTTTTCAGAAGGGCTGCAATGTTGTTTTGCTGTTGGAGATAAACTGGATTTTTGTCTTTGCATGGGGAAAATACTGTGGTTTATAGTCCACTAGGGCTGTACATTTCATTTTCCATGGCTCCCTGTATTTGAATGAAAAGACTGAAAAGTTTTGGAAGTAAACTGGAAACATTTCTCACTGAACAGGTGATTCTCCCTATTCAAGGGATGAAGGAAGAAATACAAATTGATCTGCCCCACCTTTTACTTAGGTATTAGTAACAGCTACAATTGCATGTGTTATTGCTGGAGAACAGAGTATTGAGGATGTAGACCTAGCCCTTGTGGTTTATCCTGTTCCATTAAGCAATTAATTAGGTTATTTCATGTGTAATCAAGATTTATGTTGCTGTGGCAACAAAGAGAGACACAACTGTGCTGAATTTCCTAGATCTTTGAAGCAGTTCTTCTTACCCAAAATGATCTTGAGAATTCCCATCAGCATGTGAAAATGAGTGTATCTAAGAGGGGCCCTTGTTAATAGGCTGAAATCTTGCCCTGAATTGAGTGAATCCATGCTGCTCATCAAAGGGTTAGAGAAAATAAGCAGTTGCAAGAGAGAAGACAAGGAAGGCCTGTGGCACAAATCAATCAAGAGCAATTGATTTCAAGACAAATCAGAGCAATGCAGGAAAATTACAGCATGGTTCCAAGAGGCCATTGACAAAAGCTTTGTGAGGTATACTGGGTACTGTGCTTGGCCTGGATAGAAAGGCAAGGAGGAGCTGTACAAGAGCCAGGTCAAGATTTCACAGTATTATACAGCATTGTGTCAAGTTAAACAGTTATGCTGACATAGCACATGCTAAAGGAGATGGAGGAAGTTGTAATAAATGAAAAGAACATGGAAGATGAAAATTGTAGGTGACTGGGAGGAGATAACTTGAGGTAGGTGAGGAGGTCTGCAAGTGGTTCAGAACTGCAGGTAATTGTGAAGAGCTTTTGGTAGACTGTGGTAGAGGCAGTGGTTTTGGACGGAACGCTACCTCCTGTGCTTCAGTTTCAGGACACCCCAGGCATCTGAGAGCCAGCAAATATTTTGTCCAATTGAGGATGAGGTATTTAATACCATTAGTCAACACCATAAATTAAATGCTTTCAAAACCAAAAACAAAAATTCAAACACACTCCCCCTCCCCAAAAAAACCCCAAAAAATCCGAATATGATTTTTTAAAAGTGTTGGAAATGGGGGTTATTAATTTTGGTTGTTTTCATTTCAAGGTCACTTGCTGAAATGTATTTCTTACTTCAGCAGCAATAAAAAAATCCAAGCCACATGACTTTTATTAAAGCAGTATCCTTGAAAAGTTAATTATCTAAAAGGTTGCAGAATGTTAATGGAATGGGAAGAAATTAGATTACCTCAGAGCCAGAGAACTCTTAGCGAGATATATAGCTATGCAAATATAGATCGTGTTTGTAGAATTCCTTTTACCTTCTTGGAAGGTGTAATATTTTAGGAGTTTTTTTTGTTTTGGTTTGGTTTTTGGGTTTTGTTGGTTGGTTTTGGGTTTTTCTTTAGCAAAGAGGGAAAAGAGCAATGTAGGTAAAAGTCAATGGACTACAACCTATTTACTTCCAAACAATTTGTTAATGTACCACAGTTATATGTGACGGACTGGTGATCCATTTCCCTGCAAATTCAACAGAATTGAAAATACAGTTTTCAATTTACAGAATTTTCATCCAGTTTCCTCATTTAATAGATCAGCTGCAAGAACGGCCTGTTGTAGTCTCATGAACAAATCACCGTGAGGATGCCCAGGAAGCACTGAAGGGGAAGAGAATCCTGCTCTTCAGTTTTTATCCAAGCTGCTTGTTTGCAGTTGGTGGGTGTTTGTTGAGCTGCGTTCACATCTCGGGGACTTGGCAAGACTTGCTGCAGAGTGACTGAACAGTTCCGTGCCAATTTACTGCACACTCCCATGTCTGCTCCAAGTCTCTGCATGAGCCCTTTAGCAGGGGCATAAGTACAAGAGAAGAAGAATTGAGCATGGGAAAAGTGTCCATAATTACCACCTTCTGCTTCTCTTTGCTGGTCTTATCAGACAGCTTCTGGGAAGCTTAAATGCGAACTGGAGCAGATGCTGAAGCAGTGGGATTTCTGGGCAGAGTTTCATTACCTACTTCGCAAAACAGACTTTCCAATTATCCAGGAAGTTAAATCCAGAAGTTGGATGAAATGAACGTTTTCTACAATTCATGTCCAACAAAGGCACTGACTGTTACTTTCAAAGCAAAGAAGTTGTAATGGTTGTTTTTGTTTAGTAAGAGAAATAGGGGCATTGAATTTGGCTGGTAAAGTTACATGGGTCTAAGTTTCTGTGGTTTTTTGGCGACAGTGTACTTGTGTGAAAATGGTACAGCTGTGGGTCTGGGCAGACTCCTCAGGTTCCTTGTGTTTTGTAAACATTGAAATGAAGAGGTTGATTGCTGGAACATTTCCTGCCGTGCTGTAAAACAAAACCTGATGCTATTATGGATCTTGACTGGAAAGTCAAATTGGAAAGTTTGATTTCATCATGTGCCTTGTTTGCCAAATATAAACAATCAGCAGGAATGGAAATTGTTACAAAATGGTGCATTAAATATTTTTTCTTTTTAGTATACTACCATTACTCTATTATAACTAAATTATTTTCTTGACAATGTTTATTAAGAATATCTAAAAATAATAACCTCTACTGGTGTGTTGTAAGACATGGACGTCTCCAGCACGTCCTGTGTAGCTGAAGACTTAGTACCAGCTCCAGTGGACAAGTTCTTCCTGTCTATTAAGGGAGAGCTTAATGGTCTTGGATTCAATAGGAAATGAAGCCAGATCTCAGTCTGCGTTGGAATTCAATGTAGACATTTTAGGAAAATATTGAAAAAAGACAGCATTTGGAATTCAGTATGAATGGTCGGAAACATTCTCCCTTTTCAGTTCTTTTTAAGAACTGCAAAGGTTGAACGAGGAGCTTCAAGTGGGAAGATAAAAGAAAGCACTTGGATACACTGAGCCACATAGTAACTAAACAGGAAATATAAATTAGAGCAAGGAGCTTATCAGGCAACAAAATAAAAGAAATGATTGTTAGTCTTTGGAATTACTACTTATAAATAGAGGACTCCTAGGCAGTTGAACAACCAAACAGAGTATGTTTTGAAGCAGAGAGAAAAGACAGCTGGAGACATGAAACACCTAATTTATTTTATTTAAGGGTCAAATAAAAACACAGGATTGGGCTGTTGACTCTAAGGAATACTTACTTGAAATTACTGCAACTAACCCATTCTATGTGACAACATAACTTGAAATGGATTCTTAGAAAAGTTTGATTGGGTAACTTCTGGCACATGTAATCTAATTTCAAGTCTATGTTGCTTCTTTTCTTCACTCTGTTACAGCTTTTCACTCTTTAATGAAACTGAAAATGTGCTTAGTAGCAATGATACTATACTGTTTCTGAATTTAATTTTTATGTATATGTGTATATTCACCTAGTGAATATATGAACAAATGGTGAACAAATGCAGAATAAAAGAAAATTGCAGATTGTAGAAAAAAGATAAATTAAGGGCTGTGAAAATATTGAACATGAATGTTTTGAAGACAGATATTCATAGATACTACAGTCAGAATAGACTGTAGACTTGTTAACAATTTGTCCCCACCTCTTACACAGTACCAGTGAAATGGATCAAGCCTTACATATTATTCTGTAAACATTGACACACATTTGAAGTATGTTGTTTTTTTCAGTCACTGGGATTAGCTCCCATTTTTTTAATTAAAAAGATTGTATTTGCAGGACAGGTGTAGGACAGGTTGTGTCTGTAGAAAAGCTGTGGTGCCAGTTCACATTATTTATTACACATATATTAAAAAAAATAATAAAAATGTTTTTTCTCATAGATATCATAATTTCTCATATATTCCCATTTTTTCTCTCATACTAATGAATTTCAATACTAAAAGTGACAGGAAGAAGACATTTTTATTATGGTTCCTAAATGTATATTATTTGAAAATCAAGGAAAGTAAATTAAAGTCTTTGCTTCTGACCTTTTCAAATGCAGTCAAAGGAGTCACTTTTATAATGTTATCTTGATAATACATTGCTCAGTCTCATGTTTGGAAGCAGGCTTTAATCTCTGTGGAGCTCTTGGACAATTGAATAAGTTTTGTTTTAATAATGGGAATAAATATTTCCCATATAAACAGGCACGTTAAATTAATTTGAAGAATGCCTTAACACTTTGGAATGTAATCTCATTGCTCTTCGTGAGATACTCAAACCTCACCTGGTTGGTCCTTGGATGAGAGGATTTGTTAAGGAAGATGTAAGATTCTGTCTGAAGGGATTCAGTGTCTGCATCCACTTGGTATCTACATGAGCTCAGGGGTAATACTTAAAGTTTAAGATACCATTTCTTGAATCACTAAACTAAAATACTGTGCTAAGACGTGAAGATAATGGAGTGGAAGTAGGGAAATCAAGGTTTTGTTGCTGAAAAAATTTAGCAAACTAATCACTTCTAGAGGGCTGATAAACCACAAATCACTTATGCATTATTTAGGGGCTTAGGTTTCAGGGACCAGGCTATATTTCAAGTAACATATTAGTAGTTTGCCTATTCACAGTAGCAACAACAGGAAGGTTGGTTCTTAAAATCCTGTTCACAACTGGTTGGACTGATGGTCGTAAAGGTCTTTCCAAGCTAAATGATTCTATGATTCTATAACCATTCTGCACTTTCACTGAATACAGGCTCTCTTTTGCACCAGATAAGCTTTTACTATATTGGTGAACTTGGGAATGTGCCTGTTGTTGCATAGGCATGTGCAGTTCCATAATGCTTTACAGGGGAGGTGATACATTCACATTTTTTCTCGACTTTCATGAAACAAAATCAGATCCTTTGAGTAAAGACTATTTTATAAATATGACTGGGAGATGGATGTAATTTATGATATAAACGTACAAGGTCCTGAATTATGCATGCCTATAAAATATAAAGTCTATACTGCAACAGTTTGTGTTTTGTTGTACATAACCTTCATTATGTTTTCAGGATGGAACATGAGGCTACCCAGCTAGAAAAGCAGCACGTGCACAGTGTGTACGAAAATACAGCTGCCTACTTCAGTGATCTGCAGACCAAAGCATGGCCTCGTGTTCGGAACTTTCTGCTGGAACAAAAACCTGGCAGTCTTGTTGTCGATATAGGTAAGCCATTCTTTGAGGTGACATAAAAGATTGTTTATAAGCTTTGATAGTTTACCTGTTAATCGTATTTAACCTTCAGATCAACTGGTTTTTT
Source organism: Euphonia xanthogaster (assembly GCA_034509185.1). Lineage (NCBI taxonomy): Eukaryota > Metazoa > Chordata > Aves > Passeriformes > Fringillidae > Euphonia > Euphonia xanthogaster. The sequence continues at coordinate 43,862,725 of JAYDZK010000202.1, read as the reverse complement.
AAGTTGTTTAAATCTGTTTTAAAATTGTTTTTAAGTCTCAATGCTAGATGCAATATATTGCTTCTTTTAATTCTTTGGCAGTGTATCACGTCGACAGTAAATAAATGTTTTCCTTTATTTTTGTTGAGCTAAGTCTTAATCTATCCATTTCCCCACTGGCTTAATGGTCTTTCATTCCCCTGGAGCCCTTCTGAAAAAATTATGTTAATAGCCCAATTATTTAATATTTCAGTTTCTTTAGATCACTTGGTTTATGTAATACCAGTCTGCAATTCATTGGTTTTCATTTGTTCTAAAACTCTTCCTAGCAAGGCTTTTTATTAAGAGAAATCTTCTGATATGATTGCTGTTAAAAATATTAAAAAAAAATAAAATCTGAGAATCTTCCTGTGATCCTAAATATGGACACACTATTTAGGTGTCTTCCTGTTATGGCATTGTCTTCCCTACATGTAGTATTTATACCTGGATTTTCTGTTGTTCCTGCAGACTTTCCGGGGCATTCCAGGTGCTGGCATATTTCCTTTGCTTGCATTATGACTTCAGTCCTATACAGCACATTGCAAAACAAATGCTTGTTTGCACCGTTGTGTTTTCCATACTGTTTAAACTAATAAAATACTTTTACACAGCAAGGTTTAACAAATGTGCACAATAAATTATGCATCTGCTTTATCCAGTAAGAGAAAAACATTATTTGAATATGTTGTAGGCCATAATCAGAAGATAATACGGAGTTCTCCTGCTGCTGTTGATCATTACACCAAAAATACTTGATTGTTGTTATTTTGAGCATGTAGCTATTTTTATATGTCTGCACCCTTGTCCCTAATCTCAGGAAATACCCTCTAGCCTACACTCACTCAACTGAGAGCTAGATTGGTACTTCTCAGCCAAAATCATTGCCACCTCAATAGAAGTCATTTGCATCTTAGCTGAAGTTTTTTGAGGCTTTATCAGCAGTGATTGCTGAAAGCTTAAGGTCCCCTGTTGCAGTCTCATCTGGAGAGAAGATCAATCTTTACAGTTGCCAATAGGAATACTCCCACTAAGGCACACAAGGTATCTTCTTTTATGAGGTTTGATAAGATCTACAGCAATCTGACTGTTGTGTTTACTTTTGGCACGTATTTAAGGAGGAGTTGTAATAAAATGGCACTAGTGCCTAGTGGCACTAAAATTTTCTCACTACAAATGAGATCTTTAATTGGTAATTTTCACTTTAATACTGCCTTTTATTAAAATACCATTTTCTCCATCTGCCTTACAGTTCTTCATTGATCAAAACACATGAAAATAGCTTGGCCATTGTTAGCTTCAAGGAATTCACCTTCCTGATGACTCATTTAAAAGTGAATCTCCGGCAAATGTAGATTTTTAGACTACTGGGATTATTGACACTTTGTAGCTTCATTCCAGAGAGGACCCTATACTTCCAAAGGCTCACAGTGATTACAAAGCACTTCACCAAAAGCCATGTGTTAAGCAACTGAATCTTCCAAATTAATGATGGTTGAATAAATGTGTTCCTCTGCAAACACAGTAATGAATCATAATTTATAAAAATCTTTAAAATTTGTAGTTTTCTAACATGCAGAGCTTCATGTATTGTTGCATATATTCCTTGAACAGCATTTGCAATATTAGTATTTTCCATTTTTCTCAAGTGTTACCTCAAAGAATAGTGCTTGCTTTTAGCTGAGAAATATGCTCTTTTTCACCACTGAAGTGTTGTTCTGTTCTGCAGTAGTTCCTGTGCTGTCTCTCTAGATAATGGTGCACATTAACAACACTGAGAGCAGCAGTGCTGCAAGAAGCAGTGATGTTTCTAAAGATAACTCCAGGCCTTTAAATTGAATTACCAGTACTGAGATGATTCTCTTTGCCAAGCTGCTACTCCATTGCTTGGCTGTCAACTTTCAGAAATCATTCCTCACTAGTGACCCAGAGCTGCTGTGAACGGCTCCCAGTATAATTTTGAAAAGTGCTTTTTATGCAGAAGGCATTGAGGGATCCTCTGAAAGATTTCAGTTCACTACAGCACCGTCCTTGAGAAGGGCTGTGCTTGCTTTTAGGTGCAAGACATTCTGGAACAGTTCATTACATTTACATGGCTTATAATGCATTGGCACAAAGTCAAAAAGAGGATGTGCCTGCAATATGGAAAGAACTTCTATGATTTATGGTTATTTTTGAGTCTGTATCTAAAGAAAAAATTTTCTACTCTGACTTGTGTCAGTGGCATTTACGGTTTAGGACTTCTTGGAGAGAAATGGGATGCACTGGAGAAGTAGTGCATGGGGTTAAGCAAAGGGAAGAGATCTATTGCAGACCACTGAAAAGACATAACACACTGGCTTCAGGAAATCCCCTGAACAGAAAGTAGTTGGAATCTGGAATGGCACTGGGGAAAGGGCCTTAGTGCTCATCCTTTTCTTACCCTCTCCTGGGTGCCCATTTATGGTCATTGTTGGTAACAGGATACCAGGCTATATAAAGACTCAGTATGAAGCAGCATGGTTGGGTTTTTATTCTCGAAGATGTACAATACAGAGGACCATTCTTTCCTCCTCCCACCTGCACTTATCCTTGTTCCCCACAGAAATACAAATAACCTGCTATTATACAGGGCTGTGTAATGAGTATTTCTGTTAGTGATGTTGGTACTGTTACAGTCCTAATGGTGTGAACATACAATTTCAACAGTTCAAATGAGCCCTGCAGCAGTTAGGCTAGTCAGCACAAACCCTCTTTTGTTTTCCAGGAAAATTTAGGATTAGGAAAGCCTGCATATTATTTTCACTGCTTTAGGAGGGAGAGCAAATGTTTGGAATATATAACTTCTGACCTAGTATCCTTTTCTTTAGGATGTGGAACTGGAAAGTATCTCAGTGTCAACAGTCAAGTGTATAATCTGGGCTGTGATTACTGTGAAGGACTGGTAGAAATTGCCAAGAAGAAAGGTGATGAGGTTCTGGTGTGTGACAACCTTAACCTTCCCTTTAGGGATCAGTGCTTCAATGCAGTCATTTCAATTGGAGGTAAGACAGCATACCTTCATTCTGTCCCCAGTAAATGAGATTTTCTGTGTTCTTTTCTTTCCATGTGGTTTCATTTCAATTAATTGTTTTGAAACAGTTCCTTAGAATTACAGGAGATAGAACTGAAATTAATTTAGTCAACATGAAACAACAAAACTCCAATTACTCAAGAGGCACTTTTGACCAAGGAAATATGCATATCACTTGTTTGTTTATATGTGATAGAGAAAAGATTTCCTTCCAGCATGCATTGTAAACAAGTGAAAACTAATCTAAACATGGTTGCTCAAAGCTTAAACATATTAGATGCTCAAGACAAGCTCTTGGTTTCTCCATAACATCTGTTTTGAACAGCAAATGCATTGAAATGAAAACTTTATAGCAGAACTTGGAACTCACATTAACAGTTATGTGTTATGAATTCGCATTTCTCTTAGTCGTAAGAACTGAGATTCATACAAGCTCTTGTTGTCTAAAATGACCAGGGCATCTCTGCATTTTAACTCTTCTGACCTCTCTCTTGGAAAATACTACTCATAATTTGAGAAGTATAATTTGCAAAGTGTAGATAAAAAAAGAGTACCCACTTACAGTCTAGGTTTTTAGCTCTAGTCTTGATTGAGCTTCTTTCAGGGTTTTTTAATTCATCAGCAAAAGTACAAAGCATGATAATTATTATTATCAATTATTATTGATAGCAATCAACAAACTACTTGAAATGTGATAGAAATTTATTTTAAAATGTATCTTTCACATAAACAGATGGAAGGAAAGGGTGACTGATACACAAGCAGTAATCATATTACTTTGTTTCGTGTTGGCTAGTTAACCAGTGAGCCCTACCCACATTTTAGGTCTTGTAGCACCATTTCAGTGCTTATCAGAGCAGCTGACTCAGAAGGATAGCATACCTATCTAGTGTTTATATCAATTATAAGCCTGACAAGTTTAAAAGTTCACAAGCTATTTCAGTACATTTAACAATAATGGATTTTAATCTCTCTTGAATAGAGACACGGTATGCCTGTGTCCATCTAATTCTAAATAAAGTGGTTTTCATCCTATTACAGAGAAAAACAAGTATTTATGTACTTAGTCAAGTACTCTTCTTGGATTTGTTGATATAATCATGTTTATAGGATTGATTTTTCTGCAGAACCACCAGAGTGATTCTAACCAGAAGGAATATTTAACCCATTTAGGAATTTGCACAGATTCTGTTGGTTGATTGTCATTTCTTTCTGGTAAATTAAGCTTGTATGTATATGCTGTCTCTGTCAGTTTTGATAAAATTTTGCAGGAGGTTCTGTGGTAATATATGACCTAACTCCAGTATAAGAAAATACCAGTTCCCTTCTCCCTATCCTGTACAAAAAAAAAAAATTTTTAGATTTTTTTTTTTTCAATTTTGAAAAACGATTCCTTGGAGTCAGGAGTACAAAACAAACAGTGGAAACAAACACTGACTACATAGATGGGGAACTCTTCTCAGAGTTGTCTATTTTGTATTCTCAGCAGCTTGTGAGAGTCTTCTTAATATTAAATGCCACGAATGCTTTTCTTGGCTTGTGATAATAAAGGTACATTTTTTCCCCCTTGGTAATTTAATCATTGTTTTGAATAAAGACAGGGCTAGTTGGATGCACTTTTTATAACTGCAGTGTTGAACACTGTTTCTACACCCAGAATTGGCTACTGTCAAGCAGCACATATAATCAAATTTTTCTGAATTTATAGAGAAATGTCTTCAGGTAAGAACATGCTCTATTGCCTGCTGTTCCATGGGTAGACTGAATGTTTTTCATGTAGAAGTGGCTGGCTCCAAGTCCACTTGAAACAAATCATGGAATCAGTCCTCTTTACATCACTGATCAAATCTAGTACTGATGATATATAGGACAACATGATCAATGTGTCCAAGCTAGGTACAAGTTAATGCCTCTGAGAGTTTAGAGAGAAAACAGTTTTCTTAGCTATTCTCTGACTGTTAAAATTGTCTCATTCATACTCCAGGTGAATAGGAAGATAGAAATAATGTAGAAATTTTGAAATGTAGTGTCATTTCACATTGCAATGAAATTTGAAAATTTGGAAATTGTCCTGGAAAGAAAATCAAAATATTGTGATCAAAATTTTTATTTTTTACTAGCATAACGTAATGTAAAAAAAATATAAAATGCTGAGACATGCAATGTAGACATCTTTTACAAAAATTAAATTTAATTTGACAAAATTAAAGGTGTGGTGAATATTTGTCTAAATGTTCTCATTAGAACATTTGCAAGTGTGCTGATATAAAAGTTCAAACTATCTTTTTTCTGATGTTACACTTTGCTGTATTTGTTACATGGTGAAAAGATTTTCTATTTTCAGTAAGATAAGTCTGAAAATTGTGCCAAAAACTAAAGTCAAATTGATACTAACTCACCTAAAGGCTAGGCATTTAAGTGAAAGCCTGCCATGTTATAATGTCTTATGGGTTATGCAGAGGAACAGAAACCTTCAGCTTATATTCCTGACTTTTCTTCAATCCCTGTTTTGAGATTAATTTCCTTCTTCCAGATTTTCCTATTTTTATCTATTGGACAATCACAAAAGAGAGCATTCTGAGGTGAACCTCCATTGTGGTACCTATAAATTCAGCCCTGTTGCTGACTTGCAGCAAGTGATAATTTGGAATGAGGCAACTGAAATGATTGAACATGTAGAACAGGTTGAAGATGGAAGTGCTTTGTCTTTACTAATATTCAGTACATAATACCTTCCCTTTTTTCACAGTGATACATCATTTCTCAACTAAACAAAGGAGAATCAAAGCAATAAAGGAAATGGCAAGGATATTGACACCTGGAGGCCAAATAATGATTTATGTTTGGGCTATGGAACAAAAGAACCGTCGCTTTGAGAAACAAGATGTATTTGTTCCATGGAACAAGGCCTTGTGCTCACGCCATTTTTCAGAATCAAATCAATCTGGAGATAAGGGTGAGTTTGTCCATAGTGCAAAAGGCCAAGACATACACCCTGCACAGCTTGTCATCTCTGAGTGCAGCTACCAAAACAATCTGCAGCCAGAAACGGATTCAAAACATCCCCACAGTATGGACCATTGCTTACCCAGAGCCTGCTGCATGAAAATTTCTGAGGAAGAAAACAGATTTTACAGTGCTCTAGGAAGATCTTTCCGCTCATGGTTTTTCTCCAGATCACTTGATGAATCAGCCCTGAGAAAGCAAAGTGACAAAGTGAAGCACCTGAAACCTGAAGGAGTGTGGGCCAGCAGTGCCGTACCCGTTCAGCATTCACGGCACTGCAGTTTGGATTTAGGTCACCATGGGGCACTGTTAAACGAGCAGAGTTTAGATGATGATGATGATGTGTTTGTGGAAAGCCTGTCTCTCAAAAAGCCACAGTGGTCACCAGCCACAGGTGCACTGAAGGATTTAAGTTTAAACGGAGGACACCAAAGTGTAGCTCAGAGCAAGGGGGACAAAGCTTCATTTATCAATGGCCCAGTGGAAGACAAGGACTGCATCTGTGATTGTAATAAAGATGGTGCTGGTAAGTCTGATGCCAGCAAGTTTTTCAAAAGAACTTCAACAACTGACTCCACTGACTCAGCTTTGGATTCAGCAGTGTCTGTTGGGGACCAAACTGATGCCATGTTGGATACAAAGGCCTTCATGCGTTATTACCATGTTTTTCGGGAAGGAGAGCTAAGTTCTCTGGTAGAAGAGAATGTGCCTGAGCTTCAGATACTTTCTTCCTGCTATGACCATGGAAACTGGTGCATTATTGCAGAGAGAAGAGGAGCATAGCTATAAAGAGAACAAAGCAGAATCCAGTGGCTGAGGATTTTAAGCTCTTCCTTCTGTTACTGTGATTGTGCAGTGTGACATGGAATTTGAATCTTGTAGTTGTGTGCCATTCGTTTTTGAGTTATTGTCTCTTAACTATTTAACTAGCTAATGCAAGCTCTGTATATAGGAATGTAAGTGGTAGACAATATTTATGTTTTGTTAAACTTTTATGAAGTTAAAACTGTAGAGTTTTATATTGCTGTTAGCAAATAATTGTGTTTTAAAATATACTTTTCTATTGAGAAATAAACCTTTTTATAAAACAAGGATCAGGGCATCTTTTATGAGAAATATCCTCTCAGTAGAAAGTCTAGTCTTTGTTCTTCAGATGCCAGAAGTTTGTCACATTGCTTCCTATTCTTGAAGTCCTATAAATGAGACATAGACACTATGTCTAAAATTGTACTTGACTGTACACTGGTAGAGTGCATGCTGCAGAACTGGGAGCAAGCATGGTCCCAGTGCTCCTTAGCTAGGAGTAGAGTTATTAAAGGGCAAAAAATTGGGTACCAAACAAGCTCTGCATATTCTGTCATTTGATGTTTGTATTTGGGAGCAAATGATAGCACAGATTGAGGACAGCATTTTTTACTTTTGTTTTAAAAATAATTAAATTTGTTTCTCAGGTGCAGATGAAATTTTATGTGTTAGTTCTCACAAATACTTTATCCTAATTTCCTTTGCTGTAGTTTTTCATTGGCTATGTGTATATAAAAGTCAGAGGAATTTGTGAGAGTGTGATTATTACGTAAAGTTCTAAAAAATCAAATCCTTGAAATACATTTATCTTTTTGATAAGCCTGGGAAGCTAAAATTAAATTAATTAAAATGCAGTGCATTAATTATCTGGTCAGCTGTTGTATTTACTTTTCTTGTTCACAGACATGAGAATATATATTAACAGTGTGTTAATGCAGACAGGAAAAGGATAAGCCCAGTTTGCACATAAATTACAAATTCTTGTCTTGTGAAGTGTAAATGAACCTTTTGAGACCTAAGTGATAATAGATGGTTTACACAACTTTCCTGTTCCCTCCAAGACATACCATCACTATCTATCTGTAGTAGGTTGTAGCAGTTTATAGTGCTGGGGATGAAAAGCACCTGGCTTCAGAAGACCAGTAGTGGAGCTGCCAACAGAAGCAGGACTAGAAGAGGCTGATTGCCTCATTAGCACAGAGTTACTCCATGCCTGATCTTGGTTCACAGTCAGTGGTTGCAGTGCAGGGCACATCTTCAGCTGGTGTGATTTCGTGACATTTAATGGAGCTGCACAGATTTCCTCCTTCCCCCCTCTCCCCCCCCAAAAAAAACCCAAACACCTTTTGTTACAGCAGTTTTAAAGAGCTATATAATTAAGATGTCTGCCCTATTGTTGAGCAACTAGCTTTGAATACAAGGCAATAGCAGTGAAATGCCAAGCTTTTCCAGTCTATGCTGCATGAGCAGGTGGATTTGGGATTGTTCAGTAGAAAACCTTGATGGTGCTGAGTATTTTCGATGTAGCTTCCCAGCTGTTAATTGCCACATGGTAATGTATTACAGATTTATTTACTGGGGCAATGTCCTTAAGTGATCATTTTTGTCTTCCTTATACCTTGAGATCCTTATACTTTATCCTTCCTGGGCCTGTCCCACTTGCACTCCCCACAGGCCTTTGAAAATAAAGGTGTGGCTAAAGAACCAACCATACATTTGAGGCTTCTGAAATACCGTTCCACTCCAATCTAAATGTTACTTTCAATAGAGCCCAGGGCTGTGGCTTTCAGTTGCTGTGTATGAGCCATACTTCAGAAAACGGCCCATATTCCCTGCCTCACTGGGTCCAGCTGCTCCTGGCTGAGGGGGCTGCATCTGCTGCATCCTCAGGCTCCAGATGTAGACACTTAGTGCCAAAGTAGCCATACTGCAGAGCCAGCATGGACTGTGCTGTGCTCCACACCTCATTTGCAGTGTGAAACAACAGGGGAGGCCTGCCTCTTTTGTTAGGAATTTCTGGATGAGCTTGAGAATTTTACAAGAGAAGCCAATTACTTCCAGATAAATTTTCCCAGTGGATATTCAGCACTGCTGGAATTTGGGCTGCATTTAAGAAATAGGTAGATTATTATCATGCTATATCCAATTCTGAAACTTCATCCCTAAATGCCACCATGCAGAAACTTTATTACACACATATAAAAAATGTATTATGTATTATTAATCCTAACTGACAGCTGAGTTTAGTTATTTGGGAGAAAGGACATCACAATTTTGTTATATGAATGTCTACAGTCTGACTGTGGCATGTTCAGTGCGTAGTTAAGTAGACTGGTGAAATTTGGTGTAAGCTGAGAAAGGAAAGGTGTCCATTCTCTTAGAATATAGACTTGTCATCCTTGCAAGAGACTGAATCAGTGTCAGGCTCTGGTTAATACTTCTTGCTCTATCTGTTTGAATAACAGTTGTCCCCTCAAAGCTGCTGAAGTATTTTGAACCACTTTTGTGTTTGTAGGCTTTCCATGCATTATTTGGTTTGAAGTTCTTGCCCAGGGATGCTTTTTACAAATACTTATTTCTGTATTGAATTTTTTCATGTTTTGAATTTATGCTGTGTTTGGATTGTATTCTTTTAAATTCCTGGGAGAAGGAGAGGGGAGGTTTGGTAAGCAGCTATTTTTTTTTCTTCCCCAAATATTCCCCAATAGTTGTCCTCTGAGGGTGTGTCATCACCATGTAACAGAATTTTTATGGAATGGGATCAGTCAGCTGAGGTTGTGACTGAGAAGTCTGCGCAGCAAACCTTTATTCTTGCAGGCAGTCTCCCATCTATTAATGGAGCCTGCCTGGATCAGTAACAGCTTCATCATCTCATAAACCAGATTACCTCACTCATAGCATGGTGAAGGCTTCTCTTGAGTGGTTTCTGTTTTGAGGAGGCACACCTTAAGCAAAAGGTAATTTCCAGCAGAATCCATGTGATCCCAGACTTTAATAGCTTACAGACAAAGTTAATGTGCTCAGAGAAGTGGATATACCATTAAAAAGTACAGTAAATGAATGAATAAGTAAATAAAACCCAGCTGTCCTTGAAAGCTTAAACTTTTGGCAATGGCAAGACTGAAAGATCTGACTGCTAATAAGGTAAAAGGCAAATGTGTTTTTACATTGCTTGTCTGATAATTGGGCAATAATCTTGTCTCAATTCTGCTGATAAAAACTTGCTTCTGGCTTTAGTGGGCTTGGATTGCTCCCAAGGTGCTTATGAAGCACTGAGTGGCATGTGGAGAAGTTTTGATGACATGAGAAAGGTGCCCTGGTTTCTTACAAAATTAATTCAGGTGGAACTCCCACCTGAAGTTGAATGAGTTTCTGCCCATTGCCTGTCATCCTATTGCTTGGCACTACAACTGCAGTAAAAAATACATTTAACAGACTGACTTTTCCAGGATTAATGCAGTTGTAATCATTGATAAATATTTTTATTAGGAGTGAACATGTGTACATTTTTTGGTACTAGCAGTGACTAATTTACTTTCTTCCAAACTTGTTGTGTAGGAATTTTAAAATCACAGTTGAGAAATTAAAGCTAAAAACATTCTAGCAGACTTTTCTGGAACTTATTTTTATAGAGGTTACTTATGACCATGGTTCACAATGCTGAGTGAAGAGTTGTGTATGTTCCACCAGCAAAATGTTGCTAGTGAGCCCTTGGGTAGGTTCTGAGGAGAAATAATTGCTGTGATCCTGCATCCTCTCTGCTGTGTCATGTCTCCATCAGACTGCATTCATAGCACTGTTGGGCCGTATTAGTATGGACAGTGTGTTAAATCTGCTGCACTACCCATTTTCTTGCTCAGCACTTTTATGGGATTTGGGACTGCTTCAGTACTTGAGGAAAATGAAGTGTGTCAGTGTTAAATATATACAAGTGCTTCTCTCTTTTGTGAGTTCAGCATTTCTTACTTTTACAATATATGAATTCTGGCAGTTAAGCCATGATTTTATCTTCCAGTCTGCTGGTGAAAACCATGCTGAGGTACTGCTCTGGAGTCGATTCTGTGTCCATACATGGAATCTATTCTTTAGTGTTCAACAGAAATAAATCCTACTTGGTTAAAATATAATTTTCTACAAAATTTGTGTATCTTCACATTAGCTAATAAATATATTAGCCCCTGAAAATCTGTGTCTTGGAAAACTCTTAATGAATGTCAAATTTGAGAAGACTGTGTTAGTGCAGTTTTCTCATTCAGTTAGATGATATGGACACAATGCAGAAGAGGAAAGCACAATGATTTGCCGTGGAGCAGGGAATCTCTCTGCCTTTGAGCCATTTAAGCTATCTCTCCATCTTCTAGAGTTTGGAGTGCTTGAGGACAGCAGATGCCTCTGTTGCTCTTGTGGCAATTCAGTACCTGCACCTTCTTCTTCTCCCAGTGCTCAACAGAGATAAGTTGTCTTAAAAAGAATACAAAATGTCCTATGTTGTAAAAAAGCAAGCAACTAACCCTCCACCGAAACCACCACTACCACTACTAAAAAAAACCCTAGTTGGGGTGATTCAGCAATTACGATCAAATCTAAGCAGAAATAAAAATGTGAAAGAAGGAAAAAGAAAGGTACTATGTGTGGCACTTCTAGCTTTGAAAAGATTTCTGGATATAAATTCTCCATCCCCTTTATCCTTGTTGGCAAGGTGCTGTGCTCTGCTTTGATGAGGGGTTCATAGATGGGACAGTGGACACAGGAATAGTGAGACGGTATTGGGTTGCCCTCTTCAGTTGTGACAAAGTAGGTTGGCTTCTGCAAAATTTTCAGTGTGTTGTAGCTTTTTGTAGAGCATCTCAAATTCTTTTTTTCTGAATGAAGAAAGTATTTCTTTGACAGTTTCATTTTGAAACTGTCACAAGTAAAATAGATAAAATATATAGCTGAAGATACCTCCTCTTACACATGTGATAACAAGAAGTCTCTGTGTGTGCACAGTCAAATTGAAACCTGATGCTCATCTTGCACAGGATAAAAATAAGTCATTTGTGAGAGGCATTTTGGTGGGGCAGCATCACGTTCTCTGTGTCTCTCTTCTGCATCTTTGCAGAAGACACTATGCTACATGTCAGAATTACTGGGAATAAGTGGACCCTTCACATCTCTGCTTCCTTACCACAGAACTGACAGGATAGTCAGGTTTAATTCTGAACAAAGTGTTTCTTGTGGAAGGAGGAATTGGCTATTTGGGCAGAACAAATGCTGTAGTGCAGAGGGAGTACAGATACTCCAGACAAAGGTAAACCTCTCTACT
>JAYDZK010000202.1:43803000-43850440 GCA_034509185.1 Euphonia xanthogaster | reverse complement strand
ACTCCAGACAAAGGTAAATCTCTCTACTTAAAAAGGGAAAGTGGAATGTTTCGTGGCTCACTGGCTAAAGCTGTATTCCAGTGTGTCCAAGAGAGTGCAAGAGATGAGACAGTGAAAAATTTAATAGAGAGCAAGTTGCACACAGCATTTCCAGGCTGGTTTAAATTCGTGTTTTATTCCATGATGTAGCCTGATGAAGGTCGTTGCCTGTATTGAGCACAAGGAGTAACTGTCAACGTCAATAACCATCAAGAGTGCTCACTGCTTCTTGGATCTGACCTTCTTCACTTTACAAAGACTGGTGTTCTAACATTGACCACTGGACCATTAAAAATGTTTGTCTAACTCCTGAGTCATAGGTTTAAATAATGAGCAGTACAAATATATCTCTGTATATATAATTTTTTAATGCAACCTTTTAATTTTTTTGCCCCGCATATGCTAAATGCTTTCATTACGTTATTATACAATAGTAAGTAGCCCTTGATGCAATTTCAGAAAGGGAAGCAAACAATTTGACAGTGAGGAAGAAAGAGCTAAGCCATGAGTACAACTGAGCTGCCAGCCAGGGCATGTTTGGATGGAGGTAGTAGGAAAGAAAGGGAAGGTGCTAGGAGAATCACATTAAAGAGAATGACAAAAAGTTGCTCAAGCTTGTGAAATCTGACCTCATTCAGGGAAAAATTACCTCAAAATCTGATTCAAAGTATTCCATTGACTCTCCTGGTCTTTGTATTGGCTGTTCTCAGAAATGCCTGTTTACCCTGAGATTTTCCTTTCTGTGGTTCTGAGGAGAAACAAAGATCCCGGATTGGTTTAATTTATGTCTAAATATAAAGTAGAGCAATCACTTTAATAGTGGAACAAATGTTTGGCCACAGTTTCACAGGAGTGTTTCCATAGTCCCTAGAAGAGTGAGGCACAGGCACACCCAACTCTTTCTCTCTCCTGCCTCCACCTGAGATTCACAAGGAAATAAAAGTTAAAAAAAAATAATCTGTGCATGAAGGGCAGACTGGGGTGACATGTTCTCACCTGCTCCTTGAGCTGGGTATTCAAAGCCCCAAAACTTTGCGTGTTTATTTTTATTTGCCATGGAAAATACCTAAGGCTTGTCTGGAGAGACCAAATTCTGAAGTGAAAGGAAACTTTTAAAACTTACCCGTGAAAAAACAGTGATTCTGTACCTGAATTTGCTCCGAGTTACAGCCATTGATTTTGCTAGTGTTTGGATCAACTTCCTAAATGGGAATTTTGCCACACAGAGTGCATGTCTGCTGTATGCACTCCAGTGTGTTCTCAGGTGCAGCTTTGCCTTTCAGTTCTCATAAAGACCTTACAGGAGATATAAGTGATGTAGTGCTGTGCAAAGCAGCCTTTTGACTGTGAACTGAATTTGTAATTGACGTATCTATGAAATAAACAAGCCATTAGTGTCTCTGAGCAGGTTAACCCAGGAGCCCTTCAATCCGTGCTGGGTCGTGTCTCTGTGGTAACATATTAGGCTCTGGGTTATTGTGAATAGAGAAGCCTAAAGGAGAACTAACTGGAGACAAAGTACCAAAAAACCCATGCTCAAGTGGATAAATACGAGAAACAGATTTAATACAGCAACTACATAAACAGTTTAGACATTCTTACATTGAACTTTGAAATAAACAAGAAATTGTGTCGTGGTAGCCATTTGGCGATAATAAATATGGAGATTTCGGGAATGGTGACATGAAAATGGAATGCTGGCAATGAAACTGAAGTAAGGAAAATTTATATTTTCATGTACATGGTCAAAAGAGTTGTTCCGCATGTGTAACAGGCTATAAGATGCTTATGTGAAACCATGGAATGGAAGGAGGATCAAGAAAAGGGAGAGATGAGTGCACATACCCAAAATTCTACACTTAACTCACTCTACATCACTGTGGAAATGTCACTCTTGGGTGACACTTCCAGTCCCTTCTTCACATCCTGAGGAGGACTTTGAATGACAGTGATGTTCATACACCATTGTGGTCCATATCTGAGCTGCGTCTTTGTCAGGGGATGTTTGGCAGGGTGGCTTCTCTGAGGTGTCAGTTCACTGTGGGCTGTCCTGGTTACATGGAGCTGACAGTGTGAAATTCATCACTCTAATACATACAGACTCGTGCTCTTAAATACAAGGGGAGTAACATAATCAAGGAGATACCTTGGCATGATCTGAGGCTACTTTTCAGCTGGTTTGATCCCTACAGTTTGTGTGTGCCAAAGCTGGATTTTTCCTGGATTGGTTGGTTGCATGCAGAGAATAATGTGAAATGACATTTTCTGCCAAGGCTGAGATCATTGCTATCATAGTGGTCTCCTGCATTTGTGTGCCTTCTTACCCTCAGAACAAATGCAAATGTTTGAACAAGTAAGTCAGAAGGATTCAGAAATGGAAGAAGGAGAGAGACCATAGGTAGGAATATTCATAACAGTGCTGGAGAATACCACAGTTAAGAAAGAAATGTTAAACGAAGAAGTTAAAAAAATTACTAAAGGAAAGGAAGAAGAAATGTGAACATGAAATATAAGGCAGTGTTTTTCTCATGTAAACCAGCCAAGTGTCTGTTCAAAGGACCATAGGAAGTTTCTTAACACATTTTTTAATTGAGAAATATAAAAATTTAAAAGTGAGACCTGATCACCATATAGTTGGACTGCAGAAGCTTTTATGGGATCATTAGTGTGGGATTTATGTAGGAAAATTAGCTTTTGGGTAACAGTGCCTTAAACAGAGTCAACATATAAATAACTTCTCAGGACCTAGATGTATATTAAGGTCACTTCAGATCAAGCTGTGTAATCATTATCAAACCTAAAACTCAGATCTGTGGGATTTGGATGTGACTGGCACTGTTGGTAGTACCAAATTTTATTCTAAGCTACTTATTATATAACTTCTTATTAAAAAAACCCAAACATGTCCGATTATCTTTCAGGACCCACATGCCACTCATTTGAGATAGAGGAGCAAGGCAGAAGAACATGGAATATGGATCTGACTGTTTAGATAACATACTTTGGAAAAGTACAGAGAGAGGCACTGGGAGAACAGAAGTGCTGTCCTAAGGAAGTGAATGCAAAAGCCTCTCACAACCAGGAAACTATATTTAGAGATTTTTGCCTGTAAGAAAACCCCCTCTGTTTAATTCTTCACCAGCTGGACCTTGTGATTTCTCAGCAAGGCTGGCAAAGCACAGCATTGCACCAATCCCATCTGTCAGTCACAACGCTTGTGGGACAGTGCCTGCTTCCGTCTGGGGGAGCTCTGCAGTCAGCTCAGATGGGTTTGGCATTTTTCTGGCGTTACAAAATCACTTCACAGGTGCTGAACATTAGGTGACCACTGAGACAAGGGTCTAAAACATCTACAAATCGTAATGAGAAAGCAAAATTGTCTTCATATTTTTGTTGTTAGTCAGATTAATGATAACATACAGTGAACTTTTCTAAGGTCATTAGAAATAGAAATGTACTTTTCACTTTCTAAATATATACACATAAATTATTAATAAGGGAATCAATTATTCCATTTTGGTAGAAACAACAACTCCAGAAGACTGTTAGTTCTGACAATAAATTTATGTTTATTTATCAGTATTTTATGGGCTTCCAGAGCTATGTGTTATTGATATTCTCAGTGTTAGGAAGAGATGTATTTGGCCAGGTTCTTTCATTAACCAAAGAACGTGAATATATTTAAAATAAATTCCTTTTGATTGTCCTGTCTGAGCTTCTCTTGAATATTTGAATACACTAATGAAATAGAGATAAAATACAGGTGATCCAGTAATAACATTGTTTTCTACAGCAATGGTAATGTGTACAAGGACAATTGAATACCGTCTGAAGTGTTTCACTTAACTAAATATGAAGAAAATCTTCAGTTTTCCACTAGGTGTCAGTCAATCTATTTCTTTGGTTAAATAGGCTCTGCAGAAGAAATTTGAGCGCAAAAAGCTGATGTCAAGCTGCTATAAAAATAGTTACATTTTTTGAGAATTCCAAACAGAGGTATTTTGAAAGAATGAGACCAAATGGATGACTTTTTAATTTTAATTGTGCCTCTATTTTTTTCATTTGCTTTACATTTTCCATTTAACAGCAGTCAAGAAATCTCCCACAAACTCCAACCCTGATACTGCTCCAGGGAAACAGGGGAGAAGGAAGGAAGAAAAGGAGCAATCTGGCCTTGACTATGGAGACTCTGCTTGGTTATTTCATGTCGGTCCTGCGCCAGCAGCAGCAGGATTTGAACCTTTCAAGGGGAGAATGCCCAAGACAGCAGAATCCAAAAACTTTCAAGAAAACTCCAAGGCATCAAGGATTTGAACTGCCACTGCACTGAAAGGAAATGGCACCTTTCCCAGTGCAAGGCATGATAAGGCCCTTGGGAAAGGTCTTGAGAGTGCCGGAAGAGCACAGAAACATCTGTGCAGGAAAAGAGAGGACAAGAGAGACGCAGCAAGTAAGGTCTCCCCATATGAATTTGAAAAGGGAAACCAGACATAGCTCTGCTAATGGTAGCCTTGGCCCCACGTTGCTGGTCCTAATGGCAATTGAAGGGTATTGACCTCTTCTTTTGCCAGGCCTGGCCAGACTGGAGCTGCTCTGGGAAGGCAGAACCCAAAGAACATAGAGGAAAGGAGAGGTCAGAAAAGTGATGGTGCAGAGCAGGACATTTGCCAAGCGGACAAAGCAAGCCAGATGCAGCTGTTTATGAGGGACCTTCCCTTTGGGGAAAAGAAACAAAACATTGGAATTTAAATGGGGATCAGTTTGGAATGCTTTGGTGCATGTCCCTGCAGTTGATGGCATGCCATGCCTTTTGATGCCTTTCACTTTGGTGAAGATTTGATTTTTTTTTTAATTTTTTTTTTAAGTAACCTTGCCATGTCCCTCATATCTTCCCCTCCAAGTTTTTTCTTCTTCCCTGATTTTTCCCCTGCTTTTGCATCATCTCTGACATGAGGTTTGGCCTGATTTGGTCCTTTGCACTGCACCTGCTGCAATCCTGGTCCATTTTCTTGTAGTCCCTAAATTTCCCAATTTTTTTTTTTCCTCCAATCTCATTTCCTTTGATGGTGTCTCCATTCCAGAGTGTTCCTAAGTCCTTCCTTTGTGTTTTAGCCTTCAAGGTGGATCAATATTCTGGCATGCTTGGCTGCATGTCCCTGCAGTTGATGGCATGCCATGCCTTTTGATGCTTATCACTTAGGAGAAGATTTATTTTTTTTTTAAAGTATCCATGCCTTGTCCCTCATGTCTTCCCCTCCAAGTTGTGTCTTCCTCCTTGATTTTTCCCTTGCTTTTTCAAAATTTTTGAGGTTCGTTTTGGCTTGATTTGGTCCTTTTCACTGCGCCTCATTTCCTCCCAGACCACTTTCTAGTAGTCACTAAATCTCCCGATTTTTGGGGGTTTTTTTGGGTTTTTTTCAATTGCATTTCATTGGATCAGATCTCCTTTCCAGAGTGTTTGTAAGACTTTTTTTGCTGTCCCGCAAGATTTCAATGGGGATCAATTGGGAATGCTTTGGTGCATGTCCCTGCAGTTGATGGCATGCCATGCCTTTTGATGCCTTTCACTTTGGTGAAGATTTTTTTTTTAATTTTTTTTTTTTTGAAGTAGCCTCGCCATGTCTGGCTGGCAGAAGATTACGTTCAGCCAGTTCAATGCCAGAGTGTGTGTCAGTTCACCAGGAGCAGGTAGGTTGTGGTATACAACACATGAGAAGCTAAAGATTTCTTACTCTTGGACAAAAATAGTCAAGTATCATAAAAACAGATCAAAATCTGTTCAAGTTCTCCTCTTATCCCAGCCAGGGAAGCTTCTAGACAGTCCCTCCTCTTATGTAAATGCATGCAGTTTAGGGGAAAGGCTGGTTGTTCAGAACTTGAGCTCCCCAAGAGGGTGGTGACAGGCCCCTTACCTTGGAGCATTGCTAAGCACGATGCAATCTAAGCACCTAGTCTGAGCTGTGCATATGCCTGTGAGAGGTTTTGTATCAGATCAGGGTGGGCAAAGAGAGAAGGAAATGAGATACCAGGGTCTGAGCCTGCATCTCCTTGGCTATTCTCTGTTTCATGGCTTGAAACAACTGCAAACTATCTGTATATATTCTACTCTAGTTTATGATCCCCTGAATCATGATGATGGGTACGCAACATTAATCGGATTAGTTTAAAAATATTAATCCAATTCTTTGTTTAATGGTACAAGTCCAGGCACAACTGATAACAAAAACTTACAGAATTTTGTGTCTTTAAGGAGCTGGCTAAATGCAATGCCATTCATCACAGTGATAAGTAGTTCCTCAGGCACAAATGCACACATCTCGCAGTCTGTGCCTGATGTCGACCAGATACAGCTCTGTTTTCTGTCTGCCCTGCGTGGTGCTATTGACAAAGACCTGTGAGCAAGGGCAAAGCAATACTCCTGGCAAATCCTTCACGAGTGCTGGGGTTTGCTGTCCTATGAAATTCTCTGGCAAATTTTAAACAGAATCTAGGAGTCTGATTTAGCAGGAGAGTAGACTGCAAACGACTTCAATCTTGCAATCAGCCCAGCATTTTGTTTGAAAATGGATTTCTTGTCTTTCAGTCAGGCTAAAGCTGATGTTTGGGCAAAAGCAGCCCCAAGGTTTGCTGTGTTGAGAAGAGCTCTGCAGAGCAGAGATCACCTGAAGCAGTCCAGGGGGTGTGGGAGTGATGCAGTGTTTGTGCTGTGTCATGATCCTGCAGCAAGCCTTGTCTTTGTTATCCAGTGATGGTTTCAGATTCTGTAACCACCTTAAGGTTACTGCTATGAAGTTGATGGCATGCCATCAAGGTATGATACCACAGAAATGTGGCAATACTTAAAAATCATACTTATAGTCTTTTAAATGACAGTATTTGCTTTTTTTCTTTCACCCTTGAGTTAATCTAAGCATAATTTTAATGGGGTTTATCATCTCTGATATGTCAAAACTTGTTCCTGTGATTAGCATGCAACATTAAGGTTCAAATATTCTATTTGTATCTCTAGTTCAAAATCCTTTATACTCTAGCTCCTCATCTCAAAATGTAGTTGATAGCACATCTGTTTCATCTTTTGTCTACCGAAAGTAATTTGATTTAGGAATCCTCTCGAGTTGTGCATAGACAAGAAGAAGCTTAAAGGAAAGTTTGTTCTCAGCTTGGCCTTTAGATATTTTTGTTTCAGTTTCTTGCAAAACTTGCACTTTTAATTTATGATTACTAAAGCAAAATAATATATTTTTTTTCCTCTTGGTGTTCTGGGGAAGTCTAACTAGGGAAGGCAAGGCATAGAGGGCATGAAGTTCATGTAGGAAAGCTGACTGAGGGACAGGCTTAAGTCATTCAAAGAGCCTGGGCTGAGTTCCTACTTATGCCAAAGGTTTTTGGATTATTCATTTATCTCTGAGGCTGGGACAAAACCTGGCAGAGCAGTGGAAGGGGAGTAACCAAGTCCTGCACAATACAGGAAATGCTCATGCCCCAAATACTACTTCAGGGACTAGTTTCTGTAAGAATTGGGCAGAAGAGAAGGGCAGCAGAGTGAGCTTGTTTGTTTAGACACACAATGTTTGCCTTTATTTCTCTCTATCTCTTCTAAGGACTGTGACGGCACTTCCTTCCTAGCTCATTTGTGTGGCTGCCTGAAAGGGATATGTCTAAATAGGGGTCAGAGCGACTTTGCTTGTTTGTTAAACAATATGGGAAGAAAACAGAGGCCATGAAGAATACCTCCCTCCCCTCTGTGCCCCAGGGAACATTCTTTACAAAATTTGGCAGCAACTCTGTCATCGCAAACCAGCAAACCACTACATGGAGAGGCTGGCTCTGGAAACTGTTTTAGCCATTTAACAGGATAGCAAGAGGAGGCAAAGGAAAGAAGCTTTAAAAAAGAAAAATTGTATAAAGCCTCAGAGAAAATCTCCACATCAGTAAGAGGCAATGTTTAAACAATAAAAAGTTTGTGGTGGTTTTCAAGGAATTAAAACCAAACAGTATGATAAGCTGGACTTTTTACATGGTGCATTATAAAAAAAGAGCATAGTAAATATCATGTTATGTCCCAGATTGTGCTGCTGATCAATTTAAACAAATGTTCTCTCTGACAGTCACCATTGCAAGGCTGTTTG
Source organism: Euphonia xanthogaster (assembly GCA_034509185.1). Classification (NCBI taxonomy): domain Eukaryota; kingdom Metazoa; phylum Chordata; class Aves; order Passeriformes; family Fringillidae; genus Euphonia; species Euphonia xanthogaster. The sequence continues at coordinate 43,842,272 of JAYDZK010000202.1, read as the reverse complement.
CACATGAGCACAAGAAACCTTCTGCAGGTTCTTGTGAAAAATTCATCCAGAAATAAGCCCAAGTGCCTAGTGCAGAAATTAAAAATAATAGGAAATTTCATAGTTATATTTTTATCAAAGCTCTGCAAAAAACTAATAGTGAGTTCCAAATGTAGATTTTCAAGTTATGAAATTCCAAATTACAAAAATAATTACTTTTATAATAGAGTGGATGGTGCCAGAAAACAGCTTGTTTTGCCTTCTTTCCTCAGACCACTTGGTGAGATTTTGAATCAGTGTCTCTAGCCTCTTTTCTAGCAGTAAACTGGAGATATGATTCTCTGCAAGCCTAAAACTTCTGATACTTAAAATTTCCCAGGGTCTTCTAATTGCTTAGGTTTTTATCAAATACATGCCTGAGTGTGTTAGTGTGTTAGCCATGACTGGCCTGCTTAAACCTCTGTGTTCCTCAGCAGCAGGGCCTCTGAACTCTATCACTGCTTCTGACGTGTCGTTCATTCCCTCAACAATTTTGCCAGTGGGATGCTTGGGACATAGCCTCCCCTCCTTCCCAGTCCCATAGGTCTGTTGAATTGAACCTAGCTCAGTAGCTACTCTACCTGATCTTGCTTACAACTAACATGACAAGGCCAGTGCTATACCTAGAAAGTTATGTGATAATTTTATACACAATCATTTATTCTTATCTTAGGTTGAAAGAGTGGAGACAGTGAATGTGAGTATAATTTCTTTTGGACTGTGGTTCAGGTGTTAGCTAGAAAGTCTTGGCTTTTCTATTTTCTCAAGGTCATTCTTAAAAGGTCTCAAATGCAATTTAATGTGTTTTCAGAAGTCTCCAAAGCCAAGTAAGAGAGCTTGCAGACCAAGCACTGTGCAGTGTTAGTGCTGCTGTGGGTACCATTACAGTTCTGGAATTTATGAGCAGTTGTGATTCCGTCTAAATGTTTCTACTTTATTGAATACTTGCCCTGCATTATGAGGAGTATGTGTTTCTATGCTACACACCCCTGTACTTGGCACTGGTGAAGCTGCACCTCAAATCCTGTTTTCAGTTTTGGGCTTGCCACTGCAAGAAAGTCATTGAGGTGCTGGAGTGTGTCCAGAGGAGGGCAACAGAGCTGGTGAAGAGTCTGGAGCACAGGTCTTCTGAGGAGTGGTGAGGGAGCTGTGGTGCTGAACCTGGTCAAAAGGAGGCTCAAAAAGGACCTTATTGCTCTCTGCAATTGCCTGAAAGGAGGCTGTAGTGAGGTGAGGGTCAGTCTTTTCTCCTAGGGAAAAACTGACAGGACGAGAGCAAATGCCCTCAAGTTGCTCCAGGGGAGGGTTGGATTGGATATTAGGAAAAATCTTTTTGTGGAAAGGGTTGTCAAGCATTGGCTTCCCTGGCTGGCCAGGGAAGTGGTGGAGTCACCATCCCCAGAGTTGCTTAAAAGATGTGTTGATGGGGCACTTGGGGCACACTGTTTAATGGAGGACTTGGCAGCGCTGAATTAATGGTTGGACTCAACCACCTTAGAGGTCTTTCCTGCCCAAATGGATTCTGTGGTTCTATGCATACTTTGAATTGATGAGTAGCACAGGGATGCCCCTAGGGGAAGAGAATTACCATCAATTCTCACTGTGGAAGACATGAATCATCCTCATCAGCTTTTCCTCTCACAGGGAGGTAGGTGCTTCACTGCTGCCGAGGATGACAGGAGGCACCACCAGAGATTTTCAGTTTCAGTAATTTGTATGTACTTCTCCCAGTCTTAGATAATGGAGTAAAAGCACCTAAGCAGAGAGAGGCCAGGTGCCATGCTCCAGACACATTACCTTAATGAACCTCCCTCTCTTTTTAAGAAGGTCTAAAAGGCTTTCAAAGCTGCTTATGTATCTTAAACAAGTTTTCATTGTTAGGTGCTGAATGAAATTGTTTGTAGGCAGCAAAATTTTACCATTTTCTTCCTTTTCCTTAAGTACTGACCTTAATGTTGTTCTAGCTTTGTAGGCTATAGGTCAGGTAAGGTATCAGTGAGGTGTGATATTCAAATTCAGTTTGGATTATTGCTTGTATTATTGTATGATTTATTACTTGTTTTATGCTTTGGAAGCTCCTGTTGATAAATTATGTAGGTGACAGAGGCTTCAATAAGAAGCAAAAACGCCTGTGTGTGTTCTTCAGACATTCTATTGAGAGAGAGAAATGAGAAGAGTACAGACTGCTAGAGATTATATGATTGAATTAAAACAAATACTTTAGTATCTTTGCATTCCTTTTCATATGTTTAAATGGACTACTTAGAAAACACTCTATTGTACAACTTTCCCCAGAGATTTGGGTGAAAAAGTAGCCTATTAAAAACTTCACTAACTATACTGTCAGTGTTTCTATGAACTTGAATTATAGCCTAGCTGAAGACGACATGTTGAACCAGCTCATAACAGTGCCTTGACTAAAATTTATTTTCTTTTCGTTGTTTTTGAAAGAAAAGGCAAATACTTACCAGATGACCTGCTTGTTTTGAATAGACCTGTCAGGCTGCTGTCAGTAAGCATGTTGGAAGTGTTAGGCCAAAACTTTAGAAGAACCATTCCTCTATTACACATACCTTGCACACCATCTTAGTCTGGGCTGTTCTATAATTTTCTTCTGCTGCTAGCTGTCTTATTTTAAAAAATGACAGCTCTCTCAAGCGACACTCAAGTGTGCTAATTGATGCCACCCTTTTCTGAAATTCCCTTTTCATTTGCTAACCTTCTTCCTATATCTCTAATAAATGAAAGTATAAGCTCCCTCAAATCAGAGACATCTTGGCTACTATCACTCTTTCTACCAGCTTATAACATGCTTATGTCATGGAAAAAGCTGTTTAATTTCCTTCCCTGGAAAGCGTACATAAGTGTACCAGTCCTTTTAACACTCTACCTTTTGAATATTTTATATTTGAATAGTAGTATTCTTTCATTCACTGAGAATTCTTTTCCTAAGGGGCTTTTCCATTTTTAGTGTTATAAAGCCTTAAGAAATGTCTGTGTGGGTTAGGAGCAACTGTGATATTCAGACCCACCACATCACCCTTTTATTACTTGAGCTAATGAAGTGACTAGTAGAACACTGGTACCTGGAAAAACACACCCAACACACTTGCTGTAGGTCTTTTTCTTACTGTAGTAAGGAAAATCTCCCGAGCCGACGGAAGAATGGATTTGATTCTCTCTATGCTGGGGAAATCATGCTAATCAGTTATGGATCTTTCTGGACTTTGAGTAAAACTTAGGAAATCAAAGAGGTCGCCCAGTTGTGTGGTAACCTCCACATGCTGATCTTCATGCTCTTGGCCCATGGTGGGAAGGCACAGTTTCTTCTAATTTAAGTGAAAGTCCACTTCAATAAAATCTAAGCAAATTGCACTCCAAAACCTTAAATGTAATTCTTAGAGAAAGAACTATTATTAGTTCATTATTAGTAATTTCCAAAATAATTGAGATATTTTATTTTTGACACCAGATTTTTCCATGCTCAGCAAGGCAGTGCTATCTGACAGTGCTTAAAGGTCAAAACTGGTAGCCTGTAAGTCCTGTAATCATGGCAAATAATGAAGACAGGACCTTTGTTATGTCTTTGTGATGCTTTATGGAAGATAGGAAGCAATGATTCCAGGGTCTGAGCTTGCCCAGTTTTAAAATACTTATGCTCTTGCTGCTTCTCAGGGAGAGATTGTCCCACAGTCTCAAAGACCTCTTGCTGTGTGGAAAATTCCTTTTCCTTCCCTTCTGCCTCACATTTTCCATTAACAATTTTTTATCCCATCTTGTACACCCACTCAGTGAGTTTGAACTCTTCTTCTGGGTTTTTATGACCTTCTAGTGCTAGTAGACATTTACTACATCCCTCTTGTCTAGTGGCCAGACTGTGTCTTGAATCTCTCTTTATAAATGTGCCCCTTCAGTGCCTTAATCTCTTTCGATGGAATTTTTTCTTCTTTGAATTCTTTCCTATACTTCACTCCATTTTACTGTCTCTGGATTCAGCTTGCAAGTTCAGTTCTTGAAAGTAATCTGGACACTTCAGAATATACAGGAAAATACAGTAGGATGGTACAGAGGAGAGGAGAAATTTAGCAAGTGTCAAGAGTTTAGGAGAGCGCTCGATGCAAAAGGCACATGGGTGCAAGCATTGCACATTAGCATCAAATCTTCACCCTAATCTCTGGTGCTATAAAATAATTGGTTTAGAATTTGATACTTTTCCTTGTGAAAGATATAAAACATTCTGGATTGACAGATGAGGAATAGATGAAAGCAACTTTTCAGAGATGCAGTGAAGGATTATATAGAGAAGTTACGGTATAACAGAAATGAAGGAAATAGTATTTCTTTATGCAGTTAAAAGAGTATCATGTTTTCATTCCTTATGATTGTAGGGCACTGCTTCCAGCACTTAGCAGATTTATGTATAACAGTTAATTTTCATATACCTTAAGTAAAAATATCCACCTTTTATAGTGTAGCCCGAGTCATGGATACTGTTTTCATACTAACTTTCTCCTGGCACAGCCTACTGTGGATACCAGGTCCTGCTCTTTTCAAGGTCTTGTACCAGACTACGGAAGTACTGCTTTGCATCATTTCAGCTCTGCTTCCCAGACTGTCCATGTGTTAGTGACACCTCTGGCCTTTAAGGTGAAGGCTAATGATTATTTACAGCTTCATAAATATCTAATTGTGGAGTGCATTACTCGAGGAATGACAGCGAGATGTGACTTTTTCTGTTTGAATTTGTCAGAAAGAAGTACTGAAAGTCAGCATGACCAAAGCACAGGGCAGACTGGACCCGTGTTACACCAGGGATGTGATGTACACAGTTATTCATGGCACCACCTGGACAGAATGGAACAGGGGTCCAGCCTGCCCTTCCTCTGTGGCAACTACTGCTTAAAGCAGGAGAAGATCCCAAGAGGAGCCAGGGCTGCCCTGAGTGACAGCTGACAAAAAAAAACAGACATAGAAGATTGAATTCTGTTGTTCTGCAACAATATGGACATCTGCAAATGAAGGTGCCAAGAACACACTCAGGAGGCTGAGACTACTTAGAAGCTTCAAAAATAACTCATAATGTAGAAATATTTAGGAAAATGATAATTTGGAAGTAAACTAAATGCATTTTAAACAAATTTATTTTAAACTAATGCATTTTACACAAAATGCAGTGTAAATCCTTAAGTTGCCAGAGGAGTGTCATGAGTTAGTGTGCTTAAAGATCCAAACAAAACCATCATTAAAGAATAAATAATAGCTCTAACTCTGCTTGTTCCAAGGGCCCAAAATGGAACAAATCTGTTTGGTATTTTTTTTAATGTTCAGTTGTTTATGTATTAACTTGGGGAAAAAAACGGTTCTGTAACAGCCAAAGTAATGACAGTCCTTTATCAGAAAGGTTCTCTAAAACTCTTTGGTGTGTGAAAACTAATACCATGGCAACAAGAGGTTTGGTTTTAGCAGACTCTGAAGCAGCATCCCTCAGTGCTCCCTGGGGAATGAAGCGGGAAGTGATAACCATCAGGACTTTGGGATGCTCAGGCAGAGAAAGAATAGGATGATGTTGGTAACTGAAAGGCAGCAGGCCTTCTCACAGCTGCAGTATCAGACAAGCCTCACAAATCAAAACCCTCCTTCCGATGCCCAAATTATATTTCTGTTGGCTAAGACTTTAAAAACTTTGAAAAGTTGCTTGAATTAACAGCTGTCTTTGGCTTGGTTTTTCACCTTAGTCAGTTGTTTGTATATCTTCCTGGCCTCCTCTTTGGCTTCACTTTATTGCTGTGCGTGCTTTAACTTTCTCCAATTACTTCTACACTTGCATTTTTTGAAGCAAACCTATGACTCCACAACTCATCATGCCTTCATTCTCTCTTTAGAGAATAGGAAAGCAATGAATTATTTTCCAGTATTGCATACAGCTGCTTTCCACCCTGTTAAATCCAAGCATACCTTTCTACAAGACCACAGCAAACCAGAGGTTTCTTCTCACTATTATAAAAGTATGAAGCAATTGACTAGGGAATGTTTCTGTCCAGCTATCTGTCATTGTGATGTCCTGTCTTCCAAAAACTTTGAAGAAAGAAAGAAAACTTTGGTACCTGCCTTTAACAATACTGGAATATCAGCCTGGGAGAAGGCAGGGGTGGCTCAGCTGTTGGCTGTAGTAGGTAAAGAATCAGAATTAAGAAAAACACCTCCTCCTCTTGGTATGAGAGTGGAAGGAACAACGCAAAATAAAATAAAACTCATTAAGAGTATTCAATTTTAAACATTTAATAGTGCACTTATTGAGTATATTCTGTACAGACATCTATAGCAAGTTAAACATTTTCCTTTCTCTCGCATAGATCATACTCATGTAAAGCACATTTACAATAGAAAACATACTTGAGGTACAAAAACCCAAAAAGAATATCTGAGGTATAAATACAGGTATATTTTAAATAATCTTTATCATGCTTAATCTATGTTTGACAGTACACTGTGGGCAAGTATACATGTTTACAATAGAATGGTATGTACAACATACAATTTTACAAATTCCAAAGTGTTTGATGTAGAAGAATATACAAGGTTTTCCTACTCATGAGGAACATTGTTATAGGAAGTACTACATTATTTGCCATTTATAAAAAAAACTTCTTCAAAAAAGCTTAAAATAATACTGACAATGGTAAAAAAGTCAAGATTCCATCTTGCAACTCATTCATACCCTAGCCACAAAATACATTTATCACTTAATACTGCACCTTGAAAGCAAATCTTTACCTCTACAGTAAAACCTTTCAGGAAGACATCTTTCCAGAGGACCTCAGGACTTCCTACAGTTCATGTAAGTTGATTCTCAAGAACGGGAGAATATCCCAAAGGGTTTAAAACACAACAACACCGAAGACAAAACTGCACCCTCCTTTCTGCCTCCAAATATAACCCCCCAAACTGCTCACATGCAGGTTCTGTTCATGTTAACATGCAGCCTTTAGGAAAACAGGCAAAGGGGAGGTGAGCAAGAGAAAGAGTTTGTGTGACTCTCTCTAGCCAAGTCACCCCAGCTGCTACTGCAGGAGTCCTGCGACCTCCTGGCACCACAACTCCGCTGTTGACTTTTTTCCTCTTGAGCCATTAGAATACAATAAAATATATAAAAGCTCATTAAAACACCTATAGATAATGCAGGTAGAAGTAAAAGTAATGGAAATTTTTTTTTTTTAACAACTGATGTTATTGGCTCTCCTCACCATTGCAGACATTTCATTTCTAAGCTGCTACGTTGCTCGAAAGTGTATTTACTTAAATTTGATATAGAATTGCTCATCACTCCTAAAAGATCATCTGGATAAGGAGTGGACAGTAGCTGAAGCAAGCCTGTTGTAACATCTGCTTAGGGTTTTCAACAAGTTTAGAGCTGAGCAAAGGGCAGAACTAGCACATTCGAAGGATGGCTACTCCTGGTCCACAGGGGAGTCCCATTCTAGGCTGAACTGTATCCAGCATACTAAAATCCATTCTGGTTGCCTATCAGTGTACCAGACACATTTCAAATTCAACTTCTTCTATCCTTTCAACCATTAACACACTCATTCACACTTTAATCTCTGTGCAAACCTTTCTCTGCTTATCTCAGTGAGAACACATTGAAGAGTACCAACTATTCCAGTGGATACACCAGTCCCTCAATGCACTACAAATAAAATGACATGAGTATGTACATAAAGCTAAGTATTTCACATGGGAATGATGAGCCTTCACCATATTTCATAATATATTTTGCATTTAAAGAAATTTGCTTCTCAGAAGCAATTCAAACCATCTAATAGGAATTATATATTTTTTTTTAAAAAAGATTTTTATTTTTTGCACAGTTCTCCTATGTATTCCAGTCGAGGCCTACACTATAGACCTTACACAGACAGGAAGCAGCTTTAAAGTGTATGGTATGGCCACAGTCCTATAGTCATGCTCACAGTCAAGTTCTCACGCTGCCATCCCTCCATGACATGACTTGCAGGTGGAACACAGGTCTGGTCTGCAGCGTGCAGGTGTCAGTTCTGGGTAATGTCTATGTAGCTGAGGTGGGGAGCGCATGGCTGTTCCTCTTCAGTAGTCACCTGGATTTTACTTCCTTGCTCTCAGGACTCTGCTGACTGAAAGAGTCTCGTATCTTAACAACTTCTGATGCACACAAGTGTCCAAAAGACTTGGTGTACCAGTCTGGCATGTGCCCCCTGTTGGGTGGAGGAAAAAGTAATGATGGTACCAGTGACTTCGTACATATTTCCTTAGTCACAATCAAATATGTATCTAGCTGGTTAAATGCCTGACTAGGAAATCTCCTTACCACTGCTTACTACACAGCTCAACTCTACTAGTATATAGATTTGCTCAAAAACAAGTTTGCTGCAGTAAGGAAAAGTTATGGAAAGTTTTGTGACAACCTGGTTCTCTTTACTAGCTTAGCATTAAAATTAACATGTCCTTGCATCCAACATGACTGTTAGAGGAAAGGCGGGTTGTATACCAATAGGGTGGTGGAGCACATACTGGGGACTTCTAATGCAACAAACTATTGCTGCCAGATGCACACTGACGCCAACTTTCTGTGACATCTCAGAGACCTGTGTGCTTGCCTTTGGGGAGGGTGTATTACTGGCCAAGCTCACATCTGTTGAACTGACCAAGTTTTCCACTGACCACACTGAAACTATACAAGAGAACCATACAACTATACAAAGGACAAAATGGAATTTCCTACCTTAAATCAATTCTGCACATGTAGGTAAGTTTGGATTTTCCTGACCCGCAGGGCTCAATCAGATACCTCGACAGGAGCACATTGACTCTAACACCTGCCACAGGAGCCCGGTCGTGGTCCACTGACGTTGCTAGAAGTACACAGGCTCCTTTGGGGAAGTTTGTCCTCCATGTTCTAAGAAAAAAGAAGAAAACCAAAAATCTTTTATTTGACAAACAGTAACTCAAGCATCTAATAAGAATTCAAATTAAGCACAAATAGATATTTACCAATATAGCTGATGTGATAAAGAAATAAGCAAGGTTGCCATATGTATAGGATATAAACATATGAATTTCTTACCTTAAGACTACAAAGTCCCTGGCTGGCTGAGGTGCCATGCTGTTCTGGACATACTGGTATATATCTGTCTGGCTATCCAAAGGCTCAATTACTTTGGACTCTATAAGATCTTCATCCCAAAGATGCTGCTCTTTAAGTAAACGATTTAAAACATCCTCTGGTGTAGCTGAGATTTCAATGGTAGTTTTCCATAATCGGAGTGGGGGACCTTCACACACCTGGGGAAAAGTAGCAGAGTCCTTAATTTTACTCTTCCTTACACTTTATTTTTCAAGAAAGTTTATTTTTTAAGAATCTTATTGAAATGCTTCTCCATCTGATAGTTCTGAGCTGTACAAGATCAGGGATGAGAAATTTCTTTCTCACTGTCTGCATAGCGACTCAGCTTGTTAAGGCTTTGCATGTGTGAGTGAAGGCGTGTAAATTCAATACAGTGAACATTCCTGGGCTGGATAAACTGAAGAACACAAGTCAGTGTATGCTGGCAAACTACTGCTGAAAGACATGGTGTTTCTATATGGTGTGCAACTGCATCACAAGATCAAGATTTTTTTTCAAGTATCTATCTGCAAAGCAAAGATGTGTGCTGAACTTTCTGTAATATCCTATGTCACAAGTGAGCTAAAACCCAGAGCTGTGGTGTGAGTGGCAGGGTGCATACCTTCTTGTATGCCAGCTCTGCTTGCTCTGATGTGGAGCAGCTGACCCAGCCTTTAAACTTCTCCTTCATCTCCTTGAGCAAGTCATCCACGCAGTCCTGGAGGTAGCAGTGGTAGTCAGAGGGCTCAGTGTTGCTGCTGCTGCCCCGGAGCTCCTCCAGGCTGAGGGGACGCAGGTCCTGCTCCGTGTACGAGTTCCGACCCCTGCTCATTTCTTCTGGTATCTGAGGGGTGACAAGGGTGAAATCATCCTCTTGCAGCTCTCTCCCCAGATCACTGCATTAGTCTAGCAGCTCAATAGCCACAGGGACGTGTGTGTGTTAGTTTTGTAAGTGATGGCACGTGTACGTGCCAGGTTAAGCCCTCAATATGAAGAAATGCCAAAATTAAGTTTGTGACTTTGATTTAACTCAAATTAGTCTCTCTCTTATGGGGTGTCTTATTTTATTTTATGGAGTATCCCCCTTTCTACAGAACTAGATTCATTCCCACACCACAGTTTATCCCGCAAACTGAAGGAAGAAGGGAACATTGTCAGCTGCAAGAAAAGAGACAGGCACGTCTTCAGTTGAGGGCTCTGAAAAGATTTGATGACAGTGAGGAAAGCCAGGACTCTACTTGTCTGGTTCTCCATCACAGGCCCTAGAGGGAGCATGCTTTAGTTCCTACAGATCCTTCAACCTATGGTTTGACAGTGTTACATTCCAGGATGCTTTTGTGGCCTGTCTTGATAACTCTTGGGAATTTAAGTACAAAATGAGCACTGAAATTCCTGGAAATAGCTTCTTGCTTTGTAATTAGAGCTGAGGTCCACAGACCCTCATGGTTGCACAATAAAAATTTGAAAATGTATTCCAAATGCAGCTTGGATGCAGCAAAAATGTGCCGAACCCCCGACTGCCTCCTGACTTGAGAGCACCAGTGCCAACAAAACAACTCTCTTCCCTTCTGGCACCACTTGTAATTCATGTATGCACAGAGATCAGGAAGCAAAGGTTTTTAAAAAGCTATTTATCATGTGTTAAACGTCATTAAAATAAAGAGACATTCCTAGCTTTTCATTATACAGCAGATCTAAGGCATCTTAATCAATATTCCACCCATCAGTTTTGTAAACAGGTGTTTTACCTGAAAGAGTTTCTTGCATTCAGCAATCATATGAGCTAGCCCTTGGGTTGCAGCCAGATTTTCATTTAGGTCCTTTTGATCGGGTTTGCCCAGGCTTGGTTTCCTTTGCATCACCCTTCACAGGGGAAAAGAGCACACACATACACAAATCCAGTTATTTGTTGCAGAGCAAGAGACATGTTTGGGAAGAAAACAGTATGATTCCCACATCTGCTGGTGATTTAGAGCAGGGCTGCCTGGTACCAAACATTGGCATGGTGTTGCCAGCTTCTCTGGCTACTCTTTCTAAGCCTTTTCTTTGGAAACCCCTCCCCCCACCCACATTTTTTTTTCCTTCTTTTGAGCTTGTTTATATTTAAACAAATCTCCAACAAAAGGTGAGATGCCATATCTGTTCTACAGCCGGTGCTCTCTGAGGTGATCACAGCTGGCAGGATCAATCCCAGACTGTGCCTGTTGCACATCACTGCCAGCTGTGCTACGGGACCAGCAGCAGTGAGCCCTGCTCCCAAAAACATACCTTGGGGAAGAATTCTCTCTTTTGAGAGTGTTCAAGTGGAAGAGGGAAGGTGCTAAGCAGACAGCCAGGTTTGTTGGTGTCATCTGGTTTTCTTTCACTGAAGCAGTGACATCACTCAGGAAATAGAGAAGAATCTGGAGGACCTCCCTGTTCTCATCAGGTAAAAGCATAATGGCAGCCTTGATAGCCTGGAGACGCTGATCCTTTGGCACATCTGCATAATATTAGTAATTCTCTCATCAGCCCATTGATTTTCCACACACACAGCATGAATACATCCCAAAGCAAACTCCAGCTTCAAATATTTGACTCGAGTTTGAAGTGATTTCCTTCAGGATGCATACCATTTGTAGGAAACATGAAGGAATGTTTTTTAACCCACTGGTTTAACTACCCTCAGCTATTTCCTGCCTCAAAAGAAATGCAAGCAAGAAGCTGTGCCTAGGCCAGAGTTAATTTTAGATTTAGCTTCAGCAGCTACATGCTCCCGCAGATGCACTAAAAGGACAGAAGCTTGGATTCAGGCAGGGAACGAGCAAACACAGTCCCTCCAATTTAGAAGTTCTTTGGCTTGCAAAGAACATGAATGCATTTTAGAATAGGTAAATTAAATAAACTACCTAGCAAATCTTTTCAACAGTGATGTCATAAAACATCCAGAAAGTGCTTTACCGAACAGAGAGGGTTACTTTATTGAGCAGATCATTCAAAGTCATGCGGTGGAAAAAGCAAGTCCACGCTGTGAAGCCCCATACCATTAAACAGCTCCTTGGTTACGAACAACAAACAGCCATTGGAAAGATTTGATGTCTCGTTATATAAAGCTTTCTCCTCCAAACTTGAAAGGAAAAATGAAATAACCCAGACCAGATCTGCTTCTTATAAAGGGATTTCCAATAAGCCACCTCTGAAGACAACACCAGAGTCTGAGTCCTGGAGCATTTGTATCATCATGTGCAGCCTACCACCCTCACTGCATGTGTCATAATACACATGGTGCTACCCAGATACTTAATTGGTATTTGCTTTTGGCTTCAGCAGCTTTTTAAGGCTAGCAGTGAGTTTAGAAAACAGCTTTAAGCAAAAATCCACTGTTTTCCATGCCCTCCTCTCAATCAGCTCAAAGCGCATTTAAGCCACGCGCATTCCACTGTGCAGCCTGGTGCATAGCACCGAAGCAAAGGGAAATTTTTCCCTTTGCAGGGAAGCAAAATTTACAGCTGTTTTAAGGCTCTTTGCTTTACACAGAGATAATACTTCCCGACCACCTCTGGGAATTCCTCAGACCTACCACCTGCAAAAGGAAAGGAACAGAAACTCTGCAATGCTCTGTCAAACTTTTTTTGGCTCTAAACCCACAGAGCTGCTGTTTAATATGCATGGAAATGGAGGGCTGATTAATTTTTTCCATAAACATGTTTGGGAATCCAAACAAACACACAAAAATGCTTTCACTGAAAAAATGGTCTGGACGATATTTTAAAACATCATCTGCACCTATGGAGCTCTGACAGAAATTCCTATAACCTTTTTGTATTTATTTCTTTTCACAAGCATTGATAAACTGCATTTTTTATGTGATTTACTCTGAAAACTTTATGGTACTTATCCACAAAGTAGCTACAAGTCAGTAACAGAAAAGCTTACCACTTAGAGGTTGTTTTTAAACAGCTGAGGGGAAGGATAGCAGAAAATGAACTACAAGAAAGTAAAAATTTTTGGTAGCTTTGCCAATCCCCTCAAAAGCCCCAAACTCTGCTCATATAGTGTTTGTTCTGCTCATCTACTTAGCCACATTAGATGTGGCTTATTTTCAAACCATAATATCAAGTATGCTCAAAGAAGAGAAGAAAATTTCGAGCAGGTGATGAAGGATTTATATTTGTTCCTGAGCTAGAGAGAAAGGTGAAATTAAAAGAACTTATACTATAAATGTTTATAAAACTACAATACAAAAAATCCATTCCTTAGAGGCAGCCTGAACTGTAACAGTTGCTGGAACAGGGCAAAGAGCGACATAAGAAACACGTGTAGCGCCCAGGACAGCAGTGTGACAAAGTTCCACCCTAGCTACACAAATGACCACTTGTTATCTGCTGCAGAATCTCACTACTTACACTGGTATATCTGTAAGAAGGTCTCAGAGAGTTTGTTGGTCATGAGAGGCTCAGGGAGATCACGGAAGAATTGCTTTAACATGTCTGCTACATCATAGGCAGACTGGCCTTCGTAGTTGACACTGTCTGTGGAACTCTCATTCATCTGACGCAAAGCCTGAATTCTTGATTTCACTCCAGATTTCCTAAACAGTCCAACCTAAATACACATATAAAAGTAAATACATTTATAAGGAATCTAGAAAATCTGAAATGTAAGCATGCTCTTTAGCTTCTTACATATGGGCTCTAATTTTGTGGAAAGATTTCCACGCATTAATTATCTATTTTGAACTGTGTTGAGTCTACTTTTTTCAGTCTGACGCAGGAAAAGGAATGGAAAGCTGGGCTTTGGGTGGTGCATGCATGTGGAGTAAGAGAATAACAAAACACACCTGATCCAGGCAGTGGTTGCGGAGGTACCTCATGGCTTGCTGAATGCTCTGGGGAAGAGGCTGCCCCGTGCGCTGCACATTCACTTGCAGGGGTACTCCAAACACATTGCGGTCTTTATAATCTGGCACCTTTATTCTTTTCATAAACTTTGGTACTGCCCTATATAACAAAGGGAATGACACATTAAATTAAACCTCTGTTGATTATTTATCGTCTGTGTTTCCAGTAATTCAGAAAGTAAGTGAAAATAAGTGAAACACTTTTAGTAACATGAGCAGTAGTGACAGTATAAATTAGTTAATCCACTCAGGGCTGGAAAGGGTGAGAGGAAAGAAAACAAGAGTTTCTCTAAGAGAAAGGCTTGACATTTGGGGCAGTACGCTGCCTCTAAGTATTAATGTGGTGCTACTCCATCAATATTAGGAGGACGAAAGCTACAGGCTAAAACTGCAGGGGCCAGATTGAATTGCAAAAGAGTCAAAATAAATCTTGCGGTCAGTGACCCCTTATAACACTGCTGCTTTAGGTTTCAGGAAAGATGGGCATTTGAACAATGAGCTTTTGTATGTCAACTACTTGTTCTGCAAAGTCCTCAAACTGGGTCCACCACCCACCAGTGTGCAGAACAGCAGGAAACTGATGTAATACATTTGAGTTTGTCAGCTAAAAACTTCAGCTCTATAAACAACCCCTTTGAGGGACCCCCCTCCTTGTCAGCCAGTGACTTTTGTTACCCCCACCTCCCACTCCAGTTTCATTGAGAGGCCTTTCCATCTGCTTATGACTCCAAGGAAAAAGTTACTAAACACAAAAGAATGATTTACCCCTGTGTCCCCCAGAGTATTGGTTTTATAAAGGGGAAAAAAAAAAAGCACTAAAATGTGAAAATATTGAGGTCATTTTCCTAAACAGGGAGGAAAGCTAATGTCCAGTGTAACAACTAATAGGACACAGTAGCACTGAAAACAGGGAGACATTTAACATTTCAACCTACAGTACAGCTATAAAAACAGTGCATTGGATTTACAGCTGACTAATCTGTTACGCAGTAAAACAGCCCAATTTGTATTGCCATATAGTTAAGTTTAGGGCATTATTGATACATGTATGAATAATACTTGCTTTGTCAGAAAACATGCCAATGGAATGTGAAAAAACACATTGCGATCTCCACTGAGAATCTGAAGCATGCAGGGATAACTGGTCAATACTTATTCCTGTCTTTCAGAACAAACAACTTCTGTATTTAGAAAGACTGACATAATAACAGCCTTTGAACAGGAGGTACTTTGATGCCGAAGCTAAATACTCTCTATGACTCCTGGGGAAGGGAGGAGGCTGGCCTGTGGTAGGGACAAGAAAAATTTTATTTGCGTCCTTTGCATCCTGAAGGTTACACAGGCTGTACTGCAGATACAATAATAAAAGAGCTTTCTATTTCATTCTTCTGACAAAAAAAAAAAAAAATAAATTCAACTGGGTTACAAACACCTGGCCACACCAGAAATTGCTGCCTACAAAAAACTCCATGGTTCTCCCAACCTTTCTTCTTCTCTCCATCTCTTTTGCTCATTGATTTACAGTGCCTTAGAAAGGGAAAACAGAATTTTGGCTATTACCACTAGACACTAGAATCAAGAGAAATTTAATTGCATAATAATGAAAAGGAAATAATGCAAATATTTAAGAATAACTGAGGAAAAGTGAGCCTACTAAGATTGGTTGCAATTTGTGCACTGCTTGCTAAGTGCCTCAATAAACAATCTTTTGCTACAGATACTGAAGATCTTTCTCTTCTGAAAGCTGGTCTGTACTTCACTGCTGTGGTTTTCTCACACGTCCCCATAAACACATCTCTGAAGCCTAATACAATTACACTTACATAAAAGGTTAGTGATTTTAGCCCCCTCTTAGGAAACTGTAAATCACTGTCAGCACAGGGTAGAGGAAGAAGTGCAAATATGGAAGAAGAGGGATTGGACGGATGCATTACATCTTTCCAAACCTTGCCTGGGACAGGCACAACTGTCACGCTCGCATTGTCGGGCTCTCTATACACAGCACTGCGTCCTTACCAGCTGAAACCATGCTTGTTGGAAGGTGTGTACTTCTCCAGGAGAGCAGTCAGCTTCAGGAGAGAGTACTTCTGCAGCAGGTTCATCTGTGCCACGGACTGGCAGTTGATCTGCAGTGATGCTGAGCTGAGGCTGGGCCGGTGGGAACTCTGGAAGCTGTGCCACCTTAGCTTGTGCCTGTGGAGAAGATGCAAGGCAGAGAAAGGGCAGGTTACTGAAATGTCTCTGCAAGGCACATGCAGGAATTAATGCGAATGCACTGCTGAGATCCCTGCCCTTGGCGGCTGCATTCTTCTGAGATTTCACAGGCATCAGCCAGCGGTGCCTCTGCCTCACGTGGCGTGATGCAGCATGGGCAGGTGCTTCACATGGGAATGTGCACTCTGAGCTGACCCACAGCTCAGTGCCAGCTACACAGCCTTGTCCTAGCAGATATCCTCCAAGGGCTCCAACACCCTTCTCCCAAAGTCCTTTCAGTATTAGGGCAGTGGGAATCAAAAACCTCCATTAAGAAAAAATGGCATGAATTTTTAAGACATATCAAATGGGAACTATGTGCTTCTCTAAGTCCCATTAAGTTTATACAAACAGCTGTAGATGACTAAATGATTTGCATTACTTTTAAAAGAAAACTGGAAACAAAGCTAGAAAGAACTAAAATCCTTGCTCTACTCACAATACAAAATACAGTCATGGTAAAACTCCCAGCAGAATCTGGAGGCCACTGGAACTCTCCCAGTCTCCCACTGTGCTACAGTGATCAAGAGAAAGTAATCAAGCCTCATTTTCCCCACAGATTTAGTACCCTAGTATGCTATTAGAAACTGCCTGCTACTGAAAAATGCAATTTTTTGAAACAGTCTAAAAGTCAAGGCTTTTACTACACACTGACACAAACCAGAACATACTTATTCTTGGTTCTCCTAGGCAACTTAAAAAGTGTTTAATCCTACTTGATGGCCCTCCCGTCCCATGCACCATTTCAGTTTGAAGAATTATTGTGCCCCAAAACTGTGCTAACATTGCTTTTTCAATGACAACTCAGGCTGAACCTACAGCTGTGAATTGTAGGAACCACAAAGTCTTGCCCAAACATTTCTCTTGCCCATAATGGTTCTGGGAAACAATGGAACAGCACATGTGTGCTTGAACAGCCACAGCTTCTACTGCACCTTAAGTAAGTGTGGTGCAGCTACTATAGAGCTGCTTGGGCTGGAGGGGACATCCCCAGGCCACCCCAAGTGCTCTAGTGCCAAGTGATCTCACCTGCTGGAACGTGTCAGCGATGCACCCACCCCAGAGTCTCTCCTGTCTTGGATCCCTGTGGGTTCTTCCGTTTCATTCAGTGAATTCCCTGTACTGTCGAGGTCACTTGGTGTTCTTCGATCATTATCGACATCAAGGTGAATCTGCTTTGGAGAGGAAGGACATGGGGAGATGGAGTCGAGTGCTGAGTCAGAATCCCCTTCATCTGAGAACTTCTCTGACCACTGGTTCACTATTCTCTGCATCCCTTTGACATGGTATAGGATGTCGTCTAGTTCTGGGAATATATCTTCATTTTCGAGGTCAGCCAGGTCGCTTGTACTGGAATACAGGATTGAACCTGGCACATTGTCGTAAATACTCAGGCGGCTGCTCATTGAACTGGAGGAGTTGCGCCTCTTTCCCATGCCCAGCTCTTTGGAGCTGTCGCCACTGTTCTCCCTCTGGAGGGTGAGGTGGCCGTGTCCATGGAAACTCCCTGTCCTCCAGTTCACAGAGGTGTTGTTCTCTGTAGGGGAGAAGTTGCCATTGGAGAGCGCTTTGGGAAAAGTGCCAGGCTTATGATCCTCAGGGATAAAAAACACGGTGTCTTCTGCAAAACTGCCCCGGTTCTTGAAGTTCTGCTCCATCACATCGCTGAACGTTGACTGATTGAAGGGGTCAAAGCCTTCCAGGTACATGCCCACCCTTTTATTGTAGGCACTGAGGCTGCGTGTTCGTGTGACAGGACTGGGCGTGCTGACAGCACTGCTCGTCTCAGACTGACTACTGCTGCTGCTGGTCTGGGTGGAATTGGAGACACTCCTCTTTCGTACCATAGGGAAGTTGATGTGATTGCCGTTGAGGGTGGAAATCTCCACGCAGTTAAGTTGTTTCAGTTTATCTTCATCCATGCCCTCCTGCAGGATTGGCCCGCTAATAATCAGGCCAAGCTTTGAAGGAGCTTTACTCTTGCCATGGTGAGAACTCTTGATTTTAAGACTCTCCATTCTCTTCAGCAGGCTCTTTGTTTTGGACTTGGCATTCTTCTCATTGGCTTTTGTGTTGAAGCTGAAGCTATTCAGTTCCCTGGGCGAGGGCAGGCTGCTGAATGAGTCATCGTTGGCTACAAAATTGCTCGATGAACAGACGCTCACTACCGAGTTTGTCCTGGTGGTAGACGCCTCGCTCTGCAGGGTTGGTTGGTGGCTGCTGGTGCTGCTGATGCTCAGAATAGAAGCCACCTCCTGGCGTTCGCTAAGGTCTGTGAGCACACTCTCCCGGCTTGCTGCGTTCGTCAGGTGAGGAGCTTCTGGGGACGGGATATTCAAGTCCGGCTTTGGAGGGAAGACATCAAACTCTTCAAGCCTCGACCACCTCTTGCTGTCCCTCTGAAAAGTCCACTTGCCACTTATTGCACAAGGTTCATCTTCATCTGAATCTTCACTCTGCAAAGAAGAACCCCGAAAGTATTGCTTGCGAACTTCTCAAGCAGCAAAGGCAGTTGCATTTAAATACAATGTCCACTAAACTGCTTTAAGCATGACCTTGTTCTTACTGAATTTAAAGTGGAAACAGTCTTTTAATTCAGGGAGAGGAAGATTAGGCCATAAAGCCTGTCATGGGAAAAGATAACATGATACAGGCAATATATTTTAACTGTTTTTAAATGCAAAAGATATACCGTTCATAAAAAGAAACAAACAATACAATCTACTTTAAACTGTTCTATTTTAAAAAACACTAGTATCCATAGACTTAATTAATTGGTCACAGTGGACAGCCCTCACATCAATGGAAATTCCTGGCATGCATAACATCTTAAACTGGAGTCAGTCAGGGGTTGGGGTCCCTCTGGACTCTCTCCAAAGCTACACTTTGTTGATAGTGGCTATATGTTTATACTCCTCTTTGCAATTATGAGATGTTTCTCATACATTCTGAATTTTAGTGGCTTAATTCCTTACCCATTTGGGAACTCTGAACAGCCTCCTCACTGTGACTAATGAGACAGCAAAAGAAGCTCCTGCACTGCTAGAGTGTGATGGCTCCAGGCTCTTACCTGGTCCACTCTTCCTCCCACAGGCTAGCAGCTAACATTTTAAGAATGTTCTGTGAATTCTCTACTTCAGTCTAGCTTCAGGCAAACTTTAACACTCGTAGATAGTGAGCAGCAAGAGCTCACTGACAGTGCAGCACGTAAGTAAATTGTAAATAACATGTTTGATGTATGAGTAATGCTTAGAGTACAATTACACATACATCAATTACGCCTACAATCTTTTCATCTAAATACTGAAAGGGAATGATCCTGACCTATTTGGTCTTCCAAATATATGTAAAGTTTCATGTTGGAGGAATAAAACCAATGAAGATATTTTAATATGACACCATGAAACCACAAAATAATCTTTGCTGTTTAGAGTAAGAAACACTAATTGCAACCCAGTTCTATGAATTCCACTTCATTTATTTAACTTGCTTTAATTTAAAAACAAACACATATGCATGCCCCAAACTGTAACTATTTGTGTGCCAAGACAACAAACGTTCATTCTTTGAAAAACAAGTAAATTATTCATATTTCAAGTAGTTTATGTATGCATACTTCAGATCCTGATTATCTCCTACTTTTACTTTTTTCTTTTTACAGGACAGTTCATCAGCTCAGGAAAATAAGTGAAATACTGACCAAATACACATAAGACACAGAGCAAGCACCATTTTCTTTGCCTCCCAACTACTGAAAACTACTTTTGTCCACAACTCAGATGAAAACCCAAAACTTATCAAAGTTTTCAGCAGGAAAAAAGTAATCGGAATCTGCCAATGGATAATAATGATGGTTTGAGGGTGAATGAGATTGATTAGAAGAAAAAGAGAGGTAATTTTAATTTGCAAAGAAGTCAGTGGAAACATAAAGAAACATGTTTCTGTCAGCAGAATTCTTCCCTAGTGTTAAAAAGCTTTAAAAGCTAAGTATTGATTTTATTGACATCAATAACAAAAGGGAATAGGCCCCAAGTCCAGCTGCCAGAACATGGGTGGTAAATGAAATTCAGGAAGGACTGAAACAAAAGCTAACATCCAGACTCTGGAAGATCTGAGGTTTGGATCTGAAGTCAGGTCTGGTCTGACCTCTAATATCAACACTGATCATTGCACTGTTAACAAGGTTCAGGAAAAAGGATGAGAAATCTTCTGGTGGTCGCAAATGGCAATCCAGCTGTCTACCCCTACTTTTAAGGAGTTCCTACATACGCTGCCTCAGAGTGTTATCTTCTGGAGCTTGGATGCTCTTTCCAACATACCTCAAACAGATAGGGAAAGAGGGGATTAATTCCTGGTAAACAACCTCAGAGCATTTGTATGCATTCTTGTTAGGGGTAGGGCAGCATTGTATTGCCTTAACTCAGTCATCTTTATCTGCAGTTGTCATATCCCAGGGGACGGTATCAATTACTGATCCCTCCTAGGACACACACATAGTTTTAAGACAGCTATTGAGTGGTACTTTATTAGCAAGTCGGTACTACTTTACTAAAATTACAGGAGATGCTCTCTTATTTCTCATCCTGCTCCACAGGAATCCTGAAGGTTCAGAAAACACTTTTAATTCCTGCTGAGCTCCCTGGAAACATGTAAACTTTCTGAAAAGGTAGCTGTTGTATTCTGAAAACATACCGGAAAGGAACCAATGTGCCTAATTCTCTCCTTTGCAGGCCAAGCACAGTCTAACTGATCCTGTCTACATCATCACAAAATAATACAACTCCAATGTGATGGCAGAGAACCAAAACGGAAGATGACATCCAAGACGATGGTCCTAACATTAAGGTCAGCTCACTGTGGCCATCAAGCCTACTCTATAAAATCCTGCCTGAGGCAGGCAATAGGCATCAATACCAACAACCTCACTGGCAGAGAAGTCCAGTGCCTTTCACACTGGAAGCAGGATCCCAGGGAAAAGTTTGCTAGACAACCCTTACCCACTGCCAAGCCTTGCACTTTTCACTTAAGTGAGAACACAAAAAGAGATGTAAGCAGATTTTTTACTTTTCTGCTATGTCCTTGCCAGGCTCTACTCAGGTGTAATCCTAAACCAAAGCTAAACAATCTGCTAGACGTTTTCTTTTTTTCAGTTTTATTAACACATAATGCTGTAAAAGAAGAATTAAATGAACTTACCCTTTTCCTGTGGGGACTAATTTCTAGCTTCATCACTGCACATTTGTTTAAAGTATTTAAGCGCCTGCAAAGAGCAAAGGAAACCATATTAAGAGAATACTCCAGTGTTTTGACATAGGCTATTCCAGTTCAAAGCTTTTGTGAAGGTTGTCCCCAAACTGCTCTGCATACAAATAGCCACAAGCAGAGTTTCAATTAGAGCCCTAATTTACTTAACTATTAACCCATTACATTTGGCTGTACTCTAACTTCAGAGGGAGAAAAGGACGACTATTTGTTACAATTACCTGAACCAGAGTAAAGAGAAGTTAATGGAAACTGGGACTAAATTGAGAAGTACACCACATCCTACAAATTGTAATCATTACATTTGTTCTAAATAGCAGACATCTGAACCCTGAAACACTCAACCTTGACAGACTAAAAATAACAGAAAAGTCTTCTAGTTTAACACTGTAAACATGTGACTATATTAAAAAAAGCATGCTGCTTTAAAATCGTACTTTATAAGCTGAAACTAGCCAGATGAAAACTTATTTCCCACTTACTAGATGCCTATTTTGCTTTTGAACAATGATTATTTTCAATATAGTCCTGGGACAAGACTACTCATCAGTTCAAAAAAAAAAAAAACTTAACCAGAACACAGACCCAATTTCTGCTCCCTAAACTGAAAGTTTCTTTCATATATAAAAATATTTTTGGCAGGACTAAAATTTAAACAAAAATAAATTGCTGTAGCAGCAATAGCTAACCAGCCTCTCTGTAAAATGTGACAGCAGTCTGAATAGGTATCTTGAAGTACTGTATGAATACATATGAGCATTCCTCTATTCCTCAGTGAGCTGATCTGGTCACCTGGTAGGTATCCCTAAAACAACAAAAAAATTATCTTTCTTCTCTCTTCCCCAGTCACTCAGAGTGCAGGACTGAGCACAAGCAACTCAAAACACAGCAAAAGCTGGTGCTATTTGTGACACAGCTCCAAGGCAGGTTAGGCTCAGCTAAGTGCAGGCTGCCATGGTCTCCTGCCCTTCTCCACCTTGCCAAGAACTGTTCCAAGGACATGGTTCAACTAAAATCTGTGCTGGTAAAGTGTGCTTAGAGAACTGCCAGTGCTATGGCAAGGCAAAAGGAAGAAACAGGCTGGGCACAATACAGAAGGCAGAAAAACTGAAGCAGCAGCTTCATGGAAGCAATAGTTTAGCCCTGTGTCAATACTTCTGCTCATGAGGCTGTACCATGGGTTGGACAAGGTGACTAATTGAGCTGAAAACCAATCTTTCAATATTTCTTGGAGTTGAATTTCCCCTGGGCCAGTACCCTGAGCTGCATGAAGAGTAGTGTGTGCAGGGAGGAGGCACAGGAGTAGGGCTGTCCCTTTCATTAAACTGGACCACAGCCCAAATTCAACAGAAGCAAAGCTGAGCTTTAAAAAGCCTAATTCATTCCAAAGGAAGTTGTGTAATTTTCACATACAAATTCACTTGAGCAAAGTGCAAAGAGCCTGTATCTGCAGTTTTGAAAAACTAAAAAAGAAAAGAAATGCTGACATGCCCTATTGCTTCAAATTAATTTTCTCAGATTCATGAAACTTGTACTTGGATGTAGAAATGTGTGCACAGGAAGAATTACTAGTTTCTTCTCTTTTCCCTTGCCTTTTATGCAGAGAATTGGTTGCAGATGGTATTTACACAGGGCTTGATCCTGAAGCCATCAAAGAAAATGGGAAAGCTGCTACTGATGCTTTCTCTGCAGGTCATGAAGCAAAAAAGAAAAGGCAGTTTGATCTATAATTAGACCCAGCCACAACACAGCAGAGAAGAAGAGAAACAGGAAGAATTGCCATGGGTCAAATAGCAGGGCAGTGGCAGGTTAGAAAGTTATCCAGATCTCTCTTTTTTATCCAGGTTTAATCTTTGCTCTGAATTTGGAAGGCAAAAGGCTCAGTCCTGCAGGCTGCAGCTGGTGGGTACATGCACAAGTCCAGTGATTTCAGAGGAATTGTATTTATGGTCTGGGTGAAGGGTGAATGTCCCATCTACATGCTAGACACAAAACTGTTTGGTTTTTTTCAAGAGGCCACACAAGAATCAGAAAGCTGCCTCCCTCCCTGCTATAAACACATTCTCCTCTCAAAGTCCTGGACCTCAAGACCAGGAAATATTAAACTGGTTTCAGTTCTATATTGTGTAATAAGTCACAAATTTCACAGTGTTGCAACCTTTGACTTATGCAGAGAGAAGTTACCACTGAATCCCTGGATCAGGCTTTATCTAGCTCCAGCCTGTCTGACCACTAATAAAGACAATCTCTGATTTCACAAAGATTACATCCCCAGACTTCTCTCCTACTCAACTAAAATCCCTGAAATAGGTGGAAAAGGGTAGAGCAAAGACCTTTATTTTCACAGAGGGTATTTAAAAAAAAATTTCCTGGCACATACTTCACAAAAATTAGTACAAAAGCAAGATAAAGTAACCTCCAATGAGTGAGGTTAAATTCAACAGCAGTGAGGCAAATAAAGTCTCTGTTACATATTTGACACAGATGCATCTCAAAACCAGTTTCCCTTTTAAAATTTAAATGCTCTGCAGCAGTTGCATCAGGTCTGCAACTTCCATTACATACATCACACATCCTGCTTCAGCTTCTGCTCAAATTCAGGAGTGCCAAGGTCCTTGAACTACACACCACTGACAATACAGTACAATACACAAAATTGCCTTCCAAACACATAAGTGTGTCTTAAAATCTAAGCTTACAGTTTGGTTTGTCAAGATGAGATTTACCCATACAACTGTCATTAACCTTCACATATGCTTTGCACTTTTTAAGCCTCTAAGCACATATCCATTTTCTATAGATCTTCCATCAAATTGATGGTAGTTAATAAACCACAGTTTCCTCTTCTGAGTCTGGACCTTCTCCTTTGTTAACTCCACTCCCAGGTATAAGTTCACTTATCATTTCCTTACTGACAGTCAGCAGACCTGCCTCATTCTTTAGGTCTGTCTTACTCTGCCCAAACCTGTCTCAGTGACACCTTCCTGAAGAACCAGATGGGAGACGGAGGGACGGGGCAGGATTGCTGCAGTCAGCAGTTACAGCCACTTTCACCGCCTGGCTGGATCAGTCTCCATTCCAACTATGCCTCCTACCCTGGCCACTCTCCAGATGACTGTCTGGGTGACAAGGTAATATTCTTTCCCACCATTTAGAGAAATGTCTTTGAGTCAGCCCTCTCTATACACCTTCACATTCAGATGTTATCTTACGCCCATGGAGCATTCTATCTCCAAGACATCACTTTTCCTCACTCTCCAACCTGGACCCCAAGTCAGTCCATATCAGCCCTGAGTGGCCATTATGCAGCCTGAACCTGCTGCACCCAAAACATGGGGCACTGGAGCTTCTCTCAGAAATGAGCAAATGATGCATTTTTATTAGTCTTAGAAATGGCCAACTAGTTTTACCTGAACTTCTCTAAAGAGAGGCAGCCTGAACAAGACACTCACTATTAAAAACTGTAGTGTGAACAGCTAACTTCTAAATTAAAATGTGGGTTTATGATGTGAAGTCTTTTTTTAAACTAGGTACTAGTCAGTTCTATGTTGGGTATAACACCAGGCAATTAATTATTTTCTCATTAACAGAAGTTCTCACCCCATACATCCAAAAAAAATAGTAGCAGTGCAGAATACTGGATTAATGCATATTAAATTATGATTTTGAATTTGAGGAACTGTGTGTTCTAGCTTTAAAGTTTAAATATTTTCTTGATGGACTTAAATTCATTATTCTGATTATAGAGCAAAGTCCAGCTCCATTATACATGCAACCAACTGTCATACAAGGGCCTTCTTGTCTCAGTGGACAGCCTCTACTTTGGTTCCTGGGCTTTGTCTGCATGTTCTTCTGCAGAGGAGGTTAGCTCTCCACAGACCAAATGATACAAACAGTGAATGCATTACAACCAATTTCTTGGATGAGAAGTCCTGATGATAAAAGATTTAAGAAACCTCTTGCATATATAGTGAAACAGATTCCTAGCCATGCATAAGGAGATTTAAAAGGATTTCCATCATGGCTTGCTATGTATTTTGTACTTAGCAACAGCCTCCAGGACAAGCATGTTTCAGTACTTAGTTTCATCAGCACATGATGCATCCAGTTATCCACCGCAGATAAATTCCCAATCATTAATTTACATAACATTTTATAAAACCAAGGCCAGCATTGGTTTGCACAGTCACTAAAGAAAGCATCCAAGAAAATTAAAATACAGTCATCACTCTTACATTTTTAACCCTACATTTCATGATAAGACCACTAAATGACATTTCATAACATCTCTTACTGAGTGCCATATACTATCTCCGTAGTTCAAGTCTCAACCCACTTTCCACTCGAAAATTTTCCTTAAAAAACATAATGGGGTGGGTTAAAGTTAACTGAATTTTCCTGCTGACATTAATAAGATTATTAAATAATAATTAACAATGCTGTTCAGATGTAAGCTATCATTTAAAATGCTTCAAACTTAAAGAAGAAATCCCTGCCACTGTGATTTCTACAGTGTTTTTAAAACAATTGTTTCACACACAGTTATCAGAACAAGGTAATTAGAACTTCTGGGAAACAATGGCTATTACACAGAAAAGCAGAATCTCAACACAGACCTCTTACTATTTTGTTACCATCCACTGTGTACAATGTTCGCTTAGCTCTGTGCTGAAAGTGCAAATAACTCCCAAAGTATTCTGATTTTCAGTCAAGAAACAGCGATAGACTTACAGTTGTGAAACTGCTCAAAGCCTTTACTGAGTAAACCCCTTTACTGTTTACACACTGGCTGTGGCATAAGTCAAAATAAACCCAGACTGCAGGCAGAAAGGCAGCATTCCAAACTATGTGCTTCTCCACAGTTTTTAATGAGCTTTGCAAAATTAAACACGGAGGTGTGGAAAAAAAAAATTGAAAGGTGGAAATGCTGTGATAATGTACTGCTTTTTGCTAACACACACGGTAAAAGGCCAAATTCAGACATCTGAGATAGTTAACTAAATTACTTCAATTTTATTTTGAGGTGGGATCTGAATGATTCTGGATATACTTCAGTGTCAGTTTTAAAGTTATTTTGTAAAAGATAATCCTGATGTATAAGCCACAGGCTTCAGAATGCTACAGTTCGACCTTTAAAATCTTTGTCTCATAGAGATATGGAGCACATGGTGCTATTTTCATCAGTGAGAAACAATCCACTATGTTTTTTCCCCTGTATAATTAAGGTTAAAAAGTATTCTTGGAGGAGAGCACCAAAAGCAAAATATGCTGGCCTGACTGTATTTTGTTTTCCTGGCGAGGTAAGACCATGCTTCTGGGAATCAGCATTTATTTGCATTGCTGTACTTTCTGTCCAATGACTTCACAAGTTCCAGAGCACACAAGGAAGTAGACAAACGCATCATATTTAAATACCAGTGGAATAGGTGTTCCACATTTGAGTAAGGCACATCTTGCATAAATTTAACATTAATGAGATTTCTCCCCTCCTAATGACTGGACAACAAATCTCTTTTCTTAGTTTGAAAATGCTGTAAATATTTCTGAAAAACTTTAAATTCCAGTCCCTCTCTTTCCCTTCCAAGTATGGCAGTGATGGCATTAGAACACTATAAACTTAAAGCTGTTCTTAAAAGGGTTTTGTAATTCATTAGAATTACTGACATTTAGAGTTGCACACACCATGCATGCAGTATGCAAAAGCATTCATTTTGCAGGCAGTTTGGAAAGCTGCCATACTGAAGGACAGAACCATAAAACTGCACTTATTTCTAGGTAAGAGGAGGTATGACAAGTTAAAGTTTTTTTCTTTTGCCATTTAAGATTGTGGACTCGCACTAGAGGAGGTAACTGATGGATGGATTAATGTTAGATGATGTCAGATGGGGCCATTGTGATTGCTTTTATGACCAAACTGGTAACGCCAAGGCTGCAGTTCTGTAAGAAACACCCTGCCACACACCAACAAGTCTTGCTCCCTCTTCTTCTCTACCTATCCCTTCTCCTCCTTCTGCAGCTGGCTGTGGGGTCCTGCCCCACTCTTCACACCTACTGTGATCTTCATTATGTTTTTTCACAGATTTAATTTACTAACCCAGAAAAGGACTATCAAACCCTTTCTCTGGGGTGAGCCAGTTGAACTGGTTTGTGCAAGGAGCCCATAAACAACAAAGATGAGTTAATGTGAGCATGTGGCTGAGGGCAGAGCTGTCTTCGGAGCAGTGATAAATTAATAGATTCCCTTACATTATCCCTTTCAGCCATACCCACGTTACAGGGCAATGCACTGAGGCCAGCATGAGGGTGTGTATATAGAGCACTTTGTTTATACACACAGCAATTGTTTGTATACGCAGCTGTCCACCAAGGTAAGAGAGTGACGGAGTGCAAAGCATTGCTTTGCTGATACTGCTTCCAAAACCCAGTTCCTGTGTGGGAATTGGTGCTGCAGTTGTACGTGCTGATGGCTACAGCCAGCACAGTTCTGCTTTCACATGCCTAATTTGGGAATTAGGAAAGAAAGCAAACAAAGGGGAATAATAAAAAAATATGTCTATGAAATCTCTTTCACAAAGATTCCTGTCACTCTTCTCCCAACTTTCTTTTAAATAAAATCCCCAAACATTACTTAACCCAATAAAATATTTTAATGAAAACCACATACTTTTGTGTGCTTTTTTTGGTTGTGCTTTTCCCAGGTACTTTCTATTACACAGGAAGGGTTTTGTTTCCAAATGCAGTGTGATTTTTATTCACCTACCTGCATAATGCCTCAATAGCATCTCTGTCCAGAAAGTCATGCTCTCGCTTGACTAGAGCAATGTCAATTGGAAAAAGGAGATCTGCAGGAAAAGAAACAGATCAAAAATCAAAGTGAGGCTTACTCCCAGTGATTTCAAACAACCAGCTGCCTGCAGCTGAGCTCATCAAGATGCCAGTGATTGGTGCTTAGGTAAACACATGCTATCACCTCAACTGCCAGAGGTGCTTCCTTTTCATCTACAAAGTTGTGACATGCAGCCTTGATAACTGAGAGTTCATACACAGAATAGAGGAAAAATTATTAAGGCAGAGATGAGATAATGAGAGATGGAAAAAGGCAAATGCAAGCTTCCCTATCAGACATGAGAAGTGTAAACTAATTCAGGCTAGATTTATTTAAAATAAATATGCAATCTCCATCAAAATACTAATATCTCACATTAAAGAAAAAAGGCCAGTAAATGCCAAAACTCTGTGAAAGAATGAAAAAAGAAACCTTGAATCTCCTTAGCCATTAATCAAGCTATTTAAGTTTGACACTGTTTAATTAATGAGATATGGCTTGAAACAAAAGCAAGCCAAGCTGCCTGGACACCATACTGCCTCCTTTCCTTAGGAGATTATTTAGGTAAACAACTAGGAAAGTGAGGGGGAGGAAGCAATGCTGGCAGAGAGCTGAAAATTTACTACAGCTCTGAAGCAGCAAACACATATATATCATTTACTGTACTCCACAGATTCCTGACTGTCATACAGGTCCTGATCTGGCATTCCTTGCACAGCTAAAACTCCCACCCAAAGCTGCTGGTTCTTCAGGGTGCACAGAAATACAAGGTTAATCATTGAGCAGACTGCTGCAGTTGCACACAATTTTCCTCATTCAAGTGATTGTCTATGAATTTTTAAATTTCTATAGACTGGGAAGAACTGAAATGAGGAAAAGAATTAAGAAATGAGGAAAAGAATTAAGACTGATATTAATTTCTATAAAGGTATTTTCTATAGAAACAGAAAATGAACTCTATAAATTTTATGAAATTAATTCCTTTTCTATAGCAACAGAAATGAATTCTATGTCCTCATTTTCATAGCATCATAGAATGGTTTGGGTTGGAAGGATCTAAAAGTACATCTAGTTTCAAACACCCTGCCATGGAGAGGGACACCTCCCACTAGACCAGGTTTCTCTAAGACCCACCCAACCTCGCTTTGAACACTTTCAGCGACAGGGTATCCACAGCTTCCACAACTGCCTCAGGAATACAAATTATGACATAATCTGCAAAATGCTAGAAATTCTGTATTTTCTACAGAAAATTGTGGTTTTAGCATAGCAAATGGCAAAGGTTCACTGATTAATCTCCCATACTAAATGTACACTGCATGGGAACACTCCATATAGGCAAGAACTCTTGTACTATACCAAATTGATTCACAGGCCTCCCCTTCACTGATTTAAGTAGAAAGTGCGAGTAAAGAGAGTGAGCACATTCAGCCTGTATTTTTCAGCAATGCTGATGTAAGTTTTTCCACTGGGAAAGTCCTATCTCAAAATGTCCACAAGAAAACATGTGAGAACTTAAGTGAGAGAGGTGACTTAAAAGAAGCTGATAGCCTGCATAAGATCCTTTTTTAAATGCTTAATCTATCCTATTGCTGGCTTTGTTGTTGCTGCTGCCAGGGGGGCTTGCAAAGGACAATGGTATATTGTTTTTCAGTAAGGACAGCTGTCCTTTCAATGGGTATGACTGGCCTTGCTCTCACTGCTTCTCTCTCACCTCTGTGGTCCTTTTGATGTTAGGCAGGACATGCTGTTACAACAGAAACTTCATGTAAGTTTAGAATCTCTAGGTAGAGCAATGGTCCTACACAGGTAGGACATGTTTTCTGAATGCAAGTAATTTATTAGGGGATTTATGTCTCAGTATTATAAGAAACCCACAAGCCCACATATGCAGCTGACAGTTTTGTCTCAGTTGTAACAAAGACTGGAAGTACAGTTGCAGCTCCATATCCCAAGAAAATCTTGGCATCTCCATTAGCACAAAAAAAAAAAAAGGAAAGAAAAAAGAAAAAATAAAAGGAAATTTAATTTCTGAACAGGCAAAGAGAAGTTTTGCCAAGTGCTGCTTTTGAGAGTGCTATTATCATCTCATATTGCAAATGCAGCTGCAAATCAAAGCTAAACAAGATCATTTTTCAAGAAGGTCAGCTCAGCATTTGCTGTAAATTTCAGCAGTTATTCACTGTAATAATGAACTTTCTATGCTCGTTCTTACAAGCAGCAGCTGGAGTTTGCTTCGTAAAAATGAAGAGGCAGTAAAGAGCACATAATAATTTCACTGCAATGAAAGTAATTTTAAGCAGTGTGGGGGCAAATTCTGAACAATAATATAGATATATAAAAAGCATGTCACACTTTAAAACAAACTTCTATATGCTACTCCGCATCGGAGTGTAAGAACTGTATGCCAAACCCGCAGGTCTCTAGTAGGCTGGAGAGGCAATGAAGAAAACAGTTCTCACTGAGCAAAACCTTGTAAAAGCAGACACACAGAATGAATGCATCCCAGAGAAGGACAAGTGACTGCAGGAGGCAGCCACTCCTCTGAGGAGCATCTGCACAACCACAGCTCGTATGTTCTTTTTCCCTTCATAGTAAGCCTGCGTCTAATTCCAACCCAAACCATTCTGAATAAACACAGAGGACTTGGGAATCATGAGGCATACAGACATACCCATGCACACGCAGGATTTCCTACTACTGCTCCATTAGGAGAGCTGGCCAGTGGAGCTGTACACAGCTTTTGTATTTCTCCAAGACTGGGCTTGTAGCAGTGGCTGACTATGCTCCTTTCTGTTGTAACCAGAGGGAACATACCACAGTAGTAACCTTTACATTTGTTCTATGATGATGCTTGGAAGATTCAGACTAAAACAGAAACCTGAAACAAATTCAAAACTCCTGCGTGGTTCAGAGTATCATTGGGTTTGGTACATCTATGTGTGTGGTGGGTGGCAGAGAACAGCCCAGTCCCTAGAAGTCATCTTACGTACTGGAACTTCATTGGTGCCCCTGAATCTCATTCATTGGTGAATATTACATCTTATTGTCCAAAAGTTGCTGGGGAAGGACTGAGTTTAGGTGCCTACCTTCATAAAGCTGCGCATACTGTGGGAACCCAGCAGCCCGCAGCCAGTCACAAGCTTCCTTGGCCTCGATTTCTGAAAGAGGACAGAAACAAATCCCCCTCTGATTAGTGTTCTGCAGAGAAAAAACCTCCTCTCCACCACTTCTACTATCCCCACTGCAAAATAAGCACAAAGGTTTCCAGAAACTTTGAACTGAGACACACGTTTGCTTATCCCAGTTTGCTTTTCTTCGATTCTGGAAAGTCACTAACGCTCAGCTGCTATTTATCAACAGCTCATCATTTTAATAGTAAGAGCAGGCACTAACGAAAACTGCAGCAGTTATGGATTATCCTGTACAGTATTTGTTAACACTAGAAAAAACAATCTGCAATCAACATGAGCAGTGTTTGCTCAGCAAATCTTTTGGTCCTCTTGGCACAACTACTTTGTCTCGACAGAAATTCCTTGCAGAGCTCACATTACTGCGCACTTTAACACCTTGTAGATAGTACTGACAGACTCAAGTCCAAAAACAACTGACACACTGTACTGCAGCTTATTCAAGCACATATTTACTACCCAACAAGAACCTAGTTTCATTGGAACTCTTCGAGCTATTTACTTGGTGTATTACAGGAAGGTTTCCCTCACACTGCCCCAAACAGCATGCCACAGAATGAAATTATTCACACACATATATGTTACACAGAAAGAAAGGAGTATTAGTCTGTGAATAAATCACATATAAATTCATCTGCTACTTGATACATGTAGAGATAAAGAATATGTTATCCTATTAGCTCAGACTAGGAAAATAGAAAAGGTACCCAGGGTATTCTCCAAGTGTTGAAGAAATGGATTGGGCTAATTATGTTCTTCAAAAAATTCAATAAAGTGCTACTGGGAATTTAGCTCCCTGCTTAGAACTGATCAAACAAACAATGAGAAATCAGAAAGTATTAAAGTTTGTCTGGCTTTCATTATATTCACTGTTCCTGATGGACCAGGAAACAAAAGCTTCATTATGCACAACTCAGTACACAATTTTGCCACCTACTTGGAGAGGATTCTATGGCTACCTGCTGCAGAAACCGTGCACAAAGGGGCCTGCTCAGAATTGCTCCAAATACAGGTTACTGCATACCGGGCATTGAAAAGCCAAACACAGTGTAAGTAAGATATCACAAGATTTTGTCAGGCTATGAAATATTCCCAGTGAGATATAGGTACACAAATTGGATGAAATGGCAGGCACATTTTAGCGTCTCCAAAATGATGGCAACCCCCCTCTCATTTTCCAAATTGCTACAATAGTGTTAAAATATTTGTGCTTTGCCAGACTACTTTGCTAAGACACATATCCAAACCAAGGGGTTAAGGTGAGCCAAAACACAACATTCCAGATAAATAAACATCTAAAAATCCTCTCCTGTTGAAGTCAGGACAAGCAGGCATTTGTGCAACTTGTGTTTGCTTCACCTTTGGGTTATGGCACCACATGAGAACAAGCACGTACAGACATATTGACTTAGCTACTGATTAAGAAAAGGCATTCTTCAATTCCAATTGCAAACTATTACAAAGTTTTGCTTAAAGTAGTATTTCAATTTCAGTATGCTAAGGAAATAAGTGGGAAATTCAATGAAGAAGAAAAAAAATATATTTAAAACTTCTTTGGCTAAAGCAAGAACAAACAAGACAATACATTAATAGTTCAGAAGCAATTAAAGTAGCAAAGCAAAAAATCTGCAACTAATTTTTAAGAGTACTTCAAATAAAACGCAGTATCTTATAGGCTACATTCTGCAGAAGTGCTTGGATTGAATGAGAATTTTGCTTGATTTAAAACTAGGAAAAAAAATTACCCTAGATAAGCATTTGGTAAAAAATGCAGGGAGATGCTTGCAGTGCAATTGAAAAAAAGCATCAGATTCTTTACTACTACAGGCACTCTTCAGTGTGTTTAAATATTTGTTCACAGGTCCTTTACTAAGCATCCCAGGTGCTTTTATGACCTGTAAATTATTTCTAGAGCTAGAAAATTATGAATATGCATTCCCTGGACTTTTTTCACCATTCTCTACAGAGGCCTTGTGTATCTTTTCTGCAAACGTGCCAGGGACGTCGAAGTTACATTTTATGGGCACCCACCTGTCACCTTTGGGATTTTCAGATCATATTTGCTTTCAAAATACCTTTGCGAATCCCCCAAGAAGTTTAGGCAATGAAACACCTGAGTTTTTCCTATCTGTCCACAAGAATTGCAGAGAACAATAAAACACAAGTGCACCTGTCCAACAATTAGGCAATGTAAATGCCTAGGGTTGGGTACGAGACAGTGCTAAGTGTTTAAAAGCCATATTTGCCCCATTTTCATAGGGCAAGTTTTAAGTGTTTAAAAGCCATATTTGCCCCATTTTCATAGGGCAAGTTGCAAGTCCTGTTGCAAGTCCTGGAAGGGCAAAGGGTTGCAAGTGCTGTTGCAAGCCCTTGAAAGGGTGAAGGTTTGGAGTCCTCTCCTGAACAAGGGGCCAGGGAGTGCCCTGAGGCCAGGGCTCTCTCCATCTCATCTCCACCCACACACAGCATGGTTAAGAGAGGGACATGATGGGTACTCGTGACAGAGTGGAGGTGGGACCTAAAAGAGTGGCTTCTTTTGTTCAACTCAGGTTGGCCAAACTCAGGATTCCTCCTAGACTGTACTCCTATGTGGTGTGACCAGACAAAGGGAAAGGTAATTTTTTAACCCAGCTTTCCTATCTCAACCTTGTTAGCTACCGATAAGCCAGAGTATGAACAAAACTCTGTGTGGATGTGTGTGAAATTCAGGCAGATCAAAATATAGTGAGAGGGAGAATCCAGCCCAAGGTACACCGAATAAGCTGCACTGAAAGCCGAGTACACTGAACAAGCTTCCTCACAATCACAGATACAAATTTAAACAGCTGAGAGCTTGTCTAGGTAAAAAGTTCATTACTGCAGCTTAACTGGAATCTGTGTTTGAGAATAATACACACTGGTTAAACCTGAGGTTCTGGCCAAATAATTTAAACTACTTTAGAGGAAGAAGCTCATTCCCACAGGTTCCAAATTCAGCAGCATTAGCCTTGGGACTCTTGGTTTGCTAGCTGCCAGTTTCATATCCGAGTGGACATGAGAATATTTATGTGCAAGTCCTTGTCATCCTGATCAATGGCAATCAAGATAATAAGAGACAAAAGAAAGAAGAACAGGTCTTCCAAAATCAGACTTTCCAACTACTTCTAAAAACATTTAGAAGGGACAGAGCTTTCAATAGCCTTTGTTCAGTATCTCAGGGGACAGAGGTTACAGATAATTATCTGAGCTAGGAACTGCATTTGCTTGGTTGGGGCCAGCTAACAGCCACAGGGAGGAGAGGAAACTTGCAGAGGAACTCTACACTGCTTTCCAACCTATTTTAGGAAAGTCCTACTTCAGCCACAATTTGCAAAGCAATTTCTGATGAAGACCTGGCAGCTGAACTGATAAGCTGCTGCAGGCAAAGGACTGGTCTCAACTCCCTCCTTCCCACTCCATCCCTGCAGTGCTACTTCCTTTCTGAATCAAACATCCTTGCCAGTTAAAACCTTTACAATAAACTACCATTCAGTATACATTCCAAGCAAGAAATGTATGTGCAGCTTTTCAGACGCGCATCCTGTGCCCTCCCCCAGCAGCAGGAGGTTCTTGTATGAAAAACTGCTGGCAAGAAAGAAATTGTGCTATTATTTCTAAATGTCCTGATACAAAAAAAAAAACAAACAAAAAAAAAACACAAAAAAAAGCCTCTTAGAAAGTAAAACAAAACAAATTTAAAAACCCCACCCAAATCCCCAAAAATCCCAAAAAGTACAATGAAGTCTTTATTCTTGGTATCGTGTAAGCAAACAGCAGGCAAATGTGTTAAAGAGGAAACAGGAAATTTTTATTGGAACCAGTTTTATTTGTTAGTCTGTTTTACAAAGCAGTCCTCCATGCTCAAATCAAGGGTAGGAGCTCCTTTTGTGTATGGTTGGGAACCATTAGTCCTTATTTAGCCACTTCCAGAGGGATTAGAGAACTCAATTCTTCCCCAGCGTAGTAAATGAAAATGGGAAAGTCTAACTTAGCTTTTTGTTAAACTTTGGTTAATCTTGATTCCTGGCCTTGTAAGTTTGCAAGTTCAGACCTTCAGAGTAAAAATATCTCAATTAACACCTTGTTTATAACTGCTTTTGCAGAAGGGAGAACTGTAAGATGTCTATAGTCTTTTGTTTAATGATACCTTCTCTCCCATAGAAAAGAAAAACCACACAGTGATGCTGCAATAACATTCTTTCAGAAAAAAAATCATAGCAGTCCAGTTAAGACAGCAACAACATTTACTTTCATTCTTTTTCACTTCCATGAAATAAGATGCAATTTTAAACAATAGTTCTGTCAGGGACTTCAGGACAAGGTGCAAAGCAGATGTATCTTTGTACAGTCATGCATTGACTCAATTTTCACCTAAGTGCTAAACATCTTATGAACAGTTTTTCCAAGCAGATGGTTTCCTCTTGCCACAACTCAGCCACCTTTACAATCATATTAGCACCTCCACACATCAGTTCTACTCATCTCACCTTTTGGCTCTCTTAAGAGAGCAACTTGAAAAACTCTGTAGTGAGACTGGTGAAATCAGCACTGTCAAAATCACATTTAAGAAAAAAATGGGCTTCACTTCTGATGGTTCACTTCAATGTCCTACATAACAACTGGTTTTTTTTGAGCTTCTTAATTGCATTTTGGTCTTAATTTTTAAGTAAGTTATTCTAGTTTAAATTCACTATTTGACTTTTCTTTCACAAGAGAAAAAAAAAAACTTGTAGAAATTGAATACAAAGTCATCTTCATGAATTAGCTTGCGGGAGGGGCTCTCTCATGCAGCGCAGAGAAAAATTCCAGATCTTTATGAAAGCTGGAGATGAACACATTATCTTCTTACTTCAATGTCTAAAACTCCATAAACTATCTGCACGTTTGCTAAGGCACAGAGGAGCACATGGAGCACAGAGAGCACAAAAGATTCTTCCCCATCCAGGACTGATGGTCCAGTTTAATGGCTGCAAATGGCTGGCACGATCCTTTTCTGTTTATATCAGAAATTACCTCTCCTGACATGTCATGTGCCTCTGAAACTTCTGGTGCTTTGCGAAATTTTTGTTCAACTGAAAAGCACTCTGCTGAGCTATTAAGAAACTTGAGATCATTCAAGATCTTTTTTTTTAAGACCAGCTGTGGTATATGTGAGAAATACTCTTCTTTGGATAGAATTCCACTGCCCAAGTACAGGCAATCATTTTTCCTAGTGCTTGAATTGCATCCCTGACATGTGAATTGTGGTCCCAACATTAGACCTGATCACAGTATCCAACCACTCAGTCTATAGATACATGAACACAGATGTGAAATCTGAGACAAACCGGGGAAATAACTGCACTGTGGCAGCTGTCTACAAATGAGCAGTGCAGGCATTGAAAATGATAAATCAGCTCTGTGTAATGTCATATGCCTGCAGCCCTTTAAAGTTGGGACAGTATGACTGACTTCCTAAGAGTAAGCCTGTTATGTGTCCAGGGCCTCAGATGGTTTTCACTTTGAAGATATGCGACTGTTGCTTGAAAATAATTAAATTCCTTCTCCTAAGTCTGTTTTTTCTCAAACTTATATGGTTTAATATTCCTTAGGCAGTATCATTAACTTAGTGCTCCACACCTTTGAAGAAAGCAGAACATAGCAAGGACTAAAGAAAGCAAAAATATAATTAGTGAAAAACAGCATTTTATAAGGATAACGCACTCAAACACAAACTTGGGAAGTTTGTCAATAAACGTTCAACCAGTAAAAACCAAAGCATTCTGAAAATCCCATTACAAGCTCTTGCCAAATTTCTAACAAACTTGGAATTTCTTCTACTTCTAGGAGAACAATCTAATAATATACAACTGTTCTAGAATAACAGTCTGACACCTTCAGTCCATGAAGGATGCATTTCTAGAAGAACCAGTGAGATCAAGAGATTATAAAGCACAGCTTTTGAATGGATTATGAGCTTGCTGGTTTTGAAGTGAAAGCTAACGACCTTCCCAAGAGAGAAACTTTTCTCCTTTCACCTTTAAAGTGCAAGTTACATTTTGCATTTGCAGCTGCCTTTTTTGATGTGCTCCTCTATTTCACTGTGCTTCAATTTACCTTCTACAGTCAAATGATACATGCTGTGACCTCCACTTACTGCTGCCTGCCTCAGCAATCAATTTGAGCCAGTATGGATGCATGTGCAATTTTAAGAAAATACCTCTTATTAAAAACCTTCAGAGGGGTGGGGAGAGGGGGACTCACAAATTCTTAAGGCAAACCATATATGACACCAAATACATACACTGCTTCCTAGTCATAAAACCCCTAGAAACAGTGTGGAATGTTACTCAGATATTCCACAACTATATGACGATGACTAAAAAAATACTCTCTTTGTGTTGTCTCCTGCTGGCTTTGGGTTAAACGTGGGGCTGACTGGCTTTTTCAAGTTACAGAGCCTTGAAGCAAGACAGTAACTATGCAGTTGATGTTATGTATAAACCACAGGACACTGGGAGAAGAAACAGAGTATGTTTGGAATTTGTGTGGGAACAGATGAAGAAGTAAGGAAACAGATGTTTAAGATCATATATTGATGTTTTCTCTGGAAAAAAAAGCAGGAAGCTTGAACACCCCCTTTTTTTTTTTTTTTTTGGTCAGCAGAACTTTTGAAAAAAGCAAATGGCTTACTTCCACTGATAGGATTTCAGTGTGTTTATTTCCTTATTGATGAAAGTTAAATAAAAATAAAAATTTAAAAAAAAAAGAATGTGGCTGGTTTCCAAAATATCTGCAGAGGTGTATGTTGGCAGTATGTACCTTCCCTCCTTCCCAACGACACCAAATTACAGAATATAGTACTTTTAATTGCTCACTAATACTTTTGCTAGAACAGCAAGCACACTACTGCTTTTGTGGACCAAAATCTAATTATTAAACTTGAACCTCTTTTTCATAGTCTTCAGCATATCAAAATCACTTCAGAACTTTTTCAGCTCACAGCATAAAAAGAGAAACAACATTTGTTGAAAATATTTCAAACATTTAGAGACTGAGACTACACTTGTTAAAACCAATAGGAGCTTCCATAAATTTCAGAGGACTTAACTAGGACTTTCCCAGTGTGGATCTGTGGGTCTCCAAAACCCAACAAAACTTTTGCAGGAATAAATGGGGTCAGTTTCACTATTTTTTAGCATGAGGAGAAACCCAGGTTTTCGTCAAAGAAAGGACAGTGCCCTATGGAAAGAGGTCAGAGAGGGCACAACCACCACATCTAGAGCATGGCCTGGCTGGCAAGAGGTCCTTTCCTCTGTCAAGAGGACCAAGCACAACTGATTAGCTCTGAAAAGCACCAAATCAACATCATTTTGGGATCTAATAAAGGGCCACTGAAAAAAAGGATATTGCCCATGTGTTTGTCAAGCCCCTTCCCTATACACTCTGTAACAGATTGCAATTACTGCTCATTTTCACACCATTAAATACGCTTCTAGCTGCCCAAGGTTAGCTGCATTACTTCCTAACTTTTTGAAGACTTTGGGAAAGCATGTCCAGGACACAAAAGAATCATCACAACTCCTGGTTTACACTGCAAGTTAATAATTTATTCCTAAAGAGTATTTTGTTTTGTTGATGTTTTGGGGGGGTTTTTTTGGGTTTGTTTTTTTTTTTTTTTTTTTTCCTTTTTAGCATATACCGGAG
>JAYDZK010000202.1:43782185-43797351 GCA_034509185.1 Euphonia xanthogaster | reverse complement strand
GTCACGGCCCCGGAGCGCGGGGGACGGTGACACACGCGGACACACCGCACACGCAGCCCTGCACACGCACACACACGCGGACACACCGCACACGCAGCCCTGCACACGCACACACAGTGCACACGCACACACACGCGGACACACCGCACACGCAGCCCTGCACACGCACACACACGTGCACACGCACACACACGCGGACACACCGCACACGCACCCCTCTCCCCTGTCCCTCCTCTGCACGTCTGGGGAGGCCAGGGCAATGACACAAACCAAAGGCAGTGCGCTCAAAGACGGCATAAAGGCTTCTTTGCCTTTTGTTCGTTTGGTTTTTAATGGCTGTCAGCTCTTGCAGTGGCCAGGTTTATAAAAAGCAGCAAAGCTCTCAATACTTTTCCCAGGAAACACAGAGAAGAGAGTTGACTGAAAAGGCAGCATGGCTCGTTGGTGTTACAGATTGGCGATGTTCGGAACGGCATGAGCAGCCCAAAGCACGGGGATGCTGAGCCTTCAGCTAGAAGCAAGCCATGCAGGGTGACCAGGGCATTCCAGTCCCTCCCTCTCCAGACGGCATGCTGAAGGGTGCTGTGAAATTTTAGAATTCTTGAGCACCATCAAAGTCTCAGTCTGAATCTGGATGGAAAACAAGCATTTTTCCTATGGGGACCACAGAACAGTGATAGGCAAGTCTTGGAGATAGTGAAGTAAGCCTGGCTTCATAGCTCTGTGTCTGGCAGTTGCTGCCTACATCACTTATTCCCCCTTTGCATTTTGCAAAATTTTTTTGAATGCTTGTTGCTTGGTTGACACATTCAGGACTGTAAAACAGCACAAACCAGGTACTTTTGAACAGCTGCCAAACTATGAGCATGGAAAAAAGTATTGTGAAAATTTGAAAATATCTGGACCCTGTCAAAGATTATGATTGGTTCATTTTCTTCCAAGCCAACATAATATTTTGTATTCACTGGTGTTATTCTAATGGTCAGTTGTCATTTCTGCACTATGAATACAGACATAAAGTATACATAGTGGGATGCTGGAGCTGGCAATTTCCTGAAGAATAAACATCTCCCCCTTCTAGGAGGAGGAGGCTGCAAACTGTGGCCAACTGGCCATTATAGTGTTGTTTCTGGAAACCCCTATACAGCTCTAGATCATTAATTTACTTTAATAGCCCAGAAGAGGATAGAAATGCACTATATCTTCGAGTTTAACTTTACATATGTTACCTGCTTAATCAATTACCTCTTCGTATCTAACCTGGCTTAAGCACTTTTTTGGCATAGCCACATTTACCTTCATTTTTGAATATTTCTTGTAAGGTCATGATAAATGTTTATTAGACAGGTCAGGCATGTAAAATGTTAAGTCCTAACTCTAACATGGGGAAAACAGACATATGCTATGCCCCAGCTGTTGAACAGCCAAAGTAATCCCAATCTAATTGGCATTCTGTATGTATTGTCTTTCATTTTCAGTTGGTAGACTAGTAAGTGTCAGAGTAGTCCTGGCGAGATGAAAGATACTGGTTGCATATTGTGTGTGATTTTCAGTCTGAACTCCAGGAAAAAAAAAAAAAAGAAAAAAGAAAGAAGAAATTTCTCCAATAAATACCCTCAAATGGAAGGGGGGGGNNNNGAGGAAATGAAAAAAAAAATTACCAAGAACATGTAGGGAAACATGCTGGCCCAAAGGCATTTCTATCACAATAATAATGCTGGAACCAGGAGACCACCAAGTGTCAAGTTAATACCCTCTGTAAAAATCAGGGTTTGTTCCTGTAAACACAGACTGCCTAGGCTGCTTCCTGGACCAAGCTTTCGTTTTGTGTAGGAAGCTTTTATATACGACCCACAGGAAGCTTCTGAAGGGGGAGAGAATGGACTTCACAGAAAAAATGGGGAAGGTTGGGGCAATTCGGCATTGTGAAAGGGAACTCCAAAAAATCTAAAAATGAGAGGAGATGTACGATTGTGAAGTAAAATCCAAATTGAGAGGGTTGTGTGATAGTAGCAAATCAAGAATTTGAAGTCAGAGATTCATTTGAGGATTCTGAGAGGGGTGAGTGATAAGATCAGTGAATACTTGACAAATGTGTCCCAGACACAGAAGATGGGAAACTCTCAGTAATTAAATCAAGGGTTATCATTCTCCCCTCTACCACTCTGTTAAATAGCAAATGAATCCTATTTAATGATGATGCTGACAATGAAACACTATGCTTGTGCTTTAGTTCAGCACTCCTGTTCTACTTGCAAATCTAATTAGCTTCCACAGTAAAGGAGGAATCTCCATCCTCATTCAGTCTCTACAGCCATGTCAGAAACAGTGACTTTTGTGATGGAGCAGTCTGTCTGTTGGGATCATTGCTAAATAGATGCTGGAGGATTATCACTGACCTGGATTAGATTCTTGCTGGTAACCTGAAAGAGAAAGGCTTTGATTGTAGGTTGTTATCAACTGCTGAAGACACACAGTCACTCGGGCTTGCATTTTAACTT
This sequence comes from Euphonia xanthogaster, assembly GCA_034509185.1. Taxonomy (NCBI): domain Eukaryota; kingdom Metazoa; phylum Chordata; class Aves; order Passeriformes; family Fringillidae; genus Euphonia; species Euphonia xanthogaster. Next base: position 43,794,850 of record JAYDZK010000202.1, on the reverse strand, counting down.
GGGATTCTATAGGGCTGCTTAAGCAGGCGTATTTTTGGAGCTGGAGCAAGGCACCAGTCTCACATTTGCTGTAAAACGTGCTCAGAGGAGCATTCCACCTGAGGCATGGGTGTTTAACAGGCTGCAAACACCCTAATCACTCATCCGGCTTTAAAGAGTGTTGTGAAATCAGAAGAGCTTTGGCCTTTAATATTTTTATTTCTTTATCTCTCTGGCTATTCAAAGAGCAGGCAGCTGCCTGACAGAGACACAGGATTTTGGAAGTAGCCTGCCTAAGAGGATTGTTTCTGTGGAGTACTGTTATCCTTAATGCAATCAATGAGCTCTTGCTGGATGGTGAAGTAATTGTAAAGGGTTGCCTGACAGGCACAATTACTCAGTTTAAAAGGTGAATTCTCCTTCTGTTGTAACTGCATAAGGGAGTGATTTGCAGGAAGGCATCTAATAATAAGGACTTGATTGTCCTCTGCTTTTCCTCCCAGGCCCAAATGCCTTAATGGTTAACTGTATCCCTGTCATCCTTTTTCTTCTAAATAGTGCAGTACACAGAGAAGTTCCAATTCACAATTAGTCAACTGACCTGCTGGTACAAACACAGGATTGTCAGACACATGACTGCAATTCTAAATGCTAGTATTAATATCCTCTTAGCAACAGCATGATAGATTATGGAGCAGCTTCAAACTGAGTTTCCAGGCCTCTGGTTCTGGGCTTGGATTCCTTCTCAACTGGGAATGCTCATCTGTATGTAGCATTTCCACAGTCCGAAGCACTTTCATGTTCCAACCGTTGTCGGTGAAATAATTAAGTCTGAATTTTCTAGCACTTGACTTTACTGAAAGTAATGACTTTAAGAAGTCTGTAATTGTTCAGGCCTCTTGACAAAGAGTGTTTGCACTATCACTTTGCAGAGATAAGTGACTAACAGTGCCTTGCTTCCCGAGAAAGAAAGACATGGTTTCACCTACTCAAGAATCACAAAATGAAAACAAGCATCTACCCAAAATACTTTTTCACAAAATATATAGTAAATTCACTGTATTGCACACACAGAGGTGCTGCTCTACAGCATGTAATTCATGGGCTCTCTGCTCTAGAAGTCTTCCTATAAAAATGAACACTATTAGAAATGTTACCAGATTGTCATATATATTAGACTCTTGTAGCTGATCCCAGGCAACATTCAGTTGGGTGTTTCTGCCTTTTTTTAAACAGCAAAAAACAATAAAGAAAATTAACCTTGCCTTATTCTTTGTGGTCCATATAAGCAGCTATTTTAAAACAGGAGGTAAGAGCTCTGTGCTTTTGCCTACTTTTGAATGCCATCAAACACTGTGAGTTCAACAGTTCAGACTGGAAATGAAACAATCAAGTTCACACTGTATTTAAGAAAGACTCTATTCTCTAAAGGCACAAGAGAATAAGAAACAAAAATATAATTAAATTGACAAAAATATAAATATGGAAAAATAAAATAGGAGAGAAAAATCAGTATTTTCATTCCATTTTAAGCAGAGAGGATAAGCTCTTTAGCTTACATGGAATACCATTGGTTTATAGAAAGTGGTGGAGATGTAGGATATCTTTCCCATATTGTGATTAAGATGCTGTCACAGGTGAAGGTTTATTTTAAAGACTGCAGAATTTTCTGCTGTTAATGGGTCAGCCTTCCCTTCAATTAAAAGCTATACTTTTACCAAAAAAAGGTGATTCATCTTTGCAAAAATAACCAACTGAAGCATAGTTAGAATTTCCAACCTATGATGAGAGCACAGAGATGATCCAGAGTAAGTGTATGGCTTGTGACACATAGAAGCCCTTCTTCCTTATATTTAGAAAAATTCAGAATAACTGTACTATTACTGATAAAGAGAGCACCCATAATTAATCGCTTCTTCACAAAAAGGAATCTCAACCTGAAATTAGCAGGATTAAAACTTCTGCATGTAGGTGTAGTGGTGGTATTTGCCTTGGTGGCTGTGTGACAGCAGAGTGGCACCAGGAGTCATCTCCAAGCCCTCTCCTTTCTTTATGGGTCATTTAAAAGGAGACATCAGTGCCCAAGTCTTACCCCAGTTCTCTTCCTCTGTGCTTACAAATCACAGTGTGCAATCAAGTGTGAGAGGAAGATGGCACAAAGGATGCTTTTACTCAAAATATGTACTACAAAATGATCAAAAGATGAGTAAATTGATGATGGTGTAAAATGGTGGCAGGAAATAAATAAAGCTCAGCTTTGTGTTGCCTGGAAAATTATTATTTTTTTTTCAGAACAATGCTCTTGTTTTCACTCTGTGTTCTTGTGACAGCAGCTATAGCATTACTGAATCAACCTGCTCTTCACTCTTCATTTTTAAAGCAAGTAGATTTTACCTTCCATCTTTAAAACCACCAGTTTCCAAGGCATTCCAATGCTAAGATGCATTTCTGTAAACCTCATTCTCTGTTCACACGTGACCTCCAGTCTGATGAAGAAAAAAGGTCAGCTTTTACAGAGAGACAACAGTAACCTTTCATTAAACAAGATGTAAGATGTAAGTTGCCCATTAAAGTAGATGAAAACTGAAAGACTGATGCCTTGAACATGTCAAAACAGTGATCAAAAATTGATTTATGAAGCAGCTGTGTTGTTATGCTACACATGAGATGCTATACTTTTCGGCATAAGACCCTGGGACTGTGTCAGCCATGCAGCACCCGGCTGGAGTTAAAAGGAGTTAAGGGAAAGGAAATAAAGGTTTTGGGGTGGGTTTGGTTTTTTTTGCTAATTGGGGGTATTTTTTTTATATTGAATAAAAAATCATGAACAATGAAAAATTTCTTTTCAAAAGTAAATTTTTTCTTACTTCCATCTTCTGTCTTGTGAGATCCAAGGCTTTTTACCTAAATTAGCTCTATATTCATTAAACTTATTTCCTCTGGAGGAAATAAGCACATGCACCCACCTGAACCATTCGACCCATTATGTGAGAGGCTGTTGCTGTTTTAGCCTTGGGGAAATCTCCAGGACTCAGGAAATAATTTTAAACCCATGACTCTGTAAAGTATGATAACTATGGCAACTGGAACACATACATTGTGATGGCTAATGTCACTTCAGCATTCATCAGGGGAGGTACTAAGCTTGGTACTACAGCATGGAGACTGGCTATTGCTAATGCCATGTGAAGCTACAGAGACAAGGAAGAAACAAAACACATGTTAGCAAGCCCAGTGGTCAAAGTGAGATCTGGTGTAAATCATAATAGATTCATAATCCTTGGTCCTGTTCTTGGCAGCACAGCAGACTGAGACCCAAAATATCTATCTGCCGTCTTGTTTTAACTTATCAGGCAGCCTTGGTCTGCCTACTCCCCTTCTCATATTTCATTTTTCCTTAGATAAATTAGGGAGAATAGTACATGCCTTTTTTGCAAAGTGTTTGAGAAGTACTGTGAAAAGTACTGTATGAAATATTTTTTTATTTATGTCTAATGAAAGTCCTCTTGCAGATTGCTAGTTTGGCTGCTTCTTTTGTTGTCCATGCCCATGCTCTTGCTTATTGTAACTGAAACCTGGCTTATAGCAGCAATTACCTTGCCTTTTACTGGGAGATGTGTACATGCAGACAGTTATTTAAGAGCACCTTAAGTAACTTGCTAGAGTGTCAACACCCATAATGATGTCTGAAGAAAGACAAGAGAAGTGGAGGGGGAAGCTAGCTGTCGTGCCAGCAAGAACAAACTGAGTTGGAGAAGATTTATTAGGTGTATATTGCTCAGATAAATGTGATCCTGACTTGAATGAGAGCCAGTAATAGCAAGGGGAGGGGATCAGGCAGAAAGAAGTGGCTGTTTGGACTTTGTCAACAGATTCAAGACCTGACGAGGATTAGGAGGAGTAACAGAATTGTTGGGGTGCTCATTCATCACCTTAAAATTTAGGGTTATGAATTCTAAATGGATGGCCAGTTTAGCTGAAAAATGCTTCCTCCTCCTTCTTGCTACATTTCTCTTTTTATGCCAGTAGGTTAGAGAGTGAAAGTATTGCATGATGTTATTTGTGAACACGATACAATGCATAGAAGTGACTGACTCGTTAATAGCAGCTTTCGTGTTTTAAAAACAGTCTCATATTCTGTTACATGACCACAAGAAAAAGAAACATGGAAAGTGGTTAGTATGCTTTCATATTTCAACACTGTCACATTATGAAGAGCTACCCTTTTTACTCTCCTTGTTTTTGAGGTTTTACTTTTGTCTTCATATCAATTTACAAAGACATATGGCAAATTAGTTAATTCTTGACAGAGGTAAATCTCTTATATCTAATCTTAGCCCAGAGCAGTTTTTGAATATCTACTTTCTGAATTAAAAATCCCCAAATTCCTATTTCTTTTGACTGGGAATATATAAAAAAGCATTATTTTTGTTAAAGTAAAAACAAAAAACAGGGTTCTGTCATATTCTGAAATGTCTTTTTTATTTTTTTATTCAACTTCAAAATGTAAATACATATAGCAGTGATTGGAGAACGCTTTAACCTAAATCTCTTTGCCCAGTACACCTGATAAACTGAAATTACCATGCAGTTATATTAAATTTTACAAAATTTCTGTCACTAGATTAACAAAGTAATCCCTATACTTGTTTTCTATTATTTTAAAGCAAACATGCTATGAAGCAGATTCTTTCCTGTGGTAGATGGTCTTTTTTAAAGCCTGTGGTTGCTCAGTAATTTGCAAGAGCTATGCATCTACTGGAATTACTGTTGACACAAGAAATTGATAACAGGCAAAATTTCTCTTATTCCATTCTATATCAAATGTTTCACATTTCTGTATGACACCTTTACTGTAGCAAATGTGTTCTGAAGAACCCCTTTCATTTTCCATGACCACCAAGTGGCCAGCTGCACCAGTGATATGATGCCCTCTGTGGGCATCTGAAAAGTTACATACGTGGAACAAATACTCTGATGTTTTAAAAATGTTTTTGTCATTGGATTGGATTTTCTGGATCTTTGGTTTCCATTGATTTTACTGAAGATTCATTAATATATATGATGGGTGGTAGAAAATAATAATCCTGAAGTAGATATAGAACCTGATTATTTCTTCATGGAAAATGAAGTTAGAACTATGAACAACATTATTTATACTATGCGGTAACAAGGGTTTGCATCATTTCTGGTCTAGTACTTGAAAATGAGAAGGATCCATTTTGAGAAAAGTAATATGGGGAAGAAAATTCATTGAGCTTACTTGCTATTTGTTTGATCACAGCTTCAGAGAGTTCAAGGCAGCCAGGGACATACCTGAGCTAGGATCAATGGTGCAAGTGATTAACAGTGATAGGACATCCTGCACCTTTCATGCTCAAACCAGAATTTTCCCTCCTTTGAAACAAGAGCCTTTACATCACTCAGTAGAGTTGTATTTCTTATGAGCAGCACTGGAGTACAGAAATATTCTCAATTTTCTTTGCTGAGAAATCTTTATTTTCCCAACCACAGATCTCAAGATTAACCCTGCTCCTGGCCTTTGATTTTTAGTCAGGAAGTATAAACAATGACTCAAAAGGTGTATAGGCAGAACTTTCCATCTGATTTACCAGTTTGTTTTTATAATCTCTCGTGCATGTCATGTTGACCTTACAAACTTAATAACCTTAGATCTAAGAAACTAAGATTGCCTTCTTCCTCATTAATGTAAACCAGTGTTACCACTAAGAAAAATCATTAAAAAGTATCCTGAAAATTTAGTTGCTAAGAGGTTAGAATATGGAATTTCTGAGCTGATCAAGTGAACTGAAGTATTTGGGAAACATTTGGAAATAAAACCCACATGTCACCTGGCCTAGGGTTCATGGATCCCACTTGTCAAAAAATTATGAGCCTTATAGGAGCCTGATATCCCAAAATCATATGCTGTTTTGCCTGTGGTTTTATACCAAAGATGAGAAGATTATGTGATTGCAAATATGTAAGAAATGAACCAAATCCCCAAACTGGTGTTCACCTTTATGTTGGACAGGTATCTGAAATGCTCAGTAGCTTATCTCCTTTGCTATTTCGGTTGCACTTCACGAAGTTTGCTGACTTCATGATGAGATTTGAGCCATGAGGGAAACTTCCTGGCTAGCATACAGAATGAGAACAGGGACAGTTCATCCTTAGATTTGTTTCTGACGTGGTGAGTTACTGCCCACCAAGGTAACCTTTTAGCTATCCTAGGATTCTTGGGTGCTCCATCCGTTTATAAAGGGCAAAGTAACTTTGCTTTATGATAGCACTCTTTCCCCCACTAAGCCATATAAAAAGCTTTGTACCTTGAATAAGAATTTCTCATCTCCATGTCTGTAACACCTATGCTGGATATTTTGTTCACCTACTGCCAGCTTCTCCGCCTCTTTTTTTTTCATTTCCTTTTGGAAATTCCTTTCCATTTCCTTTCCATTTCTGTCTTTGTCTTCTTTTTCCTTTTATAGATAGTTTCTACTAGCACTTGCAAGGAGCAGAAGTGCCTTCCTTAGATTTGCTTATCTTCTCTTCTTTTGGCTAACCCTGGTTATGAGCAGGCAGAACATTAGGTCCAGAGCTGTTGGATAGCGATCCCCAATGAGGGAAAAGCATACAGACCAAAAGGAGGAATTGAGAGGTAAGTTTCTAGATTCCCTAGAAGGAAGTGAGGATCTAGGATTCAAAATGTAAATATTGGAAGACTGAGAGAAGATCACTGCCACACAGTAATTGTAACCAAGTAAACTGTATTGTAGTAACACAAATGTAGGAATTAATTTAATGCTTCCGTGGAGCCAGTTGATATCCAGTGCTGAGAATCCTTGGATATGAATAAATGTACTAAATGAAGGAGGAAGGAGAATGGCCTTCAAGTATCCTGATGAATTTCTGCTAGAATTGCTTTATATAGCAATTAGTTATGTTAGAACCATCATTATCAGAGTACACTGAGTGTAATCTAAACCAATATGAGAGCTACCTAACACCTTATACTCCATAATGTATTGAAGAGCATTATGGAAAGCCCAGACAATTGTGATGGGTTGCTCTGTTTAACATGCAGTAGTATTTGTCTGCTTACAAGATCTCCTTCCTTGGTTAGAGAAGACTTTGTTTATTTCAGAATGGAAGGAATTTAAATGTCATTTTTACAAATTCATGTAAGCAATTTGATTTGGTTTGAAGGGTATATTGAAATTGGAATGCATAAATGCTTGCACGATCATGTGCTTAGTTTTTGGTGATGGATTTCCAGGATCTTTAACACACTATTTCTATATTCTCAGCCATATTCATCTGAAACTCTTAAGCTCATTCCATCAAGCATATCTCCTCAAGAATGAAAAGCTGATGCTTTATCCTCTGGCCACTTGTACCCACTATTTTTGATCTGACTGATAATACCAGAAATCGAAGTACAGATTATCAGAACAGCAAGGCTTTTCATAACGGTCTCTCTGCATGAAAAGTCCATGTGTCAGCTAAGAAAATGAATTTTTAATAATACTTGGCACTGAATGAGTGGTTTGTCTCAACGGAGTGCATCAAGCACTGCTTATCTGATCTTTGTAACTCTGAAATAGAGTTCACCTATTTGAATGATCTTTTCTTAGCCATCTTTATATCAAGAAGCTTATTCAGGATATGATATCCTCAATTTCAACACATGGATTTATTTTTTAATAAGAAAATAAAAACACAGTAGGGATATTTACATTGGTGTGCTCAATAGCATTTCTCTGTTGCAGAAGGAACAAAATTTTCTGTGCCCATTTAAAATTTTGGAGAAATTTATGCTAACATTTTGAGCCAGGCAAATATTATGAAGTTTATGCACAAGTTTATTATATCTTTTGAAGATGCTGTCGATGAGCATGATGTCCTTTTCATTCTGTACTTAATTACTAAGTATCATTTTGAGTATATGGTGCTATGCAAACTCCATGTGATGCCACAGAATGCAGCTCTGCAATTTGCAGTGTTGGCAAATAAAGGCTTTTCTTTGTAGCATTTTAACATAGACTGTTGTCTTGGGTTTGCCTTAATTGAATTTTTGGTGAGGAGGAAAAAGGGCCAGTAGTCAACCTGCTACAACTGTGTATGCATATACTGTAAAGAAATAAATATGCTCTCTAGGACTAATTTAGAGACAGATGCCTCTTCTTTGCTATAAATTTGAAATAATAATCTGAAAAAATAAATATATACATTAAAAAAGCAAACTAGTTATTCTTGGTTCATGCAGCAGCAGCTTTAAAAAACAAGCATTCCTTCGTGGACTAAAGATGAATTGAAGTTCTCTGATTCCTGTAAAAATGTGTGTATCTGCAGTCATAGTTTGTTCTGGATCAATTCCAGTGCATTGTGACGATAAGAACTAGAAAGGAAAACTCAAAAGGGTATTTTTAATCACTTTTACCTCGATTAACAATGTGATGCTATTTCCATTGTTCCTGTTATAAAAATAAGTAGCTGACATGTTCCCCAGAATTGATTATTGTGTTTTAATCAACAGAACTGCCATCAAGATATTTCAACCTATCAGGAAAGGGAGTGGAAAGGAGCTGACAGAGAAACCTCAAAGGAAGGACAAGACACTGTGTCTTTTGTCCTTTGTTCCAAGATGGAAATAAACTGTCTCCACTTCTGATAAGCTTTTCTTTTGATCTTTGTTTGCAATAATTAGGGTTAGACACTAAGTTATTTTATGAACCCTTTCAGGTTTAGCCCCCTCTTCATGAATATGAATATGAGTTATTTGACCTAAGCAAACAACCCCATTTAATAAGTTTTTATTATTTACTTTAATTTATGGAGATTTTGCCTAATGTGCAAGGGAACTAGACAGTGATAGATTTGGGGAAAATGTATTTTTTTCCTTCAAATTTAATTTTACTTCATATTTTATAAATGTGATAATATAAAATACATTAAATGATATAAACATCTATTTTCTGTCTGTCTCTATAGTATAAATATGTATAGAGTTATATATATAACTATATATATAAGTTATGTATATATATACACATACATACATATATATATATAAAACTATATATATATATATATTCCTAACAATTTAGGAATGTTCATCACACTGTGCTTGCCTCTAGTTTAGATGTTCTGGAAAATCTGCACTCTGCATTAAGGGTATAGATTAGTGGTCTCATTTATGAGTATCAGTAAATACCTCAGGCTGTGGAGAGATCCAGCCTTTTACTCTAGTTTATGCTGAGATGCAAATTGGATCCTGGCACCAAAGGAAATACTGGGAAATAAGAATTTGGAATTCAGCTAGACTAAGTTAGAAGTATAACTGAATTGTTATCTGCTTGTGGTGCAAACATAACAAGAAATTCAGGTGTTAGTTTAAGAACAAATGTGTTTTTCTCTGTTTGCAAAGCTAGACTTTGTCCTAGGCAAAAAAACCCCCAACAATCCAAACCCAAAGCAACACAAACTAACAAACAAAACCAATGAACTCCAAACCCATCAAACCAAAAACTGTCTCCACAAAAAACTAAAACAAATTAATAAGAATACTTAAATACATTGTAAATCTAGGCAGTTTTCACATAAATACCAGAATTCAGGATGCTACAGAGTAAAACAAACATAATAGTCAAAGAATGTAGGCATCATAATTTCAGGAAACAGTCCAGAATTAAAGTGTGTATATATTTTTACATCACTGATCATAGATTTTAAAGATCATTGTAACAACCTGAACCACAAGTCTTCAGTTTAAAATGCCAGAGATTCAACTTGAAGCAGGAAACCTAAGCAAGGTCAGATTAAGAATGCACCTTGATTTTAAGATTTCAAATGACAACTTCAAGGTTTAAAACATGGCAAATTACCTCAGAATTTATAATGTGTGTCTTAATATAAATTTTTATCCCCTTAGAATCTAGTTTTTTTGCCAGTGTTCTTTTGTATTGTTCTGGAGATCATAATCAAGCTGTGGGATTGCAATGAGAACTAAATGATGCAAAGCTGTAACATCCCTCCTAATGTCAACGACAAAAAATATTATGTGTGCTTTGCTGAAACACATCATTGCATTAGTACACAGTTTCATGTCTGCAGATTTAAAAAATGCTATAATTTTCAGTAGCTTCCTGAAATATGTAGTATAGTCATTTACTGTAAAATACAGAATACTCTTTAAGGGATCTAAATTGCTGAATCTCTGTCTCTCCAGTGGAATAGTCTACTCTTATCAGCTGAGTAAGTGATACAGTCTAAACAAAGGGTAATAATGTTCAACTGGAATTCCAGGAAAGGAAGCTTAATGCGAACTTCCTGATTTAATCTTACAAAAATAGAAAGGTTGATAGGATAAATGAATCACTCAGAAGAGCAGATTTTGCTTCATTTAATTAAAACAGATCATAAAAATGTCAAAGTACTCCTTTGTAACATTAACTGCAAAACTCATATACAAAGCTATTTAGAGTATCATTTTCATGCATGAGAAAAAACTCTTCAGAGAAGCAACTCAATTTTCTCAAAATTTCTTCTCATTTTCCAGCCTGGAAAACATGGTGACAGATACATGGACATTTCTTATACAATTTCCTGTATCTTCTGCTTTTGGTGTCTCAGGAAAAGCCCTAGAAATAAATTTGGAACTTCTGCTTTTGGGAGATAATCAGCAAGTCAGAGATGTATGAATATTGAGGAAAAACAAAAGAACTATTTTGAGCCTCAAGAAGAGGTTTTGTTAGGTCCACTTTGTGTTCACTTTAACTTCCTGACAATGTTAGCCACTCAACTACGGAATGAACTCACAAAGAAAGTGGAATGAACAGTTTTTTGAACAAGATACCGGGTAAGTTGCTGGGAAATGAGCATGAGAGATGGTCCAGCATTTCAGGTGGAATGGAAATGATGATGTAGTAGGCCCTCTCAATCTTTAAATTGTGCAAATTTTTAACCTGCCAAGACCTTTATATACAGCCAGTATGAAAATATCTAAAATATAAGTCAGCCAAATGACAAACTGTGATTACCACTGTCTTCCTGCCCTCTACAAAACCAGCAGGAAAATGTGTAAAAAATATGTGTGTACTGCTATAACCCTCTCAACAAAAACAGTCAGGATATCCACAGCACTGCCAGAGGCCATCCATATCAGAGGAACATGCATCCCATTTCCTGAGTCTTGCATGTGTTCAACCCACGATCAGTCCTTGCCTTAGGTGGAAAGTTTTTACTTAACATTTGGGCATGAAAGTTTCATCTTCTTAGAAATTGCTGGTTTTGCTCAATAATATTCCATTTCTAAACTCTTCCAGGATTGACTTCTGCTTAATGGCAAACTGATGGATGGGAATCTTTTTGTACTCTTAGGGAGAACCTTGCCACAGCTGGCTTTTTTTTTTCCCTGATTAGGGTTTGATCCCAGGTTGGTTTCTTTTTTGTTTGTTTGATGTTACCAGTTTTTATTGCCTTCCAGTTTGTTACTTTCTTCTATTTTGTTTTTGTGGCTGTGTTTTTCCCTTACTAACATATAAAGATGCCCAGAATGGGATATCAGAGAGACACTTCACCTGAGAGGGCTGCTGTGTGCCTTTATGGCTGAGTACTGCCAGGAAGAAAAAAGAAGAGCCAGACCTGGTGAAACATCACATCTGTGCATGTGAAAGATCTTCAGAAACACGCTAAGGGTAGGTATGGATGACTGATAGCATCTGCAGTTGGAAGAGGTACAGCTCCAAGTTAGTACTGAATTCTGTTTTATTAGATGACACTGACGTCTATTTTACTCATTCCTGAGCCCTCAGAAAATTAAAGGACAGGATTAACCAAGTCTGATACAACTCTGACTTTTGTTTTTTATGCCAAGATGTGAAGAATGTGAGGAATGACTTCTACAGAAAATCACATGGGAAGAGGAAGAAGGAAGAGGTAAAAGAGTGACATAAAAATCCTAAACTACGTGAACTCCCTTGCCTAGTGATTGACTCCATGGTGAAAGTTAGGGATTATCTCCCACTAGAGATTTAAGATGGGAAAATACCAAACAATGCTAAAAATCAGGTCAGTGGTATATGAAGTTAGGATAGAGATATCAAAAACAAGCAAGGTCATACTGACCAAAAAACAATGCAATCTCCTCGCTCCCTGTTGGGCCTGAGGTATCTGGGTGTTTCAGACAGCTGTGACTGATGAGGCGCCCATCTGTGATGAGCTAAGGATGGGATGTGAGCCTTGGAGTCAAAATGGAATTGCCTACTTCTGACCAAAATGTACTTTATAGGCGGGTGAGCTTTGACTGCCAACTATCTGTTTTCTTTTGGCACTAGAAATAATAATAACAATCTTGGATAACTTCCCTTTGGAGGTTTAGTTCCAGTTACAGATATTGCAGAAGATTCTTCCATTTCATAGAAAAAAATGATGAAAATTAGAAGGAACATGCTCATCTTTTGCCAGACTTGCAAGATATATTTTCCCCTACATATTTAGTGGTTTGGGTAATTATTTTCTTAATTAGGAGACTTGTCAAAACACATTATGGTGACTGATTTCATGTCACCACTGTTTTTCCTAGCAGTTTCTGATTGCTGATTATATGTTACAGAAAAACATTAATTTATTATTACTGACAGCAATTTCTTAGAGATCCTTAGCAGCCTAAGTGCTATTGCCTACCT
>JAYDZK010000202.1:43754884-43782165 GCA_034509185.1 Euphonia xanthogaster | reverse complement strand
CGCTCTTCCGATCTAATAAAAAAAACCCTTTTTTTTTTTTGTTAAAATTTTGTTAAACTTTTAGTTCAGAAAAGGGAGTTGTTCTGTGTTTGATTGTACATTAGGAACATAAAGGCAAAAGATGATGAAAACATGCATGTTTATCTGTGCTATTCCTGCATGATGGTGCCTACAATACTAAATGGAAAAAGCACACATTTGCACTACTGTGAAACTTTCGACAGAGTTTTGCAAAGCATGCTGCAAACAATGTTTTAGTCACAAAGTAATTTTAATGCAGGAGTTCTCACTCTACAGTTAGGGAGACTGAAGCACACAAGAAATATGGGCATTTTCCACAGCTACATTCTGAACTGGCTGAGCAAATTGGGAACAAAGCCTGCCAGTCTTTTGCCCTTTTCTGCACTTTGCCCTCAGGTACCACTCACAGCATCCCATACACTCAGGACTGGTTTGTGCCTCCCTTTGGCACCTTTGCAGCAAGAAGGAAAATGCTACTGGTTCCAGTACTAGACCCAAAATTGCTTGAAGTTTTTGCGCTCAGTCTGCTTCTGACACTTCCACTGCACATTGTGTCTAATGCAAGTCAGTGTCATGAGGGTGCCATTACATATAATGGTTTTATATAGGATGCCATGAAAAATTCAAGTTCTGTGTTGTTTCATAGAAGGAGAAAATACAGAATGATTTCGATGTATGGACTAGTATCTGGTGCAAGGTATGTATTCAAGTATGCATCTCACCTGGTTTTCTTTTACCTCATCAATAACATTTATAGTTTTTTTATCTAGGCATAACCTTAGTGTTTATGCTGTGCTATTTGGAATCCTTGATGCAAGGCAGAATCTTGCCAGTGTATCTATTCTGTACCAGTTTACCAAAGTAATTTTAAGTATCCAAGGATATCTATTTCTTGGTCATTTTAAAACCACAGTTATCTGCAGCTTCCATTCTCTGCTAACAGATGTTTGGTTACTAGTGTTCAATATTATGCAATAAGACAGCAAGTCCCCAGAACTCCCTGTTAGGAACACAAAGTACTCTAAGATAGATCACTTTCATATTTTCTGGCATTCAGCAATGGCTAAATCTCCAAAAGGTTTGTACGTCCATTTAGTTTAAACTTAATATCCATAACTCAGATTTCTAGAGCTAAGTTTTCTCAAACTCAAAACCAGACTACTTATATAATGAGCTGCATCTCTTTTAAATACCTATATGCAGACTCTGGTGCCAAGGACTGGTTTTGAAATAAAATAGGGACTGTCTGAGGTTTTCAAATTTACCTTGATTATAATATTTCTCAGGAAGACAACTGAACAGAAAAAACTTCATTTGAAGCATGGCTGAAGAAGACTTTAAAGTGTTGGAAACCTTCCTGTTATACACTAGTCACCCATGTCAACTGGGAAGAGCACGGGCTGAAGTAGATTTTTTAGTAACAACTTCAGTGATATCAAGTATTAGGAAAACACGAATTGCTCCATTTTGCAAGAGTAGGACAGCAAAACATTTTCATATGATTTTATCTCCTTTGCACACACAGCATAGTATATTATCTTGAATGATTAAGCATAGATAAATCAGTTCTTCATCATAGACCTATGAATGTGTAATTGACATCTTGACACTTCCACAAAAAAAAATAAAAGCCTTACTGAGGCAGTTACATTTGAAATGCTGTGTAGCACATGTTTTTTTCTTCTAATGAAAGATAATTGAACATAATTAAATTACAATTTCTTCATGGTTTTGCAATGATAACATTTAAAGTCTGTGTCATACCCTTTTTGCAGCTGTTATTTTGTTCAAGGAGTCAGTGTATTACTTGACTTTTCTGTAAGATTTCCAAGATTTCCACTTTTACTTCCTTTAATGCTACAGTATTTGGTTGGGCTGTTCTTCTGTGAATAAGTGAGTGAAGACTTGCAAAAGGTTTTACAAAAATTTTCATAAAAGTGCAAATAATTGGTTTTTCTCAGAGCTGAGCTTGTGCAAAAAAGCATCAAGCACCCTGTGGTTACAGATGAAATTAGCTGTTTCATGCAGTACCAAAACAAAGTAAAAATAATACTGCAGAAATTCTGTGGGGTGCAACAAGGGGTAACAAAATGATGGGAACAGCAGAAAGAATTTTAGATGACAGCTTAAAGGACATGAGGAAGCACACTGAAAGCATTTCCTGCAGGACAAACAGAGGAAAAGGCTTTCACAATTCATTTCACAATTCATAGCCTGTAGAGACTCTGTGTGAGGGTCATCCATGGCAGCAGGCACACGCATGGCATGCACAACATCTTCTGGGGATGGACACATGCACTGAGTAGCCATAGGACTGAATAACTACTTCGAATTGTGCAGGGAAACACAGGTTCTGCATTTTTTGCTCTCATGATCTACCATGGACTGAAGAACCTGGTTTTTGATTTGCTCAAGACTCAAGAACCCCTCTCCAAGGCACTGCTTCCGGGCCATGTTTGCTGTCATGCTTGCATTGAGTCTTCTTGCAGCCTAATTGCTAGAAAAATCTTTGTTTCTGGACCTCTCTGTTGTCAGAAGGGAAGTGGCTTATTCACACTCTGCTTTGTTTTCCAAGGAAACTTTGTTGACAGCCTGCAATTCCCCCAGAGCCCTTGCGGGAGCCTGAAATTTTGCCCAGGGTCCTCTCACCACAGAACTGGCCGAGAACTCTGGACTCTACTTCAGCCAGAAGGCTTGCGTAGAAAGGAGGGAGGGATATTGCACAGCAGACTGATTTACTGATCCTGGTCCTTGGATTTGTACCTCCAGCCTTCACTCTCCACCCTCCCGAAACTTGGACAGCAAGAGGAATGCCTTTCTCCCTTGCTGTGTATGTGCTCAGGGTTATAGCGAAGCCACGCGCTTTCCATGAAGTCATCTCATGGCACCTAGCTAAATGTTTTTTAAAATACTTCCTTGTGCATGGGGAGAGAAGAAAATTAAGAGTCTCTGTTGGGGCTGGGGCACAGTTGATGCATGAAAATTGATGCAAATATGTCTGTTCTGCAACTGTATGTAACAGGATAAGACACATACATAAAAGAGTAGGAAAAAGCAGAGTAAATAAAATACATGTAGGTATTATTCTGCTATTCAGGGCAACATGCTGGGTTGGGCAACCCCTGAACTATCTATTGCATATCCAAAACAATTTAGATTAAAAGTGAGATTTTTTAGGTAAAGGACACATTCATCAAACCCTTGCCACGGGCCAAGAGATGGCCACAGGTTAGAAACTGAATGGTAATAGGTCAGGGTAAGAGAAGAAACCTGTTCCTGAATGACAGGGATGTGAGCTTCTGAGGGCTAGAGCAAAGTGCACATGGGCTTACTAATAACTGTAATAATCCTAAAAACATCCAGATGTAAGGAACAATTTAAACTCCTTATTATGTCCAACTGGCTTGGGAGAAGATCTAGCTTATGTTGATTGTCCCATCTTATAAACAATGAACTGAATACACTTGCTAATAGGAAAGCTTGATCTGAACATTATTCTGTAGCTTGTGCTCAGTTTTGGTGTTTTTGTTAAGGGCAAACAGAAATGCTTAACAAGAACAGATGAAATAACAAAAAATTATTTTTCTGGAATAATGATCCTGGAAAAGCAACAAGGAGACTGCTTAAATGTAAAAGTCAGATGATAAAGGCTTCAGCATGTATCCTTTTTCCTTTGGTCTCTTATCTTATGAAAGTGACAGCTGGAAAAAGTGAACATAAAATGACTTATTGAAGAGTTGTGCCAGTCCATTCCATGCTGATATATCAGTTAAGTGCTTTAGAGGAAGCAGAATCTGATTCTCCCGCATTTCCAGAAAACCCAGGAACTCACTCCTTTTAAACATTGGCAAAAATAAGTAGGCTATGAGTCTTTTCTCTGACAGGCTTTAGTCATGAATGCATATAATTTAGAGAAGCTGAAAATGGTATATTTGCAACCACATATGCAAGATGTCAATATACCCTCTGGAAAATCTGCTGCAGCTGGCTGATAGCCTTACAATATTATTAAATGTGGGGTTATTATTTCACCATGTTTAGATCACTTTTGGATACAACATAAGGAGGGAGAAGTGTTGGCCCTGCTGTACTAGACAATGAGCTTTCCATATGTTGGAAATAGCATCAAGAAAATAAACTGCCCAGCAAAAAAAACTTGGTATCAATGAGAGGGAGTACTCAGTACATCAGCAATGATCCCATCCAACAGATATTCTCAGGCTCTGCCTGTAACCATGCTGTCTGATCTCAAAAAAGGAGAGGGATGTTATTTGTCTTAAAAAAAAAAAAAAAAGTAAAAATAGTTAAGCCATCCGTCAACTAAAACCAAGACAAGTGTTCTGTTCTCACTGTTGAAATGGGATATTATTATTCTCATGGGGATTAATAAGCCTAGCTAGAGGAGTCTGGCCCTTCAGGAGGTCAGTAGAGGAATGCTTATGATTAATGTTTTGGTCCATGGTCTATCTCTATGTTATTAAAGCTACGTTGTCTTTTACCATCCCCTTTTAACACAATGTTAACTTTCTGCAAGCATTGATGTTGCAGACTGCCCTTGGCTCCATGGAGTAAAATAATACTTTGTGGAAAAGGTTTTGCTGTATAAATAAGCAGATTTAACATCCCAGTTTTTCCCAGCTCTCAGATGTCAGCGGTGCCTGTAATTAGCTGTGAGCTGGAATGTGGGTTGCCATGCAGTGACCACACCAGGCATCTTCTCTCACGTCTTGATTTCCCATTTCAAATATCTTTGTTGAGTTTGGAAAATGAATTGTGTAAGCAAAAGAAAGCAAAGGAGAGAAGACTCAGAGCAAGCATATAAGGTGAGCCTAATGGAGAATCAGCCTACTAAAAATTTTTGTTTGTTTTTTTAACTCACTAGTCTTCACAGAAAATACAAAACATTGTTGGAAAGCATTGCTTGAACAAGTAGATGCCTTGAATAAAATAATCATATATATTCAGCAGTTAAAAATATATCTCAAAGGGCAGTTTCCACTATGCAATTCAAAACTCTCAAAATGAATGACTGGGGACAGCAGTGATGTATTTCCAGGTGCTTTTATTTTTTATAATCAGATTAAGGGTGAAATGTGAATGCTTGCAAATTCTGCACAAAATCTTGTTTCTTCACCTGACAGATCTGTGAAGGCTGTGTAAATCTGCGCAGAAAACCTAGTCCTAATCTGTTGCTATCATGAGGCTGCTAGAACAAATTCTCCTGTTTGAAGTAAATTTAGTTTTCTGACTGCCATCATTCTCCTGGCTTTCACAGAAGTGCTCCATATTTGCAATGGAACTAGAGAGCAGACCCAGCCTCCCTTGGATGTTGTGATACTGGCAACAAAATTGTGAACACTATGGTTGTCAGTGAAGGTGAGAGAGCTGTTGATTACTTGCCCCATTTTATTCTGCCATGTACCGACAGACTCTGCAAGTGCATGTGCTTGTTGCCAATACACAAATGTGAACAGCATTGTAATATAGGGTTTCGTTACTTCATTACCTGCTTTTTTCCAAATGGGTAGAAAGATACACCTTGAACTTCAGCTAGTCCAGAGAATGGCTCTCTGGTTTCCACCATTCTTCTTTGTGCAACTGGATGTACTCGTTGAACTCTTGAGACTTTAATTGTAATGACACTGGATATCCCAAACATCAGCACTTTGGGTAGGTACAACTGCTGCTTTTAGAAATAATTAAGGGAGTGACAGTAATAGCAGTTGTTTTTAATCACATGGGAGCTAGCTGTAGGGAAAGCTTTCTGTAGAGGCATCTTTCTCTTGATTACTGTTTGCTTTGAGGTATTTCTATAAGCCCTGTGGGTTCTTCTGAACATTGCAAAGAAGGAGGGAAGGGGACAGGAGGCATATATTATCTCTGAATTCCTTTTTTCAGCATACAAATATGCTCCTCAGGTTGCTAAAAAGGCATCTTTTTATTAACAAAAATAACTTGTAGAATAAAATCCTTACTATCTTTGAGTCCTGTAACACACATTATTTGGGTAAGAAAAGGTAAGCAGGGAACTGCCAGCAAGATGACAAATGTGGTGATGTTGACGATACACCGGGTAACAGAGGCCGTGTTAAATACCAAAGTGAGCATGGACAACCTCCAATAGAAATGGCAACAATGTTCAAAATGTGTTGGAAAAGGCATGTGTTTTTCAAAACCAGCTAAGAGTCACAGGCCAAGCATTCAGCAACTTTCTCAGGAAAAATGGCCATCTGAGGGGCTGCTGCTTTTGCAATAACAATAAACCTCCCAATACACAAGAGCTGTTAGCAATGGAGTGACTAAACTTGGGATGTAAATCATTCCCCAGCTTTCATACAGAGAATTGCTAATCTCTCTGGAATATCATGTTAAAGCCGTATTTTGCATTTCCATGAAGATTGCGCTGTCTGACAGTCCCAAAGCAGCGATGGAGCTGGGTTAGCCCTGTTTTAAGGGATTGGAGTGAAGCCAGCATTTCTCCTCAGCTTCTCAAAGAATGAGTCAACACACCTGCTCTAAAAATCTGGATGCAGTCAGCAGCCAACGATGTAATCTTTGGCACAGTCACCAGAACTCCATCTGAATTAAGTTCTTTAATTCAGGTTTTAACGCTTTAATACAAGACACTATTGGAATTTTTCAGGACCTCAAGATTTTTTTCCCAAAAGATTTTTAATAAGAAAGTAAAACCGCTGCTTGCTTTAGATATAATTTTAATGTTTCTTATGAAAATTGTAATAAATGTTACTTTTACAAATACAAATAAACTCTTTGTTTTTGGCAAAAAGCAAGACTTTTAATCTTTTTTTAATTGGCTGTGTTTTCTCAGTGATAGTAGGACCACATTCTGCAAAAGAAGAATTCCCATGAGTAATTCCATAAAGTTAAGGAATTAACTCATGTGAATAATGGCTTGCAGGGCTAGACCCATGTTTTTGGATAATTCTTGAATATACATATAGCAGACAGAGAATTTTAACTGAGGAATTAGTTTTAACTCCACAACAAAGAAGGATCAAATAATTTTGGTTATCTGACCTTAAAATATTGTCTACCAGTTTCTACAGAAGGAAAATGGTGCAAATTGTGGTACAATAACAGAAGTTAGCATAGAGGTAATATAAATCTCACTGAAAACCCCGTTAGGCTGTGGAGCAGTGGCTAGCATTTTGTGTGTGGTGTAAATAAGCACAGCCCATTCCACAGCTCAGATCTAGCTATAACCAGCAGATAGCTTCATTTTCAGGGGAGTTTGAAAATGCTGAGCTACCTGTTCCTCCACAGCCAGCCATGAATAGAAGCAGCCACTAAAGTTTTCTTTGTTTATTGGTGTGTGGTTGACAGTAAAGTTTTGCAACTTTCTCCTGGTGCAGGAGGAGGTGCTGCTGAATGAGCTCTGCCCCAGGTATGGATGAAATTACTCAAGTCAACTCTGTATCTTCCCACTGCTGTATCCTCCCATTTAATTGGTCACAATGGGAATGAGAGCAGTATGTTGATGGAGCTCTCCATGTTTTAAAGCCAGTGGAAGATCTTGAGCTCTTCATGTATGTTATCTATTATCTAATGTTGCAAAACAGAATTAATTAGCAGTTAATATCACAAGTACAGAGAGGAGTCCCCAACTTATTCAAAATAATTCAGTGCTACTGCTTTGGAAATAAAAATGCAGCTTTAGTTTATATGTTTTAGAAAACAAACAACAGCTTACACAGGGTTTCCTTAGATGCAATATTGGCCATGTTACTTCCCAAGAAATATTTCACCCAAAGTGGTTGATACCTAATTCTTCAAGATTACTCCCCATCTGACATGTTAATGTACAAAATGCAGAAATTTGCACTGTGAAAGACCTGAAATATATTATCAGTTAGAATCATGGAATTGTGAGGGTTGGAAGGGACCTTAAAGATCATCTAGTTCCAAATCCTCTGCCATGGGCAGGGACACCTTTCACTAAACCAGGCTGCTCAAAGCCCAATTCAGTCTGGCCTTAAACTCTTCTCTGGGCAACCTGTTCCAGAGCCTGACCACCCTCCTAGTGAGGAAGACCTGAGAGAAATATTGAGTCCCTGGTACGCTAGGAGCGATTCTAGTCAGAATAATATTTAAATACATAACATGTCAGTATAGATGGCTGTTAACACTGTAGTAACTGACTCAGGCAGATAGTCTTCAGAGAGCTTTTATCCAGCAAGCTCAGGCGTGAGCAGCTTATCTGTGCAATATCATAGTGCCCAAGGAGAGTTGTACCATCTCTGAAGAGAAGTCCTGCTCAGAAGGAGGCCAAATGTATTTTCCTTTTTTGGTTGGTGAACGCCATATAAGGGGAAGGGAAAATGAAGAAGGGAGAAAAATCTAGATAGGAGACTGAAACAAGGTCTTGTTAACAAGGTCTTGTCAGACTAAGAAAAGGAAGGAGGGAGGGAAAGGTCTTGTCAGACTAAGAAACAAGGAAGGAGGAAGGGAAAGAGAAGGAGAGAAATTGAAAGAAAATGTACAGACAATTAGGAGGCTCAGCTCTCTTTGAAACAAGAATAATTTCTTAATGTTTGCAAATAACCTACCAAGATGGGCTATCATTTTCACTGGGGGATGCAACAAGGAGTAGGAGGATTATGTAAAGAGAGGGGCTGTGTCTGAGTATGACTCAAATATTGTACTCTTAAATATAGAAAATAATGGATATACAACTTGCATGTAAACTCTCAGATTAATATCTAGCTGGAGAAATGGGTACAAATGGATGGATGGATAAAGGAGCAATGTTCTCCCATTAGCCACATTTCTTCAGAAAGTTGTGTTGGAAAAGCGTACCCTTAATACTTCCATTGGCAACCAAAGCCTTCTGCCCAAATAATGTTGATTAAAGCTTACTGCTACTGTTACTGCTATCACCTAGTAGACAATTCATGTTTATTTCTGTATCTGTCCAGACAAACTAGTTATATTTAAGTTTGTTTTGTAAAAGTAGAATGTGGAAAAGGTTGACAATATTTCATGTTTGCTATCATTGGTGGAAAGGGGTGTTATTTGGTATTTAAATCTATGTAATTGAGACAAACCCTTTAAAAATTTCTCCTCAGATTTTTAAGCCACATAATAAACTAGTAAATAAATTGAACATAAAACTCAATCACCTGTTTTTATTTAATATGTATTAGCATCTGGCTTGGGCTTTTGTCATGACTGTGGGAATGAGTTACATGTTTAAGACAAGGGTATCCATGGCTGACTTGCAGTTCAAGTTGTCCTCCACATAGCTCAATAGTCACATCAACAAAATGAATGCTAGAAAACAGCACTAGAAAATGCATTCCTCTCAAGCTGCTGGAGCAAGGAGTCCTCAGGTCAAGGGTTCTATGAGAAATGTGGGCCAGCTTAATGGTGCTTCCAAGTGAATCATTCCACAAGCCACCTGTGTGTTCATCACTGAACAGAAAATTAAGTTTTTCTCTTGAGAAAGAAAGCCTCAAATACAGTACTTTCTTTGGTTCACAAAGAACTGTATCATCATGGTTTAATAGGAGTTAAAACAGAAAGAAAAGACTGTTAACTTAAATAAACTGAAGTTGTTTAGAAATTTCAAGCTTTCCTCCACACTTTTGAAACTCTACCACCTACTCAGGTATCAAATCCTCTATTTTCTTAATTGTTTCTCAATCAGTCATTTTAGTATTTGCTGTTTTGGCTGGGACACAAGATGATTTTTGCATCTAGGAATAGCATGGAGATGTCAGGCATTGTGCACTGTCATCAGCTCCTCATGCTGGCTGGGAGATTGATGTAATGAGTGAGGGTTATGGGAGATTATGGATGATTAGAAACAGGAAAATGCACTCTTAGAATGGGGCAAACTGGAATGCAGAAAAATTGACTCTGCTGCCAAGAGGCTTATGGAAGTGTCAATGGGGCTATGAAAAAGAACTGAAATAGCCAAAAATATTCAATGTGTCATTAATTTGTCGTGTGGTTATTGCCTATGAAGATGCACTAAGTGTGGTGTCAAATTTCTGTTTTATTTTGCTGTCAATAGATTTTTCTTCTTTTAAAGAAAAAAGATATTTTCCTCCTTTTCTCAGCCTACATTTTCTTTTTTTTTTAGTTCTGGCACTTTTAGATTTTACTAACGACTGAACATACTAAATAGGAACTGACCTTTTGCTAGAAAAATGCTCACAACAAAGAATCAGTAAGCTGTAGACATTTTTTTTGTGTAAAGAAGCAGTCCTACAGTCCTTACTAGGTTGTGCCCCAGTGCTGGGACTCTTACTCCTTCACCCAGTTGCACAATTCCTGCATACTCCCTCCAGTTTATTCTTTACCAGGGTAACTGCCCTTTTCAGTCCTGAGGGTTTCATTCTTCCTGTCCTTACTTGACTTGGCAGCAAATCTAGGCTGAGTACCTTGAAAAGCAACACTGGGATCAAGGAGAGTTTTGCATGGTGCAGACTGCTGGGTTGGGGTGCTGGCTCCTTCTCCCAGGATATGAACCCAAATACTCAACATCAATAGCTCGTGGGGTTAGTCAATATGTCAGCAAGGGAAGCAGATGCACAGTGTATTTAGCATTCAGACTTCAAGCAGTACATGATTCCAGGATGTCAAATTCTGCAGTTTTGACTCATTTTGTAGACTTCTCTTTTTTTAATGCACAATTGTAATGAAGAAGTTCCTAAAGAAACTAACACGGTGCAGGGCTCATTGCTGAATGACTGGGCTATTAATTAGACATCTTTAGATAAAAGGCTGTTCTGTGCTCAACGGATTAAACTGAGCCCTTGAGATATTTGAAGTTTGTTTTGTCACTATCAGATAAACACAACAGAACAAGCTAGCCTGCAGAGGTTCATGACTAAACTGTTTGCAAGGTTAAAAAGAAAGGGAGAGGAAAAGCCTTGTTAATCTACTCCATCCCTAATTTTTTGAAAAAAGTAAATATTTTTGTAAAAACATTTCAAAGGCTTCCACTTTCAGCGATGTGGCAGGTCGAGATTAGGGAAAACCCAAGCACCTCCTAAGGTTAAACACACTATTTGTCTCTGTCTTTCAAACTACATCTGAGTATATTTTGCAGATAAGTTTGGATAGGTTAAAGCTCAAACTCCTTTCTTTTGACTTTTTACCCAGAAATATATAGCCAGAGATGGAGTAAGTTCAGAGCAATATTTTCCTCTCATTAAAATATACTCTGCTCAGTTCCTAGAACTAATTAAAAAAATGATTACTCAAAAAGTATAATGATTTGAAGTTCCTATTACATTACAGATAGAATACTTTATGAGTAAAATAAAATTTCAGGCAGATGGCATTTTAGACAATTGGAAAACTTTTAAAAGGCCATTAGATATGCTTTGTTTACCACATTCAGTCATCCATATTATTAACTTATTTATTAGTCTCACAGAAGATTGGAATAGTTTTTGATAGATAATTTTCCCACTGAATTTTTTTTCTGAGGTAGGGAAACTACTATGATGATTTATATAAATTAATTAATTTGCATTATATTGTAGAAATTAAGCTTTGATTTTGAACATGAAATTGGATTGGATGGGGACAAATGCACTTCTAAAAAGACCAAAGAAACTGTTTTCACTTCACTGTGTCTTGTGCTTGGATGGTCCCCCTGATGTGAGTGTGGTGGCAATGGAATTAAATTTCATTTTCATTAATTAAAGTTCTCTATTGTGCAGGAAAATTCCCTAACTACACATAGCAAAAATAGTATTTACGACTGCTACAGAGAAATCTCTCCAGCCAACACAAGACAAATACCCTGCAATTCTTTTCTCAGGCTCAGGCTCAATAATATATTAATATATTCAGAATAATTTTATATTTTACTTATCTTTATTTATATTTTAAAATTTTAGCTTGG
Source organism: Euphonia xanthogaster (assembly GCA_034509185.1). Taxonomy (NCBI): domain Eukaryota; kingdom Metazoa; phylum Chordata; class Aves; order Passeriformes; family Fringillidae; genus Euphonia; species Euphonia xanthogaster. The sequence continues at coordinate 43,770,263 of JAYDZK010000202.1, read as the reverse complement.
GAATAGACTGTGTAAACATTTCTATCTGTCTTGAATAGTAGGCACAGATCTTAGCTGCTGTGAAGTGGCAAAGTGCCAGCACCATAAAAGAAAACACATTTATTTATAATGACTGACTTTCTGAGCCAGGAAATCTCTTTGATTTCCTTCAGTGACAAGAGACTCTTAAGTACAGGTGAGGGTAGACAGACAGGCAGATAGAAAAAATATTCCTTATAGCAGTACTGAGAGATTTTCTGGGGTTAATAGGACCCCAGCAAGGGATTCTTCTGTGTAGAGTCACAGGGCTGATGCCCAGATGCCTCCTCTTGCTGTGGGCCCCCAGAGCCACCCAGGCAGGGACACTGCCTGTGTGGTTACCCTAAAACCACATCAAAGTGGGGTTTACACCACAAAACAGAAAACAACAAAAGCTACAGAAACCATATTTCCCTGTGGTGAGAAGGGTAGAATTATTTCATCCAGCCTCCCAGCTAGAGGAAGCCCAGCAGCAGCATGGCAGCAGCAGCAGAGGCGGCAGCAGCAGAGGCAGCAGCAGAGGCAGCAGCAGCAGAGGCAGCAGCAGCAGAGGCAGCAGCACTCCCTTCCTTGTGCAAGGCACATCCCATTCATGGACCTCAGGAGATGATCTGGCCATATAACCTTGGAATGTGGGTAGCAGATGCTGGGGAGCCCAGTGCCCTACAGATGGCTCACACGTGGTTTTCTCTTCCCCACCCCGGTGCTGTATTGTGGCTGTCTTGCCACTGCATTGTCTCAGCAAATTGTATGGGTGGGGGTTTAAAAGAAGAAACAAAGAAGGAAATCTGGCACTCTACAGGTGCAAACCCTCCAGCAAGGGCAAGATTTTAGGGGATTACTACAGAAATCGTGTCAGTTAGGTCAGAGTATACCCTGCCACTGAGACATTTTTTGCACGGCTTGTTGACTGGCCCTGTAAGCAATCCAAGGTTTGAGAAAGCAATTCCTTCCCTTGAGTATTTATCCTGTGAAATGTTCCCACTGACAGTATCTTAGCCTGGAGTTTTCTTGTGAAGAAAACATTTGCTTTTCCTTGCTTCTGACTAAGACAGCTGTGCCTTACTCCCAATCTTTGTGTAAATCTTTATTTGTATTCCTTTTTGCTTTATACTCATAGGTGGAAATGTCAGATAGGTTTGGAAGAGCAGTGGATCCCCACTATAGGAGGAAGCAGTGTCCATGGCCTGGTTTTAGAAAAGCTGACCTTAAGAATAGCTCTTGTCTGAAGCTTTTGGCAAAATGTTACATTCAGTTTCCTACAGATACTGTACGTGGTTTGTAACTCATAGGATGTAGTGAGTTTTATCCTGCCACAGTGTGGTCAGGAAAGATGCCTGTTCCTTTCATCCAAAAGTTTAAAATTAAAAGCTATTTGTCACCAACGTGACAGCTGTGTTTCTTTCTGAATGGAAAACAAAAGTTGAGTCTGCATTTTTTTCAGGTTTCATATAAATCTATATGAACCCCTGGCAGGGAAAATAATCCCGTGTGTGTGTCAGCATTCCACAGCAGGGTTTTAACAAAGATCACATGTTACACATTCAAAAACTAAAGCACAGAAACACTGCACTTGAAAACAAACCCCCTGCATATCTGAATAACCCAGCCTCAAAACTATTAATCTGAACAGCTGTCCTGTGCATGATAGGCAATAAAGGACTAATTCACTCAAACAAAGCACAACCCCCCCCCCCCACCTAACCCCAACAAAAAACAAAACAAACCAAGCTTCTACAAAAGTATGCCTAACAAACTCAAATTTCATCAAAATTTTTGCACAAAATATTCTTTCATTACCTCAGCCAGATTCTTCCTTAACTTCTCCTATCTTGCTTTCTTAAAGTCTGACTGTAGAAAGGCTTTTATACAGTGCAATCTTAATGCTCAACAGAATGAATTGTTAAGGAAAATGGGAAATAAAAACCAAAATTAGCTATTGTGATTGGGCTATGGAGAACTTTAGCCTAGTTGTTATTTGATTCAGATTTATACTTTCCAGACCATGTATTTATGTGATATGCTCTCATATTACATGAGTTAGAAATGATGTTGTTTGTTCATGATCCTAAGAAAATTTCCTTTTTCAAAGATAGGACTATGTGTTTTTGTGATGCACAGAGAGTTAAAACCACAGTTATGAGACTTTTTTATCAGTTGTGAAATTTACTGAGAGCTTTGGTATTTGAATTTCTGCATTTGTTGACAGGAGAGGAAAAGCAGAGGCAGTGGCTATACAAATTTGCTCAAAATGCCCTGCAAGTTTGTTCAAAATGCCCTCCAAATAGTCTTTTACCCTGTTTTGATGTGCTTTGGCAGTAATTCAATTTACTGACCCGTACTCTTCAGCCAACTAGTGCCTGTTCTAGCAGTAGGTAGATGTTGCAATGTGCATACTGAAGTGTTAGGATGGGAAATGACAGCACGGACGTTGAGAAAGACAAAATTCACTGTTATGATCTAAATATAATTAATTCCATATTCCAGTTTTTGATTACCACGCATTTACTTGTAAAACACAAAAAGCTGTAAAATGGTGAAAACACATTCTCTGCCCTCTTCAGGATAAGAAGTACAAATCTGTTCATACACTGAATGGTCTGGCAAAACAAGTGACCCACATACTAGAATCTGGCATGTTTATCCCTTGCAGCAGCAAATTTCAAGTTAGCCAAAAGCTCTTGGTTTCAATTTCATGGCTTTCAGGAGACAGTTTATAGTTTGTGAGTTTGCTGGTGCAATGCTGTATGAAAGTATCAGATTAAAAAGCCTAATTAAAAAAAAATGCAATTATGTAAGGAGATGGTTAAATTCTGAAAGCTTTACTCATTGATTAGCTTCAATTAATTAAGAACAAGTTCTGACTGAATAAAATCTGTGTAAGGACTTTCGGATTTAGCTTCTGAGTTCTCTCCCACAATTTTCTCTGAATATTTTTTATTCATCTTTGGATACTTAGTGAACATCTGTGTTTGGAGGTTTGTTTTGATTTGCTCAAAAGAAGAAGATTTTTTAAAGTGTTCTTAAACATAAGTAATTTTAAATAGCTTCCTGCTCAGTTAAAATACTCTTCTATTGCTTCTGTACGTGACTTGGCCCAGGGCAACTTATTATTCTCCCTGCATCACAGAAGTGTGTAGCACATATTTTATGGTTGCTTAGAACTGGAAAAAAAGGCAAAGGGTGGGGAAGGAAAGACAAAAACATCTTTTGGTGACTTGGCCCTTGAGGGTTTGTCCAGAGGATGAAGACAACTTGGAAGGCCTTTGAAAGGCTCCACACACTTATGTTCATATGGTTAAACCCTATGGTGGTCAATCATTTAGCAGAATTAGAGCCACACTTGAGCCATGAATAAAAGTATGCCACTCAAAGGATCAGGGGCTTTGTTAGGAGCTAAATTTGGGATGAGACTTTCTTTAAACAGGTTTTGAAAAGGGTGAGTAGATGATCAAGCTTAGCTCAGAACTAGATATTACATTTGCCTGCTTTCAAGCTGCAAATTGAACCTAGAATTTGTTACTTGCCACTTGCCTGATACCCATTTTCAAAGGAAAAACTGTCAGCCTCAACATAAAGTAGGAAAGTCAAGTCAGTCCCACATGGAATTTCATTGGTTAGTGAATGGTATTAATATTATCATGCCAGGTATTGATTTCATCCATACTGCAGCACACTGTTGTGGGCACTGGAGGCCAGAGGAAATACATGCTCCTTACACATAGTCCCAAACAGCCAAATTAAATACTATTTCTGCAGCTGCTGCAAATTCCCTGTAAACCCAAGTCATAAGTCATAGGCCCTCTGATGTTACTGATTTAAGAAAATTAATATCTAGTTGTGTTTCAGTCCTCCCCATCTCAGGAGAGATATTTGATCATTTTTTTACGGAGGTGCATAGTAGGAGTTCAACCGAGCAGTGCCCACCTACACCCGTGTGCACTAAAAAGAATGTGGTGGGACTGTGTCAGTTTGCTCACTCTCTCTCTGTCACCTGGCAGGACTGGCACCCACAGCTTTCAGACCACACCAGCGAGCTTGGGTGATCCCACTGGGGACTGCACAGCTCATGTGATGATGGAACTTGCAGCTTGTTGGCTCTGGAAACTTGACACCCATCTGTGTTCTCCTTGGAAGGTTAGGAGTTCAGTGAAGTTGGGAAGCAGGTGGGAAGTGGTGCAGAGGTGTGAGCTGTGCTGTCCTGAGCTGCTACAACCACATAGTACAGTGCAAGCAGTTGCACATGTGTCCTAATTATCTTAGATAAATACCATAACTGCTGGGCTACTGATTAAAAGCACTTGGGATTAGTGTCACCACTGCTGTTTCATTCTTGTGATTGATGCCTCCTATGAAGCTTTCACAAGCATAGTTAGACATGCCTATGGTACACACAAATCATTTTCTGATTCAAAGCAAAGGAAGTCTTTCTGTTTTAGCATAAACCAGACATTTCTCCCCAAATTGCTATTTTGTTTTATTCAAAAGCCATCCTCCTGCTGCTTTGCTTTGATGATTAAAAACCATACTAGTCTGCAAGATTGTGGGAAACCCTGAAAAACATGGTGGGGGATGATTTTAGGCAAGGCATGAGAAGAGTGGTGTGGGAAGTAAGGCTTCCCAATGGCCTATGCCACTGTTTAGAAAGAGTTAGCAGTTATTTGGGGATAGAACAAAATACTTCAACAGATACAGGATGAATTCCCCCTTGCTGCCATTCCCCTACTTGGAAGAAATTTAGTTGAGAAATTTGGATTGTAATGTCTTTTCTACTCCTCTTAGTCACAGCTTCATTGCTAGCCAGAGCATGCAGCTGAAATCAATTTATACTCCTGATTGTTAGCTAGTAACCAGTGAACAAAACCAAATGCTGACATTTTATTTTAGCTAATCTTTTCAGGTACTCAGACCTCAGTGTAGCAGCACATATTAAAACACGATATTTGTTTAACTAAACTTCTCCTATTAAAGGAAAATGGAGTTTAAACCTTCATTATTGACTTCTCTTGGAAATATGTAGAAATAAACGGGCAAAAGCTGAAGTTAGTCTTCTAATAAAAAAACTTGGTTCTGTTTTTAGGCAGCTAAAAGAGTCTTCAGGAATAAAGAGATACTGCAAGCTAAATTCAACCAATTCCTCTTTTCCTGAAATATGCAGTGCAGCTCTGTGGCTTGGTTGTATCTTTTAGCCAAAAATATATTGATACACTACCTATCCATAGGGCAACAGGGTTATGAATATGTATTTGATAGACATACAAAACCAGACCAAATGAGTCTTTTATACTTCAGCTTCTGCAATAAATCCTGTTTCTTAGTTTCATTATTTGCTTCACTGAGCTTTAAAGGAGATATTCACTTTGAATGAGATCCTAAGTCATCCTCTTTATAGTAATTTTCTTATTTCATGCCTGACTATTACTTCATAGCCACACAGTGAAGAGTGTCTACGAAGTAATTTCTTCAAAGAGAGCAGAAGACATGAGGAAAAATTCTATCCAAACTTCAGAGAATTCAGCCGTGGGTTTGAAGGCTACAAACCTGGACAGATTTTTTTTTCTACCAAACTTGGAGTTTGACTACATTTGCCTAAGATCTCTTCAGAGCAAGGAAACAAAGCAGCCATTCATGCCCAGAAAGCTCTTTGTCCCAGGAAAAGACAGACAACCCATACAGAGAAATGATGGAGGCACAATTTGAGCTTGCATGACAGCAGTAGAACAGCCAAAGTTTAGCAGAAAAATAGAAGGCTGCAAAAGGAAAATGGCTTGCATCAGTCTTAACAATAATTAGTGGAAGTCCCTTGCTACTCCCTTTGTGACAGGTCAGATGATTTCTCCTCTTGCCTCTGTGCCCACCTAACACATCCAAGGAGCCAGCAGTTGCACAGACATTGCATTTGGGCACAAAAAGTCAAATCAGTGTTGCCAGGAGTGGAACACAAACACAAGCACACGGTACTGTCTTTGGGCCTTTTTTTCTCTGGTGTGGGGTATGGCTTACAGCTTTCTCCAGATAGGACTTACTACCACTTCCAGTGACCCAATCATTTATGAGCTAAATCTGTCCCAGAGAAAATGCCTGTGAGCACATTCAGCTGCAGGAGATGGGGAGAATAAATGGTTTCAGAGAGAGCCTCTGTGGTCTCGGTGGAGGGGCTGATAAACAAATGCTGTTCCATTCAGCAGCCTGGTGTACAGACATTGTGCATGCCTTGGGCTATGGGATGCATTGTTCATAATCACTTCAAAGCACTCCATTGGCATTTAAAGTTGCTCTCTGTTTGCAGCAGTTTCTTTGGTCTTTTGGACACTTTTGAAGTTCTGGCCAGTGGTATGCCAGTGCTGCCAGCAATACAAACTGCACTATTGTTGCCTGGTGCTGCCGCCTTGTCTCAAATACTCCAGGCCTCCTGTCTTGGCATATCAAGTGTGTTTGTGCATGTTTATTAAAATTGAAGAGCCTTGTACTGTTTGGTGCACATTGGAGGAACTTTGGTAATATTTTCTCTAATGCAAGGACAATGTGCTTGTGTAGCACAGAACTGATTAATGACCACTTTTGGGGGTGGGGATTGCAATGATGAATATCTTATTTTCTATCCACTTATATTACCCTTTTTGCCTGGCAAATTATCTTTAAAATGGCTTATGAATAATCTCAAAATAAAAGGAATTATTTGGGTTTTTAATTTGATTTAGAACATTGTAAAAGAAGCCAAACAAAAAACCTCCCAACCCTAGGCTCATACAGCAGAGGCTCATGGCAGGTCACATACATTGAATTACATCACAAAATCCATTTCAAAGATATTTGCAACAGGACTACCAACATCTACTTTAAATGGCTGTAAGGCAGGGTAACTGTGGATCTTCTTGTAGCATAAATTTTATCTTGTGTAATGATTGTTTTAAGTAATGCATGTAGATGGATAACAAGAAGAATGAAAAGGATGACATGGGGTACAGGAGATCCTGACTCCTGGTAACAAATGTTGATACTGATCTTTGGGTAGTGGTGAGGCCAGGGATGGGAAGGATTGTTTAGTTTGCACTTCTGACATATCTTGTAACATTTCATCAGTGGTGCTTGTGTCCTGGACTTTTTTTTACTTCTGTAAAGGTGGTTGTGGTTTCAAAGTAATTTAAAGCTGATATAAATGAGAGCCAGAATTAAAATGTTTTGCTTTGCTTTCCATCCCCACCTATGCACTCCTATTCCTGCCTTTGTTCTACCACAAAAGATCGCAAAACCACACAAAGACTTGGATCAGGAATTACTATGGCTAAAAACTAACCCTAATCTGACAGCAAACAAACAAACAAAGAAAAATCAACCCCAGGTCCAATAACCCTTATTTTGAGCTAACTCAGATTCCTCCTTCAGCTCAGCACCTAACACTAACATTTACAGCAGTGCAATGTTTGATCAGCCTTGGATTGATTGTATTACTGAATTTCATCCCCAGCACTATCTGCTAGTACTTCACAAGCAGATCATCAGGGCTGGGAGGTGTGAGAAGGCAGCTGCTGACTGACATGCAAGTGACTGCAAGGAAGGTGTGTCAGGAGTGTCAGCAAGACCAGAGGGACACTGAGTGATGAAACACAGAAACAAGGCAAGGTGATAGCTGATTGTTATGTAAGCCTAACAGAGAGCTTTATGTTGGGGTGGAAACATCACAGAGGAAAGTGTAGACAGTGTCTTTTGGGGTTTTTTCTGTCCTGCTTGTGCAGCATTCTAGCAGTAGAATGTATTTCAAAACAGGCTAAGCTTTCAGTAGCCTTACTGTGGGGACATAAAAAAGGTTCTTTGAAGCAAAGATGTCTAGAAAACCGTTTGTTCTTACTATAAGGGTTTGTGAGGGGAAAAAAAAATCTTGTGTATCTTGTGAATGCCATGGTGATGCAGGGAGGATTAGACGTGCTCAAGAGTGTGGTGGGGACCTGCTTGATGCAGTTACATCCACGGAGTGTACTGTCACTTATTTCTTCTAATATTAGATTAAATTAACCTCAGTCTAAGATACAAACCCCAATACAAAGACAGCTAAACACACAACCAGGACAAGATCAGGCTCAGCTTCCATTTCAAAAAATGCATGAAAACTGCTGGAAAATCAAATTTTCTAAACAGTAATTTTGGAAAAATCATACACTAATAATCTATTCTATCTGCCATAGGACAGTGGAGTTGTCTGTGAGAACGAGAGCCAAAACTCAGTTATTAGTCAGGGATCTTGAATGAGTTGCCCTGACTGTGTAGCGAAACCTCCTAGAAAAGGCAGACCAAAACCATGCCCTCAGACCTAGGCTCCACTAACTTGTATAGAGAGAAGTCAAGCACTGTTCTTAAACATGTGGTCCATGGCCACAGAAATCTCAGTCACACTAGAAGCTGGTTATTCTGCAGGCCTAAGAGGAAAATCTGTATTGCATCCACAAGGAACTTTTCAGACCTGCTGTTTGTTTAACAACTGGGACAACTGTGATACAGGTTTGAACTTGGTTCTTATTCTCCTAATCAAAACTGGAAAACATTATACAGCCTCAATGTTTGACTCTTTGCTGAAATATTAAGATGGCAATGGAATAGGCTGTTTGCTTTTGTGCTGTTTTTTATCACTCCCTCACCCTTGCTCTGCATCATGTTCTTGTTCTTGTTTGCATCTTGAATTTGTTTTGTATTTCTCTAATATTCTTATATGTGAGAGAAGAATAAGAAGTCCATATTATAATTTCTGCATACTTGCTTTTTAATAAAGGAATATTCTCCTTCATCTTATGAGTGATATTTTATCCTTATGCTTCTGTACTTAATTTCAGGATGAATACCAAATATAATTTATCTTTACCTACCTTTTGCATGCTGTACCCTATAAATTTCAAGCTATATCTAAGCTGTTTTCTTTGTATTATTTACTTTTAATTTCAGAGATGAGCATCATTTGGGATCATAAACAGTTCTGTAAAACTTGTTCTGTTTCAGCCAAAGTTGCATAGATGTGCAAACTTAAAACATAATTTTGCCACTCTCTTAAATTGTAGGTCAGTGGAAATATGATCAGTGATTTCAGTGAGTCTTTGAGCATATCTTACATATGATATTAAAGCTGGGATGTCATTACATAAAACTCTTGGTGGACAGTTTCTAAAGACATTGCAAATTTTACCAATAAAAAATGCAACTGTTTGAAGACATACAATTTTGTTGAAATCAGGAGCCTGAAGAGCTAATGAATCATTTACATTCAGGAATGCACTAAACATAAAACAAAACATACTACATTGAAGTTTAGTTTATATGAATCAGAACTCCAGTTCATGATACCTACATAGACTGATACTTTGAGTCTCCATTCTGTTCTTTTAGAGCTGTTAGTAAGTCACCATAAAGAAATAATTTTATTCTTCCCATAAAAATCTAAAGTACTGAAAACACTTGATGGTTTCAATATCAAATGATGATATTGAATATTTACTAAATCTTTAATCCTCATTATGTAGGCTGTGGAAATTGTTTAATGTTTCTAATAATTTCAGGCTATTTCAGACTACATCTGCTCTTTATTATATTGTGAAAAAGAAAATGGAAAGATTTCCTATTAAATGTTGAGACTGTCTAGAGAAACCATCCCTGCTAAGTAGATACTCTTCATGCGGTGTGATCGACACAAGTTTTGATTGTTTCTTTTTTACTTTAAATTTCTATGATCTGATTAGGTACTGCTTTTGGAGAGGCCTCAGTTGGTGAGACCTCTGCATTATTTGAAACATGAAAACTAATTTAGGATTGTGAAGTCACACCGTCAAAAGAGACCAAAGAAAAGAATATTATCCAGAAATTAAGTCCACTAGAGCATAATTCTTACACAAATACATTTTTATAGAGGAGAGATAAAGAAGCTAAAAGAGTTTTTGACTTAGAAGATATTAAGCTAAGTAAATCAGTTCTGCTCCCACAAAAGGCTTTTGTGCCTTTTTTCTTGTGTTCAGAAAAAAAATCCATGAATGTGTCATTACAATTCGAAGTGTATGAAATATTTTTTCTTGTTAAAGAGTGTAACATTCTTTGCAAAGGAGGAACAAATGGTGCAGATTTATCTGCTTAGCAATCTGAAGAGCATCTGAGAACGCCTTGGGTGCCAGTGCATTTTAGAAGTATACTTTTTAGTGCAGTCTGAGGCATGGTGGCCCTGTGTTTTGATGGGAAATGTTGGTAGTATGATGGCAAGTGATGTGCTCTAGGTTAGCACTGTACTTGGAATTTTTTTGGTTTGCTTTCTGCATTCCCTTGCTTCCTTCCTCAGTGAAGTTATTTCCTTCCAAACTGTTTAAATTGGTATAGACCAGCCAGAGCACAGTCTGGCCGGGTTATCAGCAGGCCTCACAACTGGAACGAGTGTCTCTAGATTTCCTTATCCACCTCCCCAGCAGTGACTGTCATCAAAGCAATTGGATGGGACACAGATGAATAGCTGCTCTTAGAATAGAAATCTGCAGCAAGGTCAATGGTGTTCAAAACAATCTGACCAGCAGCAGGAAATTCCCTCCGAGATTTCTAAATCTTGTTTACAAAAGATGTCGTTCTGCAGGATACAGCCTACCCAATGCTGTGCTGGGAATGTCCCGTGATGTAGCACATTTTCATGGGTAGGCTCAGAAAACAGATAGGATGAAATCCTGGCAAAACTCCCGCTTCCTTCAATGCAACAGGGTTTAAAATTAAATGTTTAATTAGAGAAAGACTGGAAATTTTTGGCATCTAAAATCAGTGCTGCCAGGCAATATCTAGACTGGCACATTTGTGGAAGTAGAAGATGACATATGGAGATTCCCTTGCTGAGAATGGGTTTCAGCTAAACCACACTGACAGATACAAAAATCCTGAACTAGACTACTTTGGAATAATATTTCTTGGAGAAGACTAAAGACTGGGAGTCTGTTCTCTTAAGATCCTAAGAAAAAAGAAAATCCCTAAGAGAGAACAGAGAGTTGTGTCCTGAGTACCACTACTGGAACACAAGCTACTTTCTAGAAATACCCTAATGCTACACTAAAACTCTTCATATTTTCTTTCTCACATGTTACTACATTGCTATCCAGGACAGACTGCTAATCTGTTATGGGGATTAGCCTAAACTGGGTAAGAAAAAATTACATAAAAAGCCTCACGAAAACAGTGGCTTGCTATTTGTTAGTCTGCTATAAGCATAACTATCCATCAGCACCATCACTTAGGTATAAATAAGAATGGTCAGTTCTGAAATGAAAAAGTGGATTACAGAAATTTTATGGATTTGAATTAAGTGAAATTAACACTCATGATAGAGCTGAAAATAAATGTTCTTTACTGTATAATTGAGATTGTTAAATGTGTACTTTCAACACATCAACAATTAGTTTACTGACTTTTAGGTTCTGGTCTAATTTTGCTGACAAATTAAAATCACTGTTAGTGAGCAGTTTGATACATGTAGGCCATGCTCAAATTTTTTGTAGGGTAAGCTTTGTGCTTCTAAGACACTACCTTCAGTGCTTTTTACTTTTAAAACACCTCCTAGGGCATAGGACCAGGCAATTCCCAAATTTCTCAAGTCAAGCAGACAAGGCAGAAGGCCAGCTTGGCTCAATAGGGATGTTGTCTTGGAAATAAGAAAAGGAAAGGTGTACGCTCAGCAAAAACAGGGTCAGCAGGGTCTGCTGACATGGGAAGAATAAGAAATGCTGCTTGCTACTGTAGGGAGAAAATTCATGTGGTCAAAGCTCAACTGGAGATGAAGATAGCCAGAAGTGTGGATGACAATAAAACCAGTTTTTTTAAAAATATATTAATGGGAAAAGCCACGTAGAAATAACATTGGTTGAGGATGGTCACCTCATAAGAATAACCCCAATTTTCAAGAAGGACATGAAGAAGGACCCTGAAAACTACAGACCTGTCAATCTCACTTCAGTGCCTGGCAAAGTAATGGAAAAGATTATACTGAGAAGTATTGAAAAACCCCTGGAGGACAACACAGTCATTGGTCACAGCCAGTACAGCTTCATGAGGTGAAAGTCCTGCTTGTTGAACCTTCCTTCTACAACAGGGTAACCCACCTAGATGACACAGGAAAGAAAGATGTAACCTTTTTGGACTTCAGTAAGGCTTTTGATACTGTCTCTCTCTTCTGGACAAAATATCTGGCACTTGGCTGAATAAACATATCATGTGATGGGTGAGCAACTGGCTCAAGGTTGTGAGGCACAAAGAGTTTTAGTGAATGGTGTGATAATCAGGCTGGCATCTGGTCACTAGTAGGGTTCAGCAGAGCTCCTGACTTGGACACAAAACTTGAAGGAATACTAAAAATATTATGTAATTGTGCTGATGACACTAAACTGGGAACAGCTGCTGACTCCCTCGAGGGCAGAGAGGCCCTGTGGAGAGATCTTGACAAATCAGAGATGGGCAATCACCAACCATATGAAGTTTGACAGGTGCAAGTACTGGGTTCTGCAACGGGGGCAAACCTGGACTGAATAGAGACTGAAGAATGAGATGCTGGAGAGCAGAGCTGCAGAAAGGGACCTGGGGGGCAAATTAATTATGAGGTAGGTGAACCTGTCCTGGGGTGCATCAGGCACAGCATGGCCAGCTGGTCAAGGGAGGGGATTGTCCAGCTCTGCTCTGAGCTGGGGCAGCCTTGCCTCGAGTGCTGGGGCAGATTTGGGCGCCACAACATAAAAAAGGCATTAAGCTCTCAGAGAGTGTAAAAGGGGGGGCATAAGGATGGTGAAAGGCCTTGAGAGGAAGCTGCATGAGGAGCAGCTGAGGGAACTTGGTCTGTTCAGCCTGGAGAAGAGTAGATTGAGGGGAGACCTCATTAAGTCTGCAACTTCCTCTTGAGGAGAAGTGCGGGGGCAGGTACTGATCTCTTCACTCATGAACAGTGTCATGGCTTGAGAAATGGCACGAAATTGAGTTCTGGGAGATTTAGGACAGATATCAAGAAAAAGTTCTTCTTCCAGAGGGTGTTTGGGCACTAGAAGAGGCTCCTCAGAGAACTCTGCCACCAAGACTGGCAGAGTTCAAGAAGTGTTTGGATAACACTTTCAGGCATGTGGTATGATTCTTGGAATGTCTTGTGCAGGGCCAGGAGCTGGACTCAATGATCCTGATAAGCCCCTTCCAACTCAATATATTCTATGATTCTGCTCTAATTTCTATATACAGATTCACACAGCCCAGACCCTGGTGGACTCGCTATGAGACAAACATGCAAAATGATGTGCAGTTAGAAAATTTAGGATTGCATGCTTGTTATCTTCCATACTTGGTTCTTAGTGTAAAGAATAAATCTTGTAAGAGTTCAGTTTTCCATTAGGATAATCTTTGGCTGTAATTTCCGTCTTTGGGGAGGATAATTCAGCTTTATATAAACATATTTGCTCTTCTATCTAAAGTTGGTAAGAATCAAACCACTGTATAGTTTTAAACAAATACCAAGTGATCTGTGAACAAAGGAAATAAATAAAGCAAACAAATAAAAAGGAAATAAATAAAGGAAGGCAAATAAACAAGCATACAAAAAATGTTCTTCATACATCTATTTTCCTTGAACCCCTTCATAACTCTGCTTTCTTTTATAAATCTATAAATATATCTTTATGTTATCTCTAATTTTTACTTAGGGTATATTTAGTGTAACATTTGCTATTGGTTTAAAGCTCTGGTTAACTTGCCTTGTTGACTTCATAAGTGAATTGGACAACCTAACCTTCATAAATAAGAATGAATAAGGATATCACTCAAAAAAGGATAGGGTGGAGAGCACTTTGAGAAATGATATGAACAAGAGGAAACAAGCAGACCTATTTAAAGTCACTGCTTGTCTCCTTTTACTGAAGAAATATGTTAGGTTACAAATAGAAACACTAGAATTAAAATTATCTGTTTTCCTTCCTGAGTAGAGAGAAGGGTTACTTGGCATATTTTACACGAGATTTGTTGTTTTATTTTTTTTTCCAAATTGTTAAGATTATTCCTGCATTCTAACAGATAAACAGGAGGGTTTGGTCTTTTTCTTTTTCTTTTTCTTTTTCTTTTTCTTTTTCTTTTTCTTTTTCTTTTTCTTTTTCTTTTTCTTTTTCTTTTTTTTCTTTTTCTTTTTCTTTTTCTTTTTCTTTCTTTTTCTTTTTCATCACCCTGATCATGAAGTCCTGGACATGAAGTCCTGGACTAGAGGATTAACTCAGGGGTTTGCAATATTCTTCATCTTGTAAATACTGTTTCACCTATCTACCAAAGCAGGAGAAAGGAGTCAACTGCATTCCAATGGGCATTGGGTCACACCAGCATCAGGCACTGCCTTTAATCAGACATGTGCAGTACCAAGTAAAAATATGCAGCATTTTTTGTTTTCTTTGATCAATTTCCTCAGCTCTGCATGCCAGATGGAAGGAGAGGAAATAATTTAAAGGACTCCTGTTACTGTCCTCTCAGAGAAAATTTTGTAAAGGACATTACTAGACTAGCCTTTCCCTCACTTTATTTTTGTCCCTGTTCATTATAATTACAGTTCATCACAATCAGATTAGTGTTTTACAATTTCAGTGGGCTGCTAGCCACATATATATATACATGACCACTTTCAGAACTGAAACATTTGTTCACAAAGTAGCTTCTAGTACATTTTCCAATTACCAGTCTAATACAATGGGGTAGTCTGTGCTTATGGGATATAGGTGCTACTCAATAAGCCTGACCTACTGCAAAATCTTTTGTAGAAAAATATACAAAAGAGAGTAAGAATGGTTGGGTAGGCAGTGTTTTATTGTGATAGTGTTAAGGCTTTTCTATTTGATAAAATGTAGAAAAGAAAACATTTCTCAGAGATTGCTGTTAAAAAAATATATTTTGAAACTTAATATTTAAACAGGTTCTCTCCTATTAAAAAAAAAAAAAGAAACCAATTTGATTTTTATCTACTAATACTAAGCTCTTCAAATTTGATCCCAATTAAATATGTTCTTAAAAATTGATAATTTTATTTTGTTTTTTCTTAAATTATGCAGAGGTTATACCATTCTTTAGGATTTCTATCTATTTTTCAAAAGCAAGAGCACACCTACTGATAGAATAGCAGATCCACACCTGGGCTTGTTTGTAGCTGGATACAGATGCAAAGAGTATTAGCATTTGGTGTTATTTTGAAGGAAACTTAACTCCAGCAAAGTGCTGTCCAAACTTTTTATTTACTTGAGCCAGATGAGGGGCATCACATCTCTTCTAACTCCGTAGCTAAACTTAGACACAGCTTATATCAATCAGACCCATAACTTCATGTTAAAACACTTAAGTATTTATAGAAAAAGAT
>JAYDZK010000202.1:43704248-43754784 GCA_034509185.1 Euphonia xanthogaster | reverse complement strand
TCAAGTATTTATAGAAAAAGATGGGCTGAAAACTGAAGTCAGCATATATTAGAGAAACAGTAATAGCAAAAAGCTTTGTTGTTGTCAACCAGAAAGCTTAAGCACATATTTGATCTAACAAAAACAGATGTGCAGGCACTACTGGAGGAAGTGGGGCACCTTTGATCTGCTGGCTTCTGCTGCTCACTTACAAAGGACAGTTGATTCCATTAATGAGGCTTTTCTAGTTTATTGGGTTCACCGATTTTATGCACCCTGAGCAGAAGGGAAATTGCACTACTCTCTAAGAAACCACTTTGATATCTTGTAAATACAGAGCTATAAAGCACTCGTGTCACTTAAGTGTAATACCTTTGGAAACAGCTGCTATGATTTCTTGATGACATTTTAAGGGTGTGAATGGTGAGGACAGAGGTAATTCCCTGTCAGATGAGCTGATCTTTGCTTATCTGTAAAGGATGAACTCAGGTGGGAGAAAAAAGAAATCCTTCTTCAGAGTGAGTCAGAATTATTAATAATAATTTTTGAGGAAAATTAAAGTGAATGTAATTCCTGGCATACTGGGAAATGCCTACTCAAATCAGAACAGATGGCTGAATAAACTAATGATGCCTTATTTGCATAAGTCAAGGGGGTCCCATTTACTCCTATTAATTACACTTATCAGTATAGTATATTGCATGTAGTTAGCTCACTTAGTCACAGGATTTAATGAGACCTATAAGACCACACACAGTGTCTCAAACTCATGACAGTCCTGACATACATACAAAATATTTTTTGAAGACAGTCTGCCAATTTTAAAGTTCAGAATTTTAAAGACACATGCAGAGCCTCAAAGGTCGTTCTCTCAGGAGTGCTCTTTAATGCAGCAGCTGCTAAGAAACTGTGACAAGTCATGCCAAAGACAGATAAAATAAGATTCATCCATGTTGCTGTTTGTTTAGCTTAATAGCTGTTGCTGAAAAAGATGTGTTATTTAGATTCTTGGTTTTATTGCTGTTTCACGAGGTTTTACAAAAAGTAGTAAGTTAAATAGTGAGCTCCTTTCATTTTTCTCCAGTGAATGTCAATGCTGGATGATTTTCATTTGTGTCTTTTGTTGCGCATGTCATTTTGAACTTTGCTCTTGAATTTTTCCTTTCACTCTTAATTAACAAAACTGCCTAATATGTATGTCTCAGCAGAGTTTTTTGTTTTTATTTTTTACCTATAGTGACATTCCAATTTACTGCAAATTATTTAACACTACAGTAATATTTAAAATGTGCTTTGCGTTAAAATTAAGATATAAGTGGCAAACTGATTCTCCTGGAAGTCTATTTTTTTTTGCTACATAGTGGAATTATATTTTGACTATAAAATTTGATTTCGAACCCCATTGTATTTTTTTTTATGCAAGGCTATTCCCATCTTAAGGTTCTCACACTCAGTGAAGTGTCATGCATTCATTTGCATGCAAGAAATTCAGTGGTAAACCCATCAACTCACCCCGAGTTTGTGGGGAAAAAAAGCAAAAACCCCACATTCATGCTTGCTTGCTTGTAGGCCAAGAAATCAGAATTTCATTAGTCTGTCCCCACAAGGGGAAGAATAAGGTAAGACTGAGGCATAGTCTCTACCAGCTGAGCATGTCTGTGACTGGCTGTAAAGATTCAGCAGTTTTATTTTCTTCTTAAAAGGGTTACTCTGCCTAAAAAGCTGCAGTTCCAGCCACTGCTACACTGCTTATCCTCACCTTCAGCAGAGAGAAGAATGGTTTCTAAAGCTGCATGGATTTTCACTGCTATTTCTATCAGCCTGTTGAGTTTAAAGGGACTGCAAAGAAGCAGGGTATTAAGCACTTCTGCAAGGGCTCAGGTGTGAGTGAGAATAAAGTTTGAATCCTTTTACCACTATGGACATGAAAATGCCTCTGAATTAATTTGTGTAACAGACAGTAACTAAAGGACAGAGCAATAGATAAGCATTACAAAATTTCCTCTACCCTCATGTGAGAAGAAGAGCTCTCTGGAGCCATGGCTGTACTCATATCCTGCACCCCTACACTGGGAGCAGACTGAGCCAGGGGAATTTTTACGAGGTGATGTCACTACCTACGAATGTTGCAGGGAAAGCATTAAGAAAGGAGGTCCTGCTGAACAGCACAGGATTTGCAAGGAACACTCTTCTGGAAAGGGCGGGCTTACATTAGCTTTAAAAGGTCAAAACTGCTGAATGTGCAGACTTTTCTCTTTGCCTTTCTTTGGACAATTGCATTTCAGAATTGGAAGTGTTCTTTCTGTGTACAGATGTGGAGTACTGGGATGGCAGCAGAACTACACATGGGGCTCCCAGCATGAAGGGATTTCTGTATTGATTCTGGACAAGAGAAAAGGAACACTTGCTCCTGTATTTTGGGTCTCTTCTAGTGTTACTATCACTTTGCTATTGAGTATTGTAATTCCATTAAAATTAACAATGTTCTCTTTGACAAGAAAAACAGTTCAGCCACATTATGGTGCATAGCATGCCTGAGATTGAGGCTGTGGGAAAAGGAAAAATATTTTGCAATAGGACTTCCCTGCAATATTCAACACAACACATTGGATCATATGATGTTCCCAATCCCAGTTGAGCTGTGAATTGTATTAAAAATCCCTTAACAGTGAAGAAAATTCAAATATGATTGAAATTTGTGTCTTGGTAATGAAAAGGCAAAGTTTTTCTGCTTACCCCAGTTCACCAGTTCCAAGTACTAACTATTCTGAAACCATAAAATAAGTAGTTTTATGCAATGCATTGGGCTTTTTAGTAGAATGATTTCATCTAGTAAACAAATTAAACATCAGGGGAGGGGGAAGTATGATTTTTTTTTCTCATTATAAATTAGTTCTGGTGTACTGATTTATTTGTGTTACTCATAAGTACAAGAACTGTTTTCAGGATGATGACACAAATTCCTCTGAGACTAGTTTTTTGGACAGGTTGCAGATGTTTCATGAGAATTTTTTTGAAAAGTGTTAGGCAAATGGGAGAGCGAGTCTCAGTCAGGCAGATAAGATTCAGTCTCAGTACAGGAATTTTATTTCCATTTCCTTTTTTTTTTTTAATGAGTTATCAATCTTCTGTTCTAGATTTCTTCAAAAAGCTATGCTGGGGCACCTTTCTGCTAAAAGCACCATGTTTTTGCCACATTCCAGGAGCAGTCAGATTTGACTTCAGGTTCTAAATTGCCATCAGACGATGGCAATTTAGAACGTGAAGTCAAATCCAGTTTTACCTGAAGTCAAATCCAGTTTTACGGACTTACCCCTAAGAGTGATGATGACCCTACTTGCTTTCTGCTTCAAGACCAAGTGCCTGTTTTGGTCTTGCCTTTAATTTCATTATATTCCAGCTTTCACACAAATAGGAAGAATCAAAGAACAAATCCATGTAGAAATTTTAGTTATGTTGCTAAATGTACAGGAGAAGGGGTTTCCACTCCCCAGCTCTCATGATGATTTAGAAAGATGCAAATAATTGAGAGAAAAGATAAAAAGCTCACACTTTCTGGGTATAAAACACAGTCTGCTTTTCAAGAATAACTATAAATTAATTGAAATTAACAACTATAAATTAATATAAGTTATGACTATAAATTAATTTTGGTCCCATGGAACTATTCCTGGTTTTATAAACTCCTCTTATACTTCTGAATAATATATTGTTATTTCTCATGCTTTCTAGTCAGCATTAATGGTAAAACAGGCAGGTGTGTAATCTAACCTTATCTACTTTGACAAGACAGGAAAATATCAGTGGAAGTTCTGGTGTACTCCTGTGTGTAGCTAAATATCTGCGCTACTCCTCATTTCCACTCATGTCCTTTGAAATTAAGAGTTATGACCAGCAAAATAAATAACAAAAAAAAGGGAAAAATTATAAGATGTACAGAAGAGTAGATTTTAGTAATATTTCAAATATGATACCATTTTTGTAATAAAGGTAATTGCATGTATTTCTAGCACTAAGAAACTGTACTGTAGTCATCTGTGGGGGGGCTTTGCTATGCATTTTGTGGTACTGGACTTAAAATTTTAACTGAACTGTCTATGAAGCATAAGATAAATCATAGTTTCTAATGTTTTTAATGAAATATTTTCTTTAAATACTCTTACCTATTAAAGATAATTTTTCCTGATGGTCTAATTTTGATCTCTTTCTTGCAACACATTATACAGTATGTAAGCTTTCTGCCATTCAGAAAAAAAAGTCAGGTTTGTTCATTGCTGTGAACCCTCTATCCTAAAGCAAAATTTCAACTACAGCACTGGGAGATGTATAAGTCAGACTGTGGCCAGCACCTGTTCCAGACATTGCATGAACATATGGTGTTGTCTATCCTTGTCACAAACAATCTTCTACTTCATATTGGGAACTGGCCCCAGGCAGAAAACTGAAATTGTGGGAATTAAATGGTTTGATGCACTGAAGACAAAGGAAGAACCAGAGTAAATGATCTTAAAGTGGGCAGAGAAGAGTTAAATCCCTGCGAGGATTTCCCCAGGTGGTAAATACTGAAACCTCATGTTTGAAATTACATCTTGCTGTGGTAGCTCTGAAGAAATGGAACCAGATGTGCTCATCATTACCCATCAGGCCACCATGGCAAGCTAATTTTGCCAAATAGCCCAAATATACACAAAGCTGTAATGACCTTTAATTCCTAACAGCTTCAGTAGATCTTATTAAAAGCAGTGGTGGGCTCTCAGGGATCAGAAACTACTGGTTTCATCTTTCAAACAGGCTATATCAGGATGCTAACCCCAATGACATTACAATATAAGATGTCCTATGAGCAAAAGAAGTATTATAAATAGTTCTAATTAAAACATGGAAGAAGAAGATGAACTCATGAAAAGAGTAAGACAAGTTTCTTAGCAATAATTTTTGCTTTCTGCAGTCTGAGGAAAAAAAATAAAGAAAGGAGACTGTCATTATTTCTGTTCTTAAACACATAGATCTGATGGATGATAGAACAATACAGGAATTCAGATAGTGGGATAGTGGGAAAGGAATTAGGTTTTATAGTCACCCATAAATGTTGCAATGGCAGTAAAGTGTAAGGGTTACAAGCATTTCTACTTAGGTTTGCTAAATCATTCTAACTTCTCATGGTAGTTGGAAAGATTGAGAAATGTGGACTATCTTTTTATTGGGCTTTGAAATCTCATCAAAATACCTATCTTCAATACACGGATATTCTGTTGGACTCTATTCTTTCCTCAGTGAAGTTATTGCTGCTTTCACATCAGCAAAATTCTTTACTCCTAGTAAGTCAAAAACTATTTAAATTTTCTGTTATGAGAAAATATTCCAGTTTGAGATCATATCATTTTACTGCTTCACATACAATAGCCTATTACAAGATACTTAAATTTCCCAAGTTAAATTCATTAGTAATATCTACATTTATAGCTAATATTTGATCAACAAATTGAGATGTTTCATTTCTACCTTAATATCTCAATTTTTCCACTTTCACTGAGTGTCCATTGTTTAAACTGTTCTGCATATTCACTTGACAAAAGAAATCTCCAGAGGATTATAACACAGACATACACCAGTCAGCTTCTGTAAGGTTAGCATACCATGGAACATAACTGTGCATATACTTCACTGCACCACCACATTTCTAAGGGGTACAGAAGGCGGTTTCTTTTGAAATTATATGAAGTGAACATGTAGTATCTTACTATGTCAGGTTGCAGGCCAAACCCTTAAAGCCTATAGATGACAACATATGCCCATAAGAAATGGAACAGATTTTATCAAGTACTTTCAAAGGACAGACCCAAACTGAAAAGTGGCTTCAAGTTATATTAAAAAGCTTCCATGGCTGGGAAATGAGCCAAGGAATCTGTGTTTCTACAATACTTGTGCTGATGCCAGTGATAAATATTTGTGCAGTAATTTTCTTTCCTGCTTGAAGTATCTGAGTGCTTGTTTGAGGGTCCTAACAGACTACAGATAACTTCATCTTCCAGTGAACAAAAGACTCAAAATCAAATTATAGAGGTTACTACTGGAGTACAAAAATTGAGAAAATGATATCTGAACTTAAAAATTAAAATGAACCATATAGAATTCTCAAATGTGCAAGTTACTGTGTGAGATTTTATAGGATTTATAAGGTAGAAGGTTAGAACTGCAGGTCATGGTATTCTTTTTGGCCTGAGAAAAGGAACTGTGGCTATTCCATATGATCTGAGACACAAAAATGATGAACTGGCAGTCAACTAGTAAACAGCTCTCCGGGAATTCTGGATTGACCCCAACATTAGATTTAAAGCCAAGGAACAGTCTTATTAGAGAACTTTATTAGAAAAATTTAGAGAAATTCTGACTATGAGATTATTTTTCCTTAAGCATTCTTCCTATCTCATTCACTTTATTGTAGAAATCCAGATGATTCATCGACATAGCAAGAAACATATATGTGTGTGTGTGTGTGTGTGTGTGTATGCATGCACTGTATGTAAAAATATCTAATTGAAAAATCATATGGAAACATGATTTTACTTTTCTTTGTTGATGCAACTGTGAACAAAACCACTCTAATTCTGGCTAAAAGATTGAATGTTAGGATTTTATCAATACTGTAATCCTCATTAGGGTCTCAGGCTTCTAAAATGTGTGGTGCACAGAGGAATATGGTCAGCATTCTGTATTTGAAATTGGAGTTGTGGATATGTCCATTCAGCAAATTCTTGAAGCAGAAAAACAAACAAATTCATCAACATAAATGTCTGATTGCAATCCTGTTTGTTTTGGTTCTGCACAAGACATTTTTAGGCAGCACCTTCTCGTGTTAGGAAAAAGACAAGAGTTTTTCTTCAGATCCATTACATGAAATTAATTTGCTGTGCCATCAATTAAAAGCAGAAGGAAACAAAATCAGTGTTCTGCTTGACTTCAGCAACTGTCCTCAAAATTATTATCCAAGGTTTATTAACTTTTTGAATTCTACCAAACTTTCAGTTTAATCTGAACTACCTCATAGCAAGATCACTCAAATTTATAACTCTCCCAAACTATTAAGCACTCTTAACAAACTAATTGGTGGTAAACTCTCTCTCAATCAGGTTGCTCAGTAAAGTTGCTTTCATCTGCATTGAAAAATGTTATGCTTTTTGTCTCTGTGTGGGGTTCAAAAAACCAGGAATATTTGATTAACTACTGATGAGAGGTAACATCATGGAAGATGAATATCACAGACTTGAAGGTTTAACTTACCATCTTCAAATGAATGCGTTTGGGATGAGGAGAAGTAGGCATGGTAAGAGCTAGTGTATCAAGGTAAGCACAACACACAGAGCAGCTGTGTACCTCACTGAGGGAAACATCAAGATGTCTTGACAAGTAGCAGATATGGAGAGAAAATGGAAGATTGAGGTCAGGCTTTTTTTTCACCAGCCTTCTGGGAACATTTCACAGTCATGTCTCTGTCCCTCAGCTCTGAATACTGACTGCAAAGATGGACAAATGATATTGCAAAGCACAAGATGTTATACAAGAGTCTTGGATGGAAGTGAACTGCTTACTTGGCCTTTTCAAATCATGCCTTCTTTTATGTATTTCACAGATAGCCACCTGGAAGACTATCAGATTAATGAACAAAGTAAAAGCAAAAAAGACCATATTGTACATTCAATGGTATATAAACTAAACATGAGACAACACAAATTTCTGTTTTCCTCAGTCTTATGGACCAGCAACAGCTTAAAGCCTTGATATTTTCTGCTAGCAGTGACTGGCAGTGACAGGCAGTTACCCACCAAGCTCTTCTTGCCCATGGCTCATCAGGGGAAGCCAGTTGTTCCTTCAGCTCACATGGCAGATACTTTGCTACTGCAGGATGGCTGCCAAAACACAACTTCGTCATCAAGTAGCTCTTGCAGAAACTCTGAAAGAATGCTGTGAAATTTGAACTGAATACTGAGAGAGACTAAGAGCCTTTTGGAGCATCAACAAAAAGATCATCTAAAGCTGAACAACCTTGTATTGGTTCTGTCTTATCTCTCTCTGACAAATGAAATTGTATTGGTACACAAAAGAGATCTCAAAATGGGAAAGAAGAAAAGAAAAGCAGAATGCAGATTTACTTTTTCCTTATGCTTTTCCATCAATCAGTTTCTATTAGTTCAGGTCCGTCAGCAAAAATGTGCCAAACTCTCATCCCTGTTTGTGAGAAACTGCAAAACATAAACTACTCTAATTTCTAATACAGTTAATCCAAAAGCTACAGCAATGGATGGGCTCCATTCTATTTTCACATAAGAGAACATTAGGAATTAAAGATGCATTTCAAGTCAAACCACAAGAGACATGGGTGTGAAGTAGGATGAAGTAAAAAAGAAATAATCTTACATCTTTGCACATCTGGTCACAAGTTTTTAATATATTGCTTTGAAAATAGCTTCTCAGATCTTGTTACCTACTTTTGCTGCTGTATTTTTTTCTGCTCTCCAACTAACTGACTGACTGGCTAGCTGTTATAAATTTCTTCTGTTCATTCGTTTTTTGTATGTTTAATTTACCACTTGGAAGTAGAATCTGCCTAAACATTTCTCTCCTATTATTTTTATTAGCTGCCTCTGTGTAAGATTAACACAGATATGTGCATACTCAGACAAACACATCCATAACTCAAAAAATAAACTATACTGCTAATTGACCTTCTAAGAGTTTGGAAATACTGTTATCACTGAGCAAACTCTGTACAGGGAGGTACTTCCTGCACTGGAATAATTTGGTCCACTTTTTGTTTTCCCATATTCCTGCAAGCTGGTGAACATGGCAGTGCAGAAGGATGCTCAGTGGATTGATAAATTCTCTGCCTGTGCTGGTCTGAGTGGCTGCTGCATTTTTTTTGGTACATAATACATACTTCTATGGATTCTGATGTTACCCCCTCCTGCTGAGCACTGACAGTGATTGTTTAACAGATTATCATCTCTTCAAAACAGGATTTTCTTGATCCCAACTTCTTTCACACTGCTGAAACATTTATTAATAAGGTTATTGATCAGTCAGGCAATCAATGTACTGTGATGTTTCTCTCTGTTTCAATCCCCTCAAAAAAATTAAGTGCATGGCTACATAAAATGCAAATGCAAGTTTAGTGAGCTTTTGAAAGTTCACTTCAACCTGTTAATAGGATGTACATTGAACAGAAAGCTGTTCTGCCAGCACCAGTTCCATTGTCGGTGAAAAAAAGCTGAAGGGACTAGTATTTGGAAATGGTTTAAAATCTTATAAAAGCAATTCTATAATATGTAGAGAATAATAATTTGTATAATTAGCAAATATAAGGCATTTGTTGCCCCAGAGATACTCTACAGCTTCTTGGATATGTTGGGTTTTTTTTCTGGTTTTTTGTTTGTTTTTTTTTTTTACTCTGTTTGTTGCCAAAGAATTATTCAGTGAGTTCCTAATGTGTAGCCTACAATATAAGTAGGCTCCCTCCTGTGTCTGCTCCAATAGTGGCATTCCCTCAGAGTAATAAATATTCTCTATATGGCAATTAGGTTTAGGCATGATTGTAAATGCAAAGTTCACAAGGTTGCCATTAATATTATCTTACATCCTCATTTCCTGTTGTCTTCATAGCTTAACATGTTTACTTTTAAATTAGAACATAATTAGCAAATCATATAGCTCATTTTTACTGAAAATAGCTGCTTGGTGAAATGCTTTTATCATCTGAGTCTGACCTTCCCACAGACTGCATATCCTGGAACAGAGTATTCTAATAAGAGAAATCAGTTCTTTTGGATCTGGGCCAAAAACCAATTTAATTTCTCTGGCTGCCCCCCTCCTTTCCAGCTCTTCGCCCCCCTCTCCCCAGTAACACTCACATATGTGAGTTGGAGTTAAGAAGTTGCAGTTGGTAAACAAAACAAAGACAAAACTGCTAAGAAGTTAATGAAAACATCAGTAAGTCCCAGCATCTGGATCTCATCATCCACCTCTGACGTAGGGAAGATGTCCAGATGTTAGCAGAACTGTAGCAGTTGAAATATTTTGTGAGCAAGACTCCTTCCAAACAATCAGATACAAAACAGTTCAGCACTTTCAGCAGTTTTTAGGAATGTTTCAAATGCATAGTGGTCTTTCAGATGTGCAAAACTCCTGCTCAGCGCCGAGAGAACACAGAGTCTGGGGAGCTGGGTCTGGGGATTGTGAGCCTCTGCTTTTGGTAAGTGCACGTGAATGTTCAAAGAGCAGGAGAGGATGAGGCTCCTGGTTGTCTGTCATTAGCACAGACTTCTAGCAGAGACACAATGCTGCTTATTTTGTGCTATCCAGTGTTTAAGACCAGAGTTTAATGATTTCCACAATGATGAATTACAAAACTGGGCCTGGAGAGAGTAGAACATAATTTTCATCTTTCTCACTCATTTTTAATCCCCATTTGACAACGTGTACCACATATAAGCCTACATGCTGAAAAATATAAATGATGAGGCTGGTTCCCTAACAGGTGGCTGCCAGGTGTATTGCATCTTTCCTTCCGCTCCTGACAGAGCTGCCTGATGGAAGAGTGACATTTTTCTCATTTGGATGCTCATTCTCCATGTGCAGAGTTACACAATTGCTCAGTTCCTCTTGGACACGATTTGTGGATGGCTCTGGGTGTGCTCCCTTCCTCCTTGAGCCATGCTAACAAAGAATCAGTTTGGAGTCCCCACAAAAACAGTGAAGTTATTTCTAAAAATTTCTAATTGCTGAAGTGTCTGGGGACTGGTTCTTCTGCACATCCCTAAAATCTGAGGCAGGACAGGACATGGGACATGGGCTTGCTGGCTGCTTGCTGCAGTCCTAGACTTGGCTACAATGACTGAAAAAAACAGAAAAATGACAGAAAAAACCAGAACACTGAAAAAAGGGTGTATTTCCATAATCCTCTCCAGCTGTTAGTTTGAATGCATGAGGATTTTGTAGCAACCACTTTTACAATATGCTTACTATATTGTGTTCTTCTTATTGTAAACTTGGACTAAACAGTGCCATTGTTGTTGCCTGATTACAGAAATGATGGTGGAGCTCCATGAGATAAATGTTTAAAATTTCACTAATGGAGGAAAAATGGGAAAATCACATATAAAACTTTCCAATTGTCCAGTCTCCCAAAAGTGCAATTTAGCTCAGTTGTATGAAAATATCTATTACATATAGATAAGGTGACAGAGCATGCCCACATTCTCTTCTCTTTGAGAGCTTCAACCTTTTTTTGGCATTAGACTTCAAATTAGAAGCGTGAGAGGGTTGGAAAGAAGACATTCCAGTAGCTGAAAATAAACACCAGCTTCACACTACAGGCACCTACAACCTTTTTGGCACTTCTCTACATTTTCATTTAGAGAATAAGAAATTAAGAAACAGAATATGGAATAAGAACCCAATGATGCATTTAATTCCCAATGCCATTTTGAGTGAGTATTTTGACTGAAGGACTTTGCCTTAAATGAACTGCAGTCATTCCATGACAAAAACACCAATGCTAAAAAAAGCATACAATACTCTAGATATCTTATTGGAATTTAGTGTGGCAATATTTTCAAATATTACACAAGTGTGTGCTATTTGTGAAATGTATTACTTCTGGTTGCATTTGATATCTGAATTTGAAAGATGTGAAGAATAATAAGCTACAAGAATAAAACAGATGTTTTCTCAAAAATCATGCTTCCACTATAAGCTTTTTTAGTAATTATATAAATAACAGCAAAGCTGATGGGCACTCTCAAAGGGAGGAAACTGTCTATGGCAATGATATTTAACCATTCAGCCAAAATAAATTATTCATATGTTTTGCACTGGATGTGCTACTCTTGCTTTATTATAGATACAGCTACTTCAGTTATCAGACAATTGTTATTTACTGTTTTCCTATTTCTTTTCCATAAATTATGCTCTATTTACAAATATGTATCAAATCAATAGCTGATTATGCTCTACATCGTGGTAGGTGGCTATGTTTAGTATTTATATAATAGCCTGAGTAAAGAACCAAACCTGTGGGAGATTGTCTCCAGATTGGGGGTCAGTAATTTCCTAAAAATGCTGATAGAGACAAACAGTGATATATCTGAAGCTATATATCAAGTGGTCTTGGCTTCTGCAATGTATCCATTTTCTAAGACCTTATTTCACCTACACACACTGTAAATCTTTCTCCAATCTCAGAACAGAGCAAACACTTCAAGAAGTAATTTCTCTTCTGCATGAGCATAAATTTTGAGGACAGTTGAAATGTAGTGCAAAATTCTTCACTTAACTTGGGGCTTCAAAAAATTTCAATGGATAAAAATTTCTTTCTTTCCTTTACTTGCTATAGACAGCTACAGACAGGCTTTGAAGTATAAGGAATATCTGGGAAATGTTTAAGAATTATTAGATATATATACTGACAGACTTCACAATCTGTACATGAGTATGTTTTAAGGCATCAGAGGTAAGAGGAAAGTGTAAGAGAAAACAGCAATTATAAATCCACAGGAAATACAGGGATGTTGATAATGGAGAACAAATTAGGCATCAACAAGAACAGAGAGTACGTAGCAGATGCACACAATGTTCCTTGACAAGTCCTGCCAATTGATAATGGCCAGTAGAAAGAAAAAAATCAAATAATGATATAATTTTAGCTAATCATCATAAATTAAAGAATAAAAGGTCTACCCAAAGGGCCTTGCAGAAAACTTTTCATAAGGAGACTCAAAAATAACCCATGCTGTACTAAAACCATGAAAACTAGATGAAAGTTGACTGATAGTCTTCTAAAAGTAATCTAAATGGAAATGAATTGTTTGATGGGATTACTTTTACACCAACCTCAGAATTCCCTCTTTGGCTACATCTTTAGCAATAGCTTACAAGGACATACAGAATCTTTCTGGATGATTCAAATACTTGCAAAGTAGGCATAATGAGAATTGGTCTGTAGCAGATCTTGGAAATCGAGTAATTTTGATTTCTTTGGCAATGAACAGAAAACAAAACTAAGAAAAACAATGGTGGCAAAAGCCCACTTAAGTAGGCTAAAAGGTAAAAATTAAATACATTCCTGGGGTAAATACAATATTGAGAAATTGTAGTGAACTTTAAATTAGCAAAAAAAAAAAAAAAAAAGACAATTGAACATGAGAAATGGTAAGTAGGTAAATAAACAATATAATTTCAACTACAGTAACAGAAAGTTCATTTTTAAAATACCATATAACAAATTTTTTACCCCTGGCTTTCGATGGCTAAGCTTCTGCAGCAAAACTATCAGTAATTCACCAACCTCAGACCACCTGCATGTTCTTTTTTTTGTCTATAATACCAGAATTTCAGAAGACAATGTAACTTTTGCACCATAAAAAAAGCCCCTTAATTTAAAAGACAGGATCATTAGTAGTCAGTTGTACTCATGCATTCCAAAAATGCTGGTGAAAATGTAAAAGCCAGGATCTTTAGCCATGTTGTATGGTGCACATAGTGGCTCTTAATACAATGCAGATAAATGCTACATTGGGTGATGTAAATTCAGAGAACAGTGAAGACCCTAGGAGAAATCTCTCTAAAATGTTTTGAGGGTGTGTGCATCTGAGAGCTGAGAATGATGCTTCCTATTTTGTGAAAGCTCATTCTGTGCTCCTGCCCTTGTGCATGAAATCCTGGTCTCTTTGGGAGGTCTGTCCACTGAAGAAGCCAGAATGTTCTTTCCTTCCCAGCTGAGGATGTGGTCTGACATTAGTAAGGGGAATTAACTGGGAACTCCAAATCTATTTCTTGTGAATGTAGTAACAGGAAAAGTTACAATTTTTATATTGCCTATTTAGAGGCTCTGTCAACTTAAGTTTTCTCTCCTTACTCCTTATTTTTTGCTGTTCACTCTATTATCTGTTACCCCAAATTTTTTCTCATGTCTAGTGGGCATTTTAGATGTCTTAGAAATTGAAAATATTTAATGATTTACCTAGTGAATAATTTTCCACAATTTAAGATCACCAGCTATGACTATCTACATGTGTCTAGATGTTCTTTTTCTCAGTAAATCAAGGAGGAAAAAAGACAAAGTGGAAACCCATAATCTTTGCTGCTATGATGTGACTGTGATGAGCTGCAGCTCACTGCTCATCAGGATAGGTATTTTATAAATATATACCATATTTATATGCTATACCAATTTTATACAACAGTAACAATGTACCATAATATGGCATAATAATATATCATATTTTTATGAGTGTGCTCCACCCCAGCAGGCTGAATCACAGGCTGCTCTGCCGTGTGATGAGACAGCACAGGCAGTAACTCAGGCCTGGTGTTGGGGTTTGAAAGCAGCATCAGGATGCTGCTCTATCGTGCCCAGAATGGGAGAGGTGACCTGAGAAGGCAGTGTGCATTCATTTGCATTCCTTTACTGCACCTACTCAAAATCAAAGTGTTTTTAGCTACAGTCAATTAATTTCATGCAATCTTAACAGCATCTCAAACATTTCGGATACCTTTTGTACAGGAGTATTGCTGACTTTCTTTTGTGTCAGTAAGACTAGATGTTCATACGATACTAGAATGATAGAGTGGTTTAGGTTGGAAGGGATCTTAAAGATCACCTAGTTCCAGCCCCCTGCCACGGGCAGGGACACCTTCCCCTAGACCCAAAATCCGCATCAAAGGTTTGACCACAAAAGCTGCTCAAAGCCGCATCCAGCCCTGTCTCAAACACCTCCACGGACAGGGAACAACCTGTGCCAGTGCCTCACTACCTTTATAGTACAGAATCTTTTCCTAACATCTAGTGTAAGCCTATTGTCTTTCAGTTTAACTCCATTACCCCTTGTCCTTTCTCTATATGCCCTTGTGAAAAGTTCCTGTCCAGCTTTCTTGTAAGCCCCTTTTAGAGACCGCAAGGCTGCTACAAGATCTTCCCAAAGTCTTCTCTTCTCCAGCCATTCTTATCTAATGGAAAAAACGTTTTCTATGATATAATTTCTACTTAGGAAGTAGATAGTACTCCCTGTTTAATGATTATATCAAATTACATTTCATGAAGTGCTATTTCTGTGTGCAGGCTAGAAGGATTTTTTGAAGGCAAAACGTTTACTTTGTCTTGAATATGTCATGAAGAATGCATATTTCAGATTTTCTCCTTTCTTTTGGAAAGAATGTGTTTTGTTAAAGGCGTGTCCTGATAACACAAATTGCTGATCGAAGAGGTTTTCTTCTTTCAGTGTCATGACCCTTCTTGACCATTTTCAGGTAGTCAGCAGTTTAAACTGCTGATATTCCAGAGAACAAACAGAACAGGAACAAAACTTGCTGTTTTGTTTCTCTCCCTGAATCTCTGTTAATCATGAAGTATTTTCTGGAATATAACCTGATATCTACTCCAACTACATCTTATTGGGGGTTTAGCTTGATTTTTAGGTTTTCTGACTGACAGCAGCACAAATATACTAGTGGACTGACAAGTCTACATCACCAGCACAGCCTGGAAAATGGAACTGTCACAGTTTTTAAGGGTCCTCTAACATCTAAGCCTTGTATTGATAAAAACTGTGACGGCTCATAACCAGCTGCCAAGTAGAATAAAAACATGCCGACCCTTATCAGTGCAGCTAAAGGGGCTAAAGGGTTCATGTTCACTCCCCGTTTCTAGGAATGTGACAGAGTCTCCAGAAATATAATTAGCAGTTGTTTAGCCTCCAAATATTTGATAATCATATGCAAGGTTAAATATATACATTTATCAAGTTCTCTCTGTATCCTGATAAAATCTGCATACTTTCATATGTAGGTCACATTCTGAAGGTATAAATTACATATCATTACATGCTTTCCTATGTCAGCTGATGAGAGGGAAACAATTTTATAGAAGACAGTTGGTAGCAGTTGCTGTATGTGGACACAGGCCAGAGGTACTTGGAGTCTGTTGATGCAAATGCCATTCTGAACTTAATGATAAATTGAAAAGCTTATTTCAAAGCATTCACATAAACATCTCCAGCAGGTAGAATGGCAAAGAATCTCAGGGTAAACAAATGTCCAGCTGACCAGGCAACATGCAAATTAAACAAAGGCTGACTTGGCCCCACTGGCTTCCCTTTTATAGATTTGTGTAACATCCATGCCTTTTCACTCAGAATTTCTTTCCTCTCAGTCCTTCTTCCAGTGGAGTTTCAGCATTGCCCTGGACATCAGGACCTGTGGTGTTACTGCTGCTCCATGTCCCGCAGTGGTTAAGGCTGCCAAAGAATCCCAGTTTTATAGCACACTTTTGAGACATGAAGTGGACTGTCTGCCCAATTCTGTTTGCTGTGAAGAGAGGTTAATGTCTAGTGCTTTTATGACACTGCCGTATTTATGACCACCTACAGAGCACTAAAGTTCATATGATGCCCCCATCTCCTGTGACCATGAGCTTTTACTGTAAAACAGTGTAAAGCTGGATTCCTCTGTCTAGGAAACTCACTTTCCTTTGCCATCTATGGGAATAGGCACAGAATTAATCCAGTCACTTATACACATGGGCAGAGCAAGGTTTTTATGAGTGGATCTAATTCAGAGCAGATTTTGCCCACATGTTTCTTTATAGGCAATGGCCACTCACTGCCTGATTACCCAATGTAATCAGTTTTGGAATCAGTACTCAACCAAATGTCTGTTATGCACTTAGCTACTCTTATTTCTCCAAAACGTAAACGCAGGAGAGTGATGTAAAAGTTCAGTTTACATTAGTAAGCCATAAAGTCTGCCTCTTGGTCATCTCATCCGATCTTATCATTATTCACATTTCTCCTCCCTCCTTCCTTCCCCCTGGAATAAACCACCCCCACTGTAAGTATACAAACAAACCAAAACAATCCCTCTGGCAGTCACACCCATTGTGCATTTCTGCTGCCTTTTTTGAAACCTCTAAATGCTACAAAATAAAAGTAACAACCCCAGCAGGGTGAATGAGAAGCATTCATCTAACAGAAAATAATAGAAGAGAAAAAATAAAGTCAGTTAAATTATCTTCTTCTCCAGCCCTCTATTATGTTCTGCCCCCAGTTTTTGAATATTAACAAGTCAAAATAAAAATGTGGACTGAAACTAGATAGATGGCTGGTAATTTATATCTCAGAAGCATAGCTCTGGCACACCTGATACTCACTTGGAGCTCACAGCACTGAAATCCTTGCCAGAGGAAATACCAGTAATTGCTCAGTGCACAGCCCAGATATTCCAACTGACACACTCCTTGGCTACAAAATGCTCCGTAACGCAACTCACTGAAGCACATCGCAGCAGTGAAGCACAAGGTCTGACCTAACAGCAAAATAAAATACTCCAGCACACTTTAGTCTGAGGAATTTGTGCCATAATACTGAACCAAAATTCACTGCTGTTCTTTTAACCGAAGTTTGTCTCATCTAGTTAGAGAAGCAGCTCCACCCTAGGCACAGCACAGATGTAACATGACACACAAACAAAAGGCTGGAGAAATACTCAGAGGCTGCATCGACACATATGCAAATGATACCACTAATTACTGTCACAGATTTTGATCCCTTATGAATTTTAAAATATATTTGTGTAATGTCCTTCTCACCTGCCAGTCGTCTGTCTCTCGTGTTTTTCCAGATAACATCCAAGGCTCGAGCAGTGGAGTCCCTGATATGATCACTAAATGATCTCCTCAGAGGGGCTTTCACCGGGTGATGCATAATGCAGATCGATCACACATCCAGGTCAAACGGCTGTAGCTTAGCCCCAGGAAAAAGGGCATTCTCTGCCCGGGGATCTGTTTGGATTTCTCTTTGCCAGGCAGGCAGGTTGTTACTTTATATAATTTGTCATCAGCCTTGTGGAGCTTTTCCTTGAAGAGTCAGGCATTGCAGTTCTCACTGCGGATGCAGGAAAGCTCAGACTGCAGCCAGCCTACTGGAAAGCTGCCAAAATCTTACATCTGGAACAGTTTACAAATGAGCTAACGATACAGTCATTTAGATTTGGGGCTTTATTTGTGGATATCTATAGGATTCTAGCTTCCTGTTTAATCAAATAACTTACCAGGCACATACTTGCATGCTCATTTATTAGGATAATATTTCCCTGCTTAGCTGATATTTCAGGTAATCTTTCATGTTTGGACACGAAAAAGGTAAGAAATAGAAGAGAGATAAAGTAATTTTAAATATCTAGAGATCAGGTATTTTATTTTGTTACCATATTTTTTTTGCATTTTTACCCTAGTTAAGACAGAGAATTGGGCCTGATTCTGAGCTCCCTCTATTTAGTATTTCATGACAATACACTAATGAAAGGAAATAAAAAAATGAGAGGAAGAGGGGAGATAATAAAAAAGGAGAGGGCACTAAGCACCCACGTCTTTGCTGAGTGGAAACATAAGTTCCCATATGAAAAATATTTACGAATGTAACTGAGATTAATAGTCACAGTAAATGAAGCCATTTGACCTTGCTTATTTTGACCTTTTTAATTGATTACTGTGTCCTGTGGCTTCCCTGAGGGAGAAAGAGAGGAATAAAGGAGTGCCTGAGACTCTCTTTCCCTTTTTAATACTATATGTTAATGTATGAAGAGATGAGAGATACCAGTTTAAAAAACTAATCCCCTCTGTATATGGAAAGCAAAACCTGTCAAATAAAGTTGTCTTCATGTTCATTCTACAGGTAGTCCTTAATGTTTTTTTACAGCAACTACAGCTATTAATAGTAGATACCATTATTTTCTTTAGAAGTATTATCATTAGAATTTATTGATTAACTTCTTGCAAGGTTGGCATAGAGAGACTAAATTACAGAATTGAGAGTTTTAACCCTTAACAAAGGGATTTTCATTCCCTTTGAATTTCTTCCTAAAACAAAATAGCTTTTCTTTTCATAACATTAGATAATTTATTTCACACTTTCTAATATGTTGTAATTTTTTTTCTGGTGTCTTCTCAGTTCCCTTCATTTTCATTAGTCATCATTTCCTTTAAGAGAAATTGTTATCTCATTCTGACAATGAAATGAAATTTATGGGATTTGCAATAGTGTAACTGAGGGAATAACTGGCTCACCATCTATTTAATGCAGATCATAATTTCTTCCCATCTAGGCCTCAGTCTTTTATGTTTATAGAGCATGTGCAAACACTAATGTCCTGTGTGTGTCTTTGTACAAAACAGCAGCGAGTGATCTCTATAGTTTGTAGTTGCTTTCCTCATTACACCCCTCCTTCTTTCTAAGGCTGGATGGAGAAAGACGCAGCCAACTCTGCAGAGAAATTCAATATGATAACACACTCTTGTGTGGTTGTGGGGTTTTTGTTGCTTTTTTTCCCTTGGGGTGTTTTTGTGTTTGTTTGTTTGGTTTTTTTTGATTTTTTTTGGGTTTGGTTTTTTTTGGTTTTTTTTGCATTTTGTTTTTTTCTTAATTATTATTCTTACAAAAATTCCTGGTAGAGCTAGTGCAATGCTTACACAGGCAAATCCTGACATAGGCTTACATAGGCAAATGCTCACATGATGACCAGAGCACAGTGTATCTGTTTTGAAACACGTACACTCTGTTCAGATGAGATCTGCTGTTGTTGCTATTAGTGAACAGCTGAGAAGAGCAATGCTCATTTTAAAATGAAGATGCAGTAAGAGGTATCTTAATCAGGAGCTGAATTTCTCTATT
Source organism: Euphonia xanthogaster (assembly GCA_034509185.1). NCBI lineage: Eukaryota > Metazoa > Chordata > Aves > Passeriformes > Fringillidae > Euphonia > Euphonia xanthogaster. The sequence continues at coordinate 43,735,090 of JAYDZK010000202.1, read as the reverse complement.
TTAGAAGGCAACAAGGTGAAGACAGTCTCAGCATGGTTTTAACTATCTCTGGCCATGTCTACCAGCAATGTTACCAGCAACATAGCCCAGAAAGAATGGATTTATACAGCAAAATAAATGGTACCAGAGTTTTGACACATCTCAAGGTAGAGTTACTTCGAGCTATGTCTACCTGCATCTTGTGACCTGAATGAATTCTCAGGGTTTCATGTGGAGGTCACTGGCACACTTCCAGGGTGCATCTTTTGGCTTAGTTTCATTTGAAACCCATCCAATTCACATGCTCCAAGACTGTTTGGAGATATGAACCAAAGAGTGGTGTCGGGGGAACATTTTCAAAATCATGTGCCTAGTCCAGGCTACAATGTCAATAAAAACATGCAGACCATTATTCATTTTAGGAGCTAAAACAATTTTAAAGAATTTAAAAATAAAATCAGCAACATACATCTATTTCTAATTAGGGTTTGATTCTTTGAGAGTTACTGTGAGTTATGTTACACATGTTGACATGAATATATTTAAAATATTTAAAACAGTTCTTACAACCTGCTCAACAAAATGGTCTGGAAAATGGCAAAGGGCAAAGGAGGAATAAACTGTAATGAAGCAGAGAAATACTGTTAAGAGTGTTTGTTTGTGTGATGCTTCAACACAAATAAATAGGTAATCTAAGTAAGACTGTGTAAATAACTAAATGTCAGAAAATTTTTAATGGGTCATGTGCAGGTGAATAGATATAGATAGGCTAAAAATATGGATAGAAAATTAAGGATATTAATTTTAGAAAAAGTGTAGACAGAGATATAAATGGGGAATACAGTTAAAAGCAAATACATATGATGAGCAAAGAAACTCTGAGATTCATGATATCCAATACAGTCACAAAATGAGGTAAGAATTTGCCATGCAATATGAAAGCATGTGACTTTTAAGAATTTTTAAAATCCTGTTAAAAGATGGTATCAGGGCAGAGCTTTGCTGCAACCTCCATTCCTGCATAATTTAAAAAATGCCCCTTGTGGAACAGTACACTCGGTTTTGCTCTGCACCTCTCAAAGGCCACATGATGCTGAAAAAGCATCTACAAACCCAGTGTACAGACAGCTGGTGGCAGCAGGACCAGGGGGACAGTGACAAGGAGTTCTGTGCTGGAAAACACCCATGTGTTCAGGGGAAAGCTGCTGAGTTGCTACCACCACTGTGCCATTATTCATGTTGAGAGTCCTACTCTGAATCTCAGGCAAGCTCCTCCTATGTTCCCAGTTGCTACTGCCCAAACGATGTCTGCTTATGTGGAGATATTTTCAATTTCAGCTCAGGCTTGTTCCTGCTCCCCTTGAAGGTGCAGCTGTTTTCACAGAGACATCAAACTGAATCACAGGCCTGCAGTTACTTGCAGATTGTTTGTGTGGAAGAACTTCCTCTATTTCTCTGGTAAACTCGTGCTTACAGTCTGAACTGGGAGAGGGGGCCATTGGTAGCTAGTACAAATGGTACAGACCTCACCAGGTGAATCTTTGATGTTGATCAACATGAGTGTACTAGATTAATTTGCTCTTAAACCAAACAGCTAAACTGGAGCACTGCAGATGACATTAAGGGCAAAAGGTTTTAATGTTGAGATTTACGGGTTGGGAAGGAATGGGGCTTTAAAGAAAATGGAAAATGTTTTGCTGCTCTATTTGACAGTGTACTGGAAAATCTTCTGAAAACAAATACCCTTTCTGTAACTGGGAAAACACACCATTCCATGTCTTACATCTACAATTCAATTAGCTGGATACAGATGTTACAGCAAAATGCATGCAAAAATAAGCAAAGTCCTAAACCACCAAGGAGTGTCTAGATAAATTTTATGATGCAGCTCTATCTTTTGGCTTCACTGTGTCTGGAAACTTAAGAATGACTACGATCAGACACAGGTTTTTTTATTTGAATAATTTTGTCTTTGAATAATTTTGGTGTTGACCACAGTCATAGTGCAGTCAATACTCCAGCTATTTTCCAGAATTATTTAATTTTGTTTAGTGTTTTCTGTTTAATGGCTGAGATGAAAAACATCCAAAAAGAGTAAGTTCTTAAAAAAGGGATGGGTCAACAAAGATGTGTGCTGAATCAAAAATAATATGAGGGGAATCTGAAGGAGAGGGCTCTGTTGCTGACAAGAGGGGATTGCAGCAGCTGGTGTTATTGGGGTGAGGTGATAGTATACCCTCAGGAGAGAGACAGCTGCCCACTTCATGCATGAGGAACAGCATGCACACCCAGGAAGAGTCTTTGTGTAATTCCAGAAGAAAATATTTAGAGGGACCAGACCCTGCCATCCCTGCCCTGCCAGCCCTCCCACCAGCTCAGACCAGCTCCACCCCAACTCTCCCAGGGCAGTGTCTTTCCTGTCCCCCAGGCCTGGCCTGCCTTGGGACTGCAACCACTGACTTCTCCCACTTCTTGTTTTGGAAATATTTTTAGGAACCTCTTGTTAGCATAAGCAAAGCTGTGCCTCTCCAGTCTTCCTTTCAAGGCTGAATCTACTTGTAAAGTGCTTCTTGTCGTTCTTGAACACATAATTCCCAAACAGGCCAAGGGCAGGAGGCAGAGGCTAATTACCTCTAACCTTACCCTTGCTCAGCACTTCCAGCTGAAGAACCTGCACTTGCCAAACCTATCTGTTGTTTGTCCTCTAGCAATTCCATCCATACTCTGGTCTGCAAACATAATGCCAAAGATCAGACAAAATGCATTGGGTACTAGGATGGACAGGAATGGTGATATTGTTATTAGTTCTGGCAACTGAGTCCAGCTCTCAGGAAGTAAACTAACAATTGCACAAGCCTCATGCTCTTCAAGCTTGCTCTAAAATACAACGACTTCCCCTCTGACTCTTCATCAATGTGCAAATTCTTATGTATCTCTCTGGCTCTTCTGTGTGATGATTCTGGCCCCTTGAGTCTGGAAGGATGTATGGATCCAAAATATGCACAAGCAGTCAGAGATACATATTTTTTAAATGTGAAGCCAGTTTGAGCTTTGCTGTGACTTGTCTGCAGACTGCAACAAATAGTGTGGTAAATCCAGAGCTCCTTTGCTGAGTGGTTTATGCAGCCTGCCTAATCTGATGCACACAAACACCTTTCCCCTCATTAGAGAAGCAGAAAAACCAATTCCATAATTCTCCGAAAGTATCACAAAACAAAAGAATGATTCAAAATCAGAATTTTATATGTGATTAAAAAAGGCTGCTGGGAACATGGCATGTGTCATTGTTTCATGTTTCAGGAGATGTCTCCAAATGCTATCTAGGAGACCAGGCTGGGAAAGAAGCACTTTGAATTTTGAAATTTACTTGTGCTGCTTTCCAAAAGAAAATCTGGTCCTGTAATATTTGCAGTATCTGAGAAATCTGATATGTATCAGGTTGAGAAGCAGCCACCAATCAGAGTGAACTGGAAAGATTTAGAGAAATTCCTATGGAAAGACATGGAAATAAAATGCATTGTGTTAAAACATAAATGTTTCAGTAGAAGCTTGACAAATCTCAACAAAATTCTTCATATGACAAAGCCACATTTTGAATCATTTGGATTTGTTTTTTTTTTTAATCTCTATTTTTCAATTAGGTAAATTAAAAAATTCCAGAAATTTCATTTAGCACATAGGTGTCCTTTTGTGCAAATATCTGGGCAATTTATCAGTCCATGGACTCAAACCTACGTGTCCCACCATATTTTGCATTCAGAAAAGTGCCCCTTTGACTCCTGTCAACACCCTGGTGTTACCCTTTGAACAGCCTAGGGGCTAAATGGGTGCAGTCTGGAGAAGAGATAGTAGACCATGAGAGAGTAGACCAACAGAGAAAGTCTCCTGAGTGCCCTCCATGATGTCAAGGTGCACTGCCAGACATCTACATTCTCCTTCCTTGTGGTAGGAGAGGGGTAGAGAAGCCCCAAGGACAATCACTTTCTCTCCAGGTGACCATAATTGCCTCTGTACACATTGCTTTTGCAAGATGTACATGTTTTTTAACCTCATGCCACGGTCCAGACCTGTATTTTTGAACAACAAGTGTGTATAATTTTAAGAAAGAAAATGCTCAAAGTCCCCTCATGCCAGCAGCAGTATGTGATGGAAACTACAGCTGTTGTTGTTTTCATGAACTTTTTGATGTCTTAACCTTGAAGCGTTCTTCTGGTGGAACACTGAGAAGCTCTTTTCAAAATATCAACCTCAATTAGCTTTTGTTGTGAGTTAAATACATACTAATGGGTTAATATAAACTGAGTAGTGTAGCCTTCTAATATACATCCACGAGTCTCAAATTAAACATGATCTCAAATAAATATTAACAATCTTCATGGTGTGATTATGGCCCTGCTTTGTAAACAGCCCCACAGCTTAATTAGAGTTCTGTGCACTTCAAAGTGCAAGCTTATCTGGCTGTTTCTGAGCTGCTGTCTCACTATCACTGTGTGCTCCAAGAATAATAAATAAACCAACACAGGAATGCAGAAAGCATTTCTAATCACAGCCATAAATACAAAATAATAATTAACTGAATAACATGAAAGAAAGATGTGCTTCCAGTTTCATTTTCACATTGTTCCATTTTAACCTATTTTTAATGTAACTGATTATAAACTATTCTTACATTATTAAATAAAAACCAAACAACCCACAAGTTCTGTCCCTGCAGCCAAATGTTTTCTGAAATACTGCATATTGAAGAAAAGAAAAAGAGACATTAGTGCTGGTGCCATAGTTTAAAATTCAAATGAGACGGGAAGTGTTAAAGCTTCATTCTGTTTAGCCATATGTAAGGCACCTGCTTAGAGAAATTTATGGGAGTATTAATCTATGGGAGTGTCCAAACACTTCCAAATATCTAAACTTGAGCAACAGAACTGTCTTGGTTATAAAATAGTTGATGGCAATAAGCAGTGAACTGAGATTGGTTTTTAGCATTAGCCATGTGTTATGCTTCACCAGAGCCTAAGAGCATTAAACAGCGTTGTTTCTCCTTCCTTCAGTGACCTGACAGGCAAAATGCCCATACATAGCTTTTTGTTAGCTGAGTAATACATTACAGCTTCCCTGGTCCCATCACTGGAATTAGAGCAGGATGAATACAATTTCATAGAGTAAAAGGCATGGCAGAAGGTATTTCTTTCTTTGTGGAAATTAGGCTGCATGTGCAATTGCTGTAATAGAAAAGTGCAGAATCCACAAAACAAAATCCCCAAACCCCAAAGCAAAACAAACAGCCGAGCACTTCCAAAAAAGCCCTCCAACTCACTATTGTTACTCCCTATTTAAAATTGTCTCTACCATCTTTCATGATTGGAAATTTCCCTTCCCTCTCTTCTGTTTTTTCTCTTTTCCACTCTCTCTGTCCCTCCTAGTCATACTAAGATGGTGTTTACCTGGTCATACTAAGATGGTAAGTTCCTTCCATTACAAATCATCCTCTTCAGACATCTCTCATACAAAATGGCCCAATAAGATATCAAAGAAATAAAGTCTTTGAGGTTGTCTGCAGTGACCAGCATGAACAGTGATTGTGAAAAGAGCAGATTTGGTCCAATGAGTTCTATATAATCTAATGGTGCTAGACTGGTGCCTGTGCACAGAGCAGGGAGCAGAAGGGGAGAGTGAGGAGTGTTATGTGAGCTGGACCCATCGAAGTCAGAGGGTGAGCAGGGAGATAATTCAGAGTACAGAGATCATTCTGAACAGAGATCAAAGAGCGGCAAGAAATTTTAAATCAAAGAGAAAGTCTCAGTGCTTGCAGGGAAAGATAGAAAATGCTTATTCCTGAGAAGATTTAGTGAGATTTAGGGGTCTCATGTAAGTCATCTTCAATTATCTCTGCCCTATGTAATGTGTGTTTTATTAAGCGATGCAAAGAGGCAAGGCTGTTTTCCTGCCTTCTCATCCCAGCTGCTGCCACTGTAGCACTGTGAAACACAATCTCTGCAGAAGGTTTGTTACTGTGAAGACAAGCAGGATTTAATAACCATCCCTGAATTGCTGTTTTGTGGCTTCATTGTTAGAGAAAACAGCAGAAAAAACAGAATTTTCATAGGGAGCAACGACGTAGAAAGTAGGATCTGAATCTAAACTTTCAAATAGGTATTGGACAAAACCTTCAATAAATTTCAAGATTTCACTAGTTAATGCACTGCTGGACAGTTTGTTAATGGTAACTTCTCCTTGTGTCATTTTTTGTGCAAATGTTCATTTACGTAGTTGAATTGGGGATTTATTTTTAGAGGTGCTTAACTTCCTCAGACTCTGGGTTTCTGTTTGAGGTATCCACCATGCTTTAACTCTTTGTCCTGTAGTTGTTTGTGGCATGACTTCTTTTACAAGCTTTATCTGTGTAGTTATATTAAAGCCAGAGTTTTTGGGAAATGAATGAGAGGATATGTTATTTTCCTGACATTGAGAAATTCTAGCAAATTATCCCTAAATACTTAATAGTGATTTGGTAAGGCAATTTGCCCTTTTGTAGACATATTCAATTTTCATCTTTCTGGAAGTTCATTTGTTGTAGCCATTGGCAAGCCTCTGAGAAATTCTATTTCACAGCAGTTCTGCAACCTTGGATGCCAGTGACCAACAGCTCAGAAGATATTTTCTCTCCTGGGTTATGTACAGCCTGGGAAGTATTTGAAAATAGAGTTCCAGGCTGCTTCCAGCCTTGCAAAATGAATGAGAGAACCTGTCTCTCCCAGGCTTTCACTTGTCCCACCTTCACTTCACAGAAGGGTGAAAAAGGGTTGGTCCCCCATGAAATGTTATTACAGAATGAGAAAGTTTTGCTAGGGTCAAGAGGGAGATGGGTACACACTGCTTGGTGGAGAGACAAGAACACAGGGAAAGAGACAAGGGGAGGAGAGTATCTGTCATCTACTGCAGTTTTAATTGCCTGCTTCCATTAGGGAATTAAAATTCATCCACTACATAGCTAGTGAGAACTTTCCTTGAGTTCTGCTCTGATGGGACTGAATAAACATAATTTCAAACAATTGGCTTCTCTTTACTGAACAGATTTTTTTCAGAACATTGGCTGCAATTAGATTAATTTTTCTAAAAAAAAAAAAAAAGAATCAAAAGGCAAACTCATTATTTTTCCAAGTGTTTCATGCAATTTTGTAGGATGTCTTTCTTCTGGGGTTTGTTATTTGAACTGAAATCTTGCTGACTACAAGTTCTAATGCCTAACCTTTAAAAGATAAAGAACCTAATATTTTGCTTTACCTTTTCTAAGTTTAATGTATCATAGATGCAAGTTGAAGCTTTATGGGAACTGTGTCAAATATAATTATCTGGAAGATTAAAGTAATCATCATCTCAACTGAAACATACATTCTGTTTTCTATAAATCTTGTGAATACTGAATGCATACAACATACCATAAAAACTTAAAAAGGAGATCTAAAACTCTAGTCAAAGTTATTATTAGATGTTATTGTTTCATATTTACTCCATGAAGTTAGCAACACTATTAAATGAGGTTTTAATAAGACACTCTGGTTTGCCATTCTAGGAACTGGATTTCTCCATATCTTTACTTAATTTATTTCACATCTAATCATCGAAAATTTCTTCTGCATGAAATTTGCTGTTCTTGCTGGCATCTCTTTTGAGCCATGACATATCTGCCCTCTGGAGTCCCACTGCAACACGTGGAAAATCTGCACTTAGAGTTCAGGTTATGACACTTGTATTTGAAGGCTGGCTGTGGAAAAATAGTGAGTTTGGACAAGATGGTTTGGGGAAAAGGAGGTTGACAGGATACAGCAGTATTTAGTCTGTCTTTTATGTCCTGAGACTAGTTACTGGCTGGCAAGATCCCCTAAATTATTTTAGTAGGTCATTTTATTAGAATATGCTTAGCAAACTGTACACTTCACAGTCTCAGAAGCAAGGTGAAAATGTGAACCTTGTGTTTATAGGGCTGGCAGCCCGATTTGTATTTTGCTATATCTGACCTGATATTTTTTTCTATTGTCAAGTAATTTTGGAAATATACATGTATGGTGGCATCCCCATATGATGAAAATTATCTGCTCTGCTCTTCTTCGGTCTGAACATACTTTTGTCATTTCTTGTTAAAAAGATATCTACTTGATGAGGTGCGTTACAGGGGAGAACTGAAAATTCTATTTACCTTCTGTAAACTTAAAGTTTTAGAGACATCATTACAACAGTGAATTGATGCAGTTCTTAAATAAAACAAGAAATACGAGTCTTGTACTTAGGTTCAACGGAAGATATTGATGGCTCTGAAAGAATCCAAATTAGGCCTTGAAAAAATGTAATTAAAATAGCAGCTGCAGCACATACATGGAAAAACTACTTACAAATCTTGATGTGCACTAGACTCAAGTAAGTACAAGTGTTTCTTTAAGTGCTTCATAGCAGAAGGGGGGAGGGAAGCAATGAAAGACCTGGTGAAATATGGGAGAAGTTACTTCACATTTATGAGTAGATCATGTAGAAATTCCTTGGAAAAATGTGGTATTTGGAAGAAGGGAATAAAACACTCCCAAAGAAGTTGAGGAAGAAAACAGACGAGAAAACGAGGCTTACACCTGAGATTGATAGGTTAAACTAATATTTAAAGGCATATTTATTAAAAATAGGGTATTGCAGTAATGGGGAAAGGATAATGTCAAATACTTGACTGAGAAGTGTGGTAAATATATGTAATTTCTTCTTTATTATTTCTGAAGTTTTCATCATAATTTTTATGCATCTATACTATAAAAAATTAATATTATTTACTCTCTCAGTATTTCCATAAAGACAACTGGACATACTCTGGCACAAATGAGTTGCTTCTCAAATGCAATGTGTAGTTTTAGCTCCTCAAGTACCACAAAGACATAAACAAGTTTTGAAGGAATTCAGATAACAGCAACAAAAATTATTAAGGGGCTAGAGAGTTTGATTTACAAGAAAAGATGAAAACCTCTTCTGCTCAGCCAAATGACAGCTAATGATGCAAGGGAAGAGTAATGATAAGAGCCAACAAGTATTTAAAGCATGAGAGCACCAAGGAAAGTGTGGACAGGTTTTAAAGTGGTACAAGGTTTCAAAACACTGACTTGTTATTGGGGAGAGTATTGTGTTTGTGCATGTTTTTCCTCCAAACTAAGGCTAATTAATCTGTGGAGGTACAGAAAAAAGAAAATATGTGTGTACAAAGGAAAAAAACCCTGTGCAAATGTAAAACAGAATGACACATCTATCAGCTGTGGTGCGAGTCCTCAATGTAGTATATATTTAAACATAGGAGTCAGAAAGATCAAAATTGAAAAATAAGATTAAATATGACATATGAGCAGAACATAATGTTAGGGGAAGTATATATCAGTACACAGTACATAACTTTAGAAAGAACATATTCTGAAAGTAGGTTTGCTTTGCTCAGAAAGTTTTGTAGTTCCTTGATAACCTGCTACCCCTTCCCTGTGAAAAAGACCTGCTATTCAGACATAAAATTTGTCATATCAAAACTTCAGTCATAACTGAAAGTTTAATTACAGCGTCATTGGATGTTTTTTTCATGATATAAATCAGCTCAGCCCTGTTTGCTGATACTGACAACTTGCTGAAGGCATAAAGAATAAGTGTGTCATCAGAAGACATTTGAAAGATATCCAGGAGATTTTTTTGAATGTAATTAATGCTCTATAACACTTTATGCATAAGGAACCAAAATAAAGAGAAACATTAAAGTTCTTCAGAAGATGCAATGAAATGATGGAATGTTTAGATGTCATAACTTAGATGTTGCTAAATTTTATCAATCCAACCATAGTACCCTTTAGTCGGGTACTAGAAAAATTGCTTATGGATGCATTAAATATTTCTTTACATTCAATGAAATCTTCCACAACAAGTTATAGCAGAAAATGTACTCCTGTACAATAAGCAAGTATACCCTTCTACTCTTGATGTGCTTTTCTTAAAAGACTGATTGAAATTTGAAGTGAGCAGCCATCAGTGTCCTGATAAAAAATTTGAGCTTGTATAACTGCCTGTAAAAGTCAGGAATAAAACAAATATATTTCAAAAGGTCAAGATTTTAAGAGGAGACCAGCTCTTAACTCCTAACATCTACCAAACTCAAAATAGGCCAGGGGAGTGTGACCTTAGGTCCACTGTGCTCCACCTTGCCTGAGAACCAACGTGCTGGATTCCTGTTGGGCAAAAAATGCTGACTTATTCTGAAATTGATTGTCTAGTGTTACTGTAAATACACACTGCTTTTACAGTTCCCAGCAGAGCACTCTCTGTACCGAGGTTACATGATCCTGATGTGCCTGAAAGGTAATAAAAGATGTTAATGGTGGGGACCTCTCTTAGGAATGGTAGCCCTTAGCAAGAAGAGGAAGGACTAGAGCATGGTAATATATCAACAGTCTATGTAAAGACATAGTTTGATTGTGAATGTGTGATATAACTCTGGAAATGCTAAAGAATTGACAGAAAAATCAGTTCAGCTGGAGCAGATTAGGGGACCAATGCCATGTGCACATTACGGGTTGGAGAGTCACAGAAGGCAGTGGAACAGAGGCAAGTCACAGGTACCAAGAGTCCAGATGAGCATGTCTGTGCAGCTCATAGAGGCCAGCACAGCAAACATGAGGGTAGAAGGGGAGATGTTTAGTCTGCAAAAGAGTCTGTAACAGCCTCAAATTTCTGAAAGGACTTCAAAGTTTCTGTTAAATAACAGAGGCTGCTGTAGTATCATCTGAATGGCTGTGTAGACACATAGTCCTAATTCTTGGTCATTTAGATTTGCATATTTTAGTATTAAAATACATTTTCCATACCAAATTCTCTAAGTCTTGTGCAGCCATTTTAAGGCACTTATTTCCCAAGACACTAGCAGCAGAAGGCTGAAGAATTAAATATTTCTTGTAGCAAAGTCTCTTTGCCTGTGTCCCTTATTGCACCAAACTGTCCTCTCATATGGTACAGGGGCAAATGTTTGCACAGCTTGCTGAAAGTCAGCTCAATAAAACAACATAGGGTAAAAAATAGACCTAATATGAATCATTTCAATGATCCAGTTTACAGCAAATGGTTGAATTCCTGAACTTAGAAGGCAGTGAAATAAAGTTGGGGATGCAACACTGTGACTCACCTTCAGAACAAAGCTCTCTTTCAGGCAGTTACAATTTTCAATCTATTTGTGCTAAGGTGAATCACAGTCTGGCCCACTGAATACATGAAGAGGGATATATATATTTTGCAAACATAGCAGATTCATGCATAATGAAACCCAGGAATTATTGCTTGAACTGTAAGCCAGACTATAAATTCCATTTAAAAACTGACAGCATGCATTTGAACACAAATCCACATTGAGATATGTAGCTAAACAATGTGGACAACTTTTAGGGATGCCTATCTCAACATTTCAGGAAGACAGACTTCCTAGAGGTGACTGAACATACTACAGCTGATTGCTGTAACACCAAGAGATGAAAAATGAAGTACAGGCACTGCAAGAATGTGGAGAAAAGTATTCAACTCCCCTTGAAGAGCTGCGTGTTCTCCAATTGGTGAGCTATTCTGCATGAAATATGAGATAATTAAACGTGCTCACCTGGTTGCATGTTGAGTGAGCAATTCAAAAGAACCATGAAAAAATGCATACAGGAAAGGTAGACAAGGGATACAGGACATCCACTTTATGACAATCAGTGGACTATTGGCTGCTATATATGCTAACAGAGGAGTGTGCTTGTGAGACTTTGTAGGTGCTACCGAATGAGGAAGTTTCATTCCAGGCTCTGGTTCAGACTCTAAGCATGCTTTCTGGTCAGTTCTTGCTGGGTGAAGAGTTTATGACAAATAGCCCCAGCGGAACTAGATTTCTTTCCTAGCTGTAGGAAAAAGGCTTGAAGGAATGAAAACTTACCAAAGAGAAACTATGAATGAAATGAATTGTTGAATAGGTGTCAAGAAAACTTTAGCAGTAGATGGCAGAGACAAACTTAGTTTGACAGTTTATCATAGACTGAGTCATTGCTTTCTGATTGTGCTAGTAAATGTGAAAATGCTCTGAAAAATGAGCTGGAAAAACTCCCCTATTCAAGTGACACAACATGACCTACAGTAAGATCCTAAGCTATTCAAGATGACTGGAGTTAAGCCAGAAGAATATATCACAAAACTAAGGAAAGTGATTCAAGAAAAAGAATGCTGGGTTTGTTATTTTTGTTTCTGTGTAAACAAACTAAAAAGAATATTATTTAAAAATACTGGATACACTATGAAAAACTAGTTGGTTCATTTAAAAATTTTAGCTATCCTAAAAGAATTAACTGTCCCTTAGAATGAAAATGTGAGTTCACAGTCAGAGGTCTGGCAAGGTAGTTGGGGTCAGCTTTGGAACTGGAGGCTGGAAACAGCGCAGGCCTTCCTTGGGAAAATCCATCAGGAAATGTTTGGGGTAAAGCAATGAAGACAGAATGGCTTGGAGAGGAGCATAGAGTTGAAGAGCCTGTGGATAGGAGTCCAGCTCAATCCTGATTGTTGAAATTGGAAAAAAAGTCCCTATTTTTTATGAAATTCATTTGTGTGTTAAATCCAAAAAAGTCCCAAAATGTCCAGAATAAATTAGAAGGGTGCATAGGAAATGTAACCAAGTCTCAATAAAAATGAATCAGTGACCTACAAGGTTCAGCACTGCAGCCTAAGCTACAGACCAGTGTCTATCCTTTCACATGTAACCCTGAAAGAACACACGCTACTAGGAAAGAAGAAATGCTGTATTGCATTTTCAAAACTGTGTAAAGAGAATCAGATATTACAGAAACGATGCTAGTTTAATCATAATGGTGTACCTATTTTCTGATGTCATTGGAGAGCAGAAATATGCCTCTTTGATTTTCTTACCATAATCTACTTGGATGCTCTTCAGGAATAAACCTTAATTTAAATTTTGGCAGCTTTTAAATATCAGATTGTTCTGAAGTGCTCCTCTGAAGTAGTTTTATCCCTCAGTTACAGTTGTATAGGGTCAGCTGATGGTCTCTGTGTTAACATAGGGATATTTCTGGGATGTCTGGGAATATGAATTAGCTTTTTCTTGATCAAGGTAACTTACTCTAAAATTTTTACCATTTATAGCATAAACAGAGAACACAGCACACTTTCTTGTTTCTTTAAGGACTGTTCTATGAATGGGTGAATGTCTAATTGCTGCAGGCTCAGGAAAGTAATATGCTTTTGAGTTCACTTGACAGTCACTTGACTGAATCAGTGAAATCTTCTGCTAATCAGTGAGATCTGCTGTTCAAAGGTCCATTAGAAATAAAAGAGAATTCCATCCTGACTCCTACTGTGTGAGGACATTGGTAAGGCAGTGCTTACTCAGTGTTGGTAGGGTCAGGATGTTAAAAGTGGGGTGGTTTTCTGCTGAATCAATGTGGAGCCCTGTACCTGAGTTTCTGTATTATCACACGTAAGGCTTTCTCAAGTTTCATCAATTTGTTGTTAGGTTGCTGATAGAGTGAGCATTCATGCAGATAACAATTTGCATGCAAGGTATAATTATGGCCATGGTGACTTCCACTTACCCCTTCCAATAACTCAGCATGGTTTGGGAGTGATAGATAAGTAGCCAGGGCTAAGCACTACTCAGGATGACTCTGCCCATTGCACAGGTTTGTCCCAGAGGAGAGGGAGTGCTGGAGCAGCAAGCTCTGGTACAAAAAGCTGCTCTACAGGGAGCAAAATCTAGGGCAGCTGCTACTGCTGACCAGCTCACTGTCAGCCACACCTTTCTTTACAGTTATGCCAGGGATTACCTTGCCCTGCCATTTAGGCAAGCAGCTGGAAATAATTTGTGTCCCACTTTCCAGGTACTTGTAACAGAGCAGCAGTATAGCTAATTTTCACTGTTTTTTCTTTTTTTTCCCCTCCTGAACTAGTAACTGTTGCATGAAGGGTAAACAATTAAAAGGAAAAAGTGCAGTTATCAGATTCAGTTTTCTGTAAACAAACAAAAAAATTAATTTCCTAAATCTCCTCTGCAGCAGCTCGAACATAAAAACCTTGAAGGCAGTTTGGCAGAAGGAGGGAAAGTGGAGAGAAGAGGTAGGTGAAAGCAGTGGTGCAAGTTCTTATGCTAGAATCTCACTGAGGTGTATTTCCCACGCATTACAAGAGGCTAAAGATCTTTCCACTGAGAGGAGGGTTTGCTTATAAATTTTTATTTATAAGCAAATAAGGACTCTAAGAAAGGACTAAACCTGGAGAAGTCTGTGGAGACAAAGCATGTCAGAATGAATTAATCTCTTTGACCTTTTTGATCAAGACCACTCAATGACAGTAAGTGTGAATCTCCTACCACTGCTGGTTTCAAACACTTCCTGGATCTTACCTTCCAATCATTCATGGATCTTTTCTAGAAAACTACTGGATGACCTGGGCCAAAACTCAAGCAGGAAGAATAATAACTAAAGAACTGGGACAACTCTGTGCTGGTACTTGAGTCCTTCTCTTGTTTAATTTGTTTTTCTAGATGCTGCTGTGTGACTGTGCTCTTGAAACAGGTGCCCTTTAAACCTTGGTGACTGGATGTGTACACTTCGAATTATTTTATTATTTAGCCCATACCTTCTTCTGACAATGAAACAAACCTTTGTGACTCAGGCCACAGCTGCTTTAAGAGAGAAAAAAATCCCAATTTTGGAAGTACTTTGGTTGTGCTACTTTGTTTCTGTCATATTTCTAAATCTATCTTCTGGATTTCTAAGTAGAGAGGCAAAGAGTACTCATGAGCAATTATGTAGCACTATATAGGAAAGAGCCAGAAGGAAATACAGGAGGCAATTATTTTCTGGTTGTCTGCACTGTGTGAATTTGGACAATACTTAATTCAGATTTTAAGCAGTGCTGCTTGTGAAAGGGTCATGGCAAATTGAGGATTTTGGTGCTGGAGTGTGAATAAACTTTCTTCTATAAGCTAGAAGCTCTTCTAAAAACAGCTAGAAGTCTACAATAACAAAAAATGTGCCTCTCTGTTATCTTTGACAATCACAATTTTTGATCTCACTGCAATCTGTTAAAATAATTGTCCATACTGCAGCATGCTACAAAGATACATTGTTTTTTGTTGTTTTTTTTTTTTTTTTTTTAAGTTGCTTTATTTTTGAGGATTTATTTTGCTCCGTTTAGGGAAATAGGTAAGGAAGCTTAAATATCATTTCTCAGGAAATGAAATTATCACCATATCTTTAGGTGAATTGGAATGCTCTTCCATTGGAATTGGAATGGTCCTAAAGGAGAGGTTTAAGTCAGAGTCATGGGAACTGGTGAACAAAGCACCGAAAAGCATGAAACCCCAACACAGATGAAGCAAAGATTTTCCAGATGTGGATTTTTTTTCTGTGGATCAGTAGAGTTAGCTTAACTTACTTAAGCTATAACGATTATTTTGAGAAAAAACCCCAAAACATGGCTCATTTCTTATCTCTCAGTCTTTTAATAGAAATAAATGCAATTTACTTTGCCGAAGATTTTTATCTATATTTGCTTTATGAAAAGACGTCTGTTTCTTATTGGTCTTAGTTTGTCTAATGTGGCATACATTGCCTCTCTGGAAATGCCTTTGAAATGTGTTGCAAAAGTTAATACATGTAGCAACTTCTTAGATTGGAAACTTTATTGGTTAGTTTTCAATGTTCATTTCCTCATTAAAGACAAAATGATGCCAAGTTTTGATGACAACTGTAATATATATATATATCTTTACAGTTTTTAGTATGTTCTTTGGTTATGTTCGTGGTTTCATATTCTTATGAGGTGCACTCATATTTTTTTCTTTGCTATTTACTAAGTTGAAGAATTGCATTGATTTACTTTATTCTAATCATGCGTTGGTTTTCTGTAAATTGTAAGATCTCTCTAGCTTTTGATAGAAAGTTTCCTAACATCTAGACATCTTTTGTTGCTGCTGTTTAAGTTATTTAGGATTCTTAATCTGATGATGGGTAATTGGTACCCTTTCCTGGGGGAAAACCACGCCTCTTAAAAAATAAAAGAAACACTTATGCAATAAAAGTATATTCAGTGTACATATTAGGACTGAATATTCAGTAGACTTTTACTACAAAATACCAGCTTTGACCCATTAAAATCAAACTCAATATTTAGAGAATGTATTGCATTACTAATTTGGCATTCTAGGCAAGTTTTGGTATATAGAGGGTTATGATTTGGGTAAGTCCTGCAAAAGTCATTGGTAAGAACTTTTATTAATTTTATTGAAGAAAGTGTTATATTAATTAATTTCTCTGTTACTAATTTGTTTAGTTGTTTTTTCTAAAGCTGAGTATAACTTTAGCATCTGCAGTCTACTGAGGTGAGGAGCTCCACAGCTCAGTTCTAGATTGCCTCCCCCTGTTTGTTTTGAATCTGCCACCTCTATTTGATGTCCTCTCATTCTTTTACAGGAAGAGACAAGCAATTGCACATGAAAGTCAAATGTTTATCCAAACAGAGTGATAAAACATGGACAGCTATCGTACTGGGAGACAAAAAAATAGATTAGGTGCAAAAACTAACTGCTGAAAAGAATGGCAGGTATTAAATCTGTGACTGAAAAAGCCAGTACCATTTCCATTCTAGGAGAAGAAAGTCCTACTCTAACTAGTTTGCCAGGAACAGTGTCTTCTACATCATCCATTGTTACTGTCTGATCCTGCAACAGCTCATTGAATGGCTGCCAAAAGACTTTTTCCTACAAATGCTAGGCTGGATCCATGGTTCAAAACACAGGGCCAGACTTAAGTCCTAAGGGAATTCTGTATAAAAAGCACTAGTCTGAAATCTTCTAAAAGGCGGAAAGAAATTTTAAGAAAACTACATAGTTTTCATTTTCCAGTCACTAATTCGCTGAAGATGATGAATTTATACCTGATAAAATTGATTAACCTGATACACATGCTAAAGTTGTACCAGACCAGGTATATGGGTTACAAATGTGGAGCAGACACTTGCTGAAGGCACACTTATGCTGACACAAAAAATGTTATCTCACTCACAGACAGTGTGAGCTATACCACCAAACCAAAGCCCTGGCATTTTCTGAACATTCTGTAGTTTCATCCCTCTTTTGAGGGATGAAACTACAGAATGGTAACTACATGAGAAAAATGTTTCTGGTGTATTGATGGATTGTTCTGTAAACAGGATTCTATGTTAACCAATTGAGAAATGAATTCTTGACTAAAATATCAGTCTTTCTTTTTCTTCCATGCAATATGAAAACATGTTCCAGGATAACACGGTAAATTAGATGCCTGCCTAGAAGATGTTATGGCTTGTTTAATTATTTTCCTTGTCTTTTAACAGATATTTCAACTGCTCTTCTCGAATTTCAAGCCCGTATTTTGATATCTATTAAAATCCATGGTTACTTTCCTCCTTGCCTTTCAATTCTGCTCATAGGCAGCTACTAAGATATGATATACCTGGCTAACACTCTGAAACTGCTTATTGAATATTTCCTTTCTTTTAGGCCAACATACAGCTGCAGCTGCAACTCAGTCCAGAATTGGCTGGGATTTAAATTAATGACCTTCCAAATGAATTAAAGAGAATATTCACATGGAGAAACTTTTAGAGAAATCATTTTAGACTGGGATTTAGCAAATCTCTACTTTCAAGCTTAGTCCAAACTCATGTGACTAGGATGATCATCTGCAGGAATAACTCCTTGTAGGTTTATAGTTTAGAAACCATTTGGCAGTTTTGTCTATCAATAAACTTTTTTTTCAGTTATTTCTTGATTTGTAATACTTATAAATTAAGCAACAATTTCAAGTAGTTATCTGATTCTTTCCTAAAAAGTGATGAAGGGGAAATTCACTAACAGTCAAAATTAACACAGAGGTAGATTGACAGAGGTAATAAAGCATGAGGCAGTGACTGACTTTGCATATAAGAATTGTACACTGGTGCATTTTAAAGACCATGGGCATCTATCACATATTAAAGAACCAGCATTGATTCAATTGCCATTTCCTGATATGTGCAAAAGCAATCTAATTTTACAAGAGAGTTTGGGGAGAAGATTCGAGAAAATGGTTAAATTGGATGACTAGATATCAGAAGCCATTTAAAATCTTCAGGATGATGAAAAATGCTTCTTGTTAGTGTAGTTGGTATCTTTCAGTTTATAGATAATAAAAGGTCTAGCTGCTCAGGCTGAACACTCTATGGGCAGAAGCCACAATTCTCTCAAACATGACTTGCTACAGCAGAAGACAGAGCACAGGTTGACATTTCCAGCAAGGAAAAATGAAACCCCAGTCTGAGCCACCTGTGACACTGCAGTTACATCCAGACCTATCATTGTTCTGGCAAGGATGGTTCTGCATTAGGAAGTCACTTTGCCTCCAGGCGTGTCTTGTCCAAAGTGTGCTTTTGGGTGTCTCTCACCTGAGTTTTCAGCATGTCCTTAGAGAAATGTAAATAATCATGTCACAGAATCACAGAGAAATAATCATGTCTTCTCATCAGACATCGAAGGCCTCTCTCTTTTCCCTAAGAATTTTGGAATAGCAACTTTTTATTCTAGTAAAGTGAGCATGTAAGTACCTCAAGTGTATAAGGAACAAAAAACAAGCTCATGTTCCAGTGGTTTGGAACTGAAACTATTTCTTACCCTTCTTTTTTATCAGACACAAAGAAAGGTTATCTTGTAACACTTAATTTTAAGTACTCTGAGCTCTTCATATTAAACATTAAAATTTTTCAACTTTTTTGGTTCATCTTCCAGAATTCTGAAACAATTCAACAGTTCAAGTCCTACTTTCAAATATGAACACAGGAGCATAATATATTCCAGATGTTTTGAATGTTGTCTAGGAACCCAAAGAAGCAAAGAAGATCATACATTTTTCAGAAATGACTAAGTATCATCATAATTTTGGGCCACGTGCAGACTTTACTGCCCAGAAGTAACCTTGATAGGAAATTGGTGCAAAATCAGCAGATTGTTTTTCATCTTCAGGTACCTAAATAACTATTAAAATTTAGTCAAATGTTAATTTTAAAATTTGGCTGTTGGCATCTCAGCTTTGCAGAAAATGCCTCTATTTCTGGACACAGAAAAAGAAAGACCGTCACCTGATTTCCAAATCAATAGTCACATCCTTACTTTAGAAACCATGACCTAATGACTGCATGTCAGTATTAATTAGGACCAAGTGAACTAGTTTATAGTTCATTTGGATCAACATATGTCTTTGCCATGAATGCAGTCTGAAGAAAATTAGCCTAGAAATAACTTGATTACTTGGTTTTCAGCATTCTCTGTTACACTTGTTATAGCCAAAAAAGGGAAAAAAGAACAACTTGATCATGTTTGATTTGAAAGCAATTTTTGGTCAGGGAGTACCTCTTTTAGAATGTTTCTGATGTCCAAGTCAAAAAGAGACTACAACATGCCCTGGGTAATATAAATGCTACTGAGTCACTGTGTAACTGATACCTAACTTTATACTGAGAAGCCACTTGATTAAAATTAATTATATGACACTAGCCAGAATACACCGAGTACCAGTGTGCAATCTGTTTGATGGTGTACTAAAATCTGAACATATTATAATTACTTATAATGTAATACAAAATTGAATTTGCTGCAAGTAACAAATTTGTGGGCCTCCTGCTCTATTTTCTGTTTTGACAACAAAGAGCACAATTTCCATGATATTTTTCTTTGTAAGTTGGGATTTTACAGTCCGTAAGGGTGGATAAATAAATAATAAAAACTGGCTGGAGAGGAGCTCTATGGAAAAGGCCCTGGGGTGTTGGCAGACAGTGAGCTGTGCATGAGCCAGCAGTGTGCCCTGGCAGTAAAATGAGCTGGCAGCAGCCTGGGATGGGTCAATAAAAGCATGGCCTGTAGATGGAGGGAAGGGATTATCCCTCTCTATGCAGTGTTTGTGAGACCACACCTGTAACAGTGAGTCCAGTTTCAGGATCCTCCCAACACAAGAAGGGCATTGATAAAAGGGACGTGCAGGGGACAGCCACCAAGGGGATCAGGGTCTGGATCACTCGGCCCATGAGCTGAGGCTGCAGGAGTTGTTCAGCCTGCAGAGATGGCTTTTGGGGTCCTACCAGCAGCACCCCAGGACTTCACAGTAGGCAACAAGCAGATGGAGCTGGGCTCTTCATATTGTGCATGTGAGGATGACAACAGAGGAGACAAGAGGCATGAGCTGAAACCAGAAAGGACCAGGTTGGACATCAGGAGAATGACTCCTCTGTGGAGACAAGACAGCAGAGGAGCACGCAGCCTACAGAGGTTGCACAGGCTCTCTTCCTGGAAGTTTTCAAAACTGGACTGGACTAAGACTTGAGCAATCTAGTCTGAACTCAGGGCTGGCCTGCTTGAACAGACAGTTGGAGAAAGAACATCCAAAGAGAGTTCTTTGAATAACTCCTTGAAGAGAGTTATCCTTTGTTTAACTGTGTTTCACTAATAGGTGATGAAGTCTGATATATGTTCTTACAATATATCAATCTGTGATGAAATATTATTAATATCAAATATCTTTACAATAATTCAATGCTAATTCTTGGGTTTTTTTAATAATCACATAATTCCTGTGATGAAAACAACTTTTATTAAATAGGGAAGCATATGTTGCCTTAGAAACACCTTGTATTGAAAGGTTTAGCATGATGGCTGGGAGCAGTAATCATTCAGCTGGTATTATATAAAGTTTTATTCCTATCAGGGAACTATCTTGATTTGAGTAAGGTAATTTTATTACTTAAGAAAATACATTAAACCAGCAGAGGAATCAAGATTTGATTGCTCACCATGGGAATACAAGACACTTGGGCACAGCTTGTCTCCTCTAAAATGAAAAAGGACATATGAATATTTATCAAATAAATATTTAAAGTTGTTTCCACAATTAATGACATCATCAAAGAGCCTAGAAAACTACTATAACTAAAAAAACCCTTAAGAATGTGATAAAATATATGTATGTATAATACAATGTAAAAATAATGGCCTAACCTTGTTACTAGCCTGAAATAATGCAGTTAAGCTTCTTTTTCTAAGCATTTAAAGAAGTAAGTAAATGAGATTGTATTAAAGATATGAAAAAATTAAACTCCTTTGAAGATAACAACAGCATATTTTGACTTAAGAAGCTCTTCCAAAAAATGTAAAAGCAGGTCCTTACTAATGGCCCATACTTTCTCCACAAAGCAGGTGGGAAAAGAAAATAGAAGCTTACTAAGGAATTTTATGCACAACAGGTTCTGCTAGTTCCGAGATACTGCAGATGTACTTGATCATGATAAAACTTTTTAATGGAAATAGTTTTAGCCTTCCATAAAACACCTGTTTTCCTGTCCAGGCTGGTACCTGAACTTCTGTGTCCTTCTCCAATGGTACAAAGCCTTCTTATCACTGGCTCCCCTCAGAGCACATTCACAGTACCTGGCCCTAACCTGCAGTCTTTAAGACTAGCAAAAGTAATATACCAGAGGAAACCATGAGGAGTTTTAGGCATCATCCTGCTTCTAGTGCATTTAGTATGGTTTAAAGGGGATTTTATATGGAAGCTGCAGTCCTAGGACCCCCTGGTTCCTCCAAAACCTAAAGAAAATTGCAACAGCACCTTTGGCTTCACACAGGGCTATGTGGATTTTAAAGTTTGTATGTTTATGTCCACAGGCCAGTGAATATGGTATGACTTTTAAAAGTGAAGTGATTTATTCAGAAGAACAACTACACTAGTGTGTGGTTAATAAACCACTAAAAATCAAATACCAAAAATCCTGACATCAGCTATTTTACTGCATTTAGAAAAAATAAAACCAAACAACCAAAAATTATTAGGAATCTTAGCACAAAAGTGCAGCTTTCAGTGTCTATTGGCATCATCATTTTTTCTAGTAATAAGATGAATAGCAATGGAATAAAAATATATCTATTAACATCTATTAGTGTTTGGCAGCCATCCATGCATTTTCTAGCAGAGCTTCTAGAACTGTTTTTCAGTATGACAGATTGAAGTATGAGTGCTCCCATGACACTGTTATTTAGAAAACAAACACCATATTTTATAACTGTTGCAACATTGACAATAAAAAAGGATTACCTAACTAGAAGCTAGTACTTCATACTAAGGTCTCACAAAAACTCTAGTAAGACTGTTCTTCTAAAACCAGATAAAACACTTGCTAAATGGAACAATTAATAATTCATTTTGCCTAGTTTATTTTACAATACTGGCTAGAGTTATTGTAAGGCAGCCAGAAAACTAGTAACTGTGCCAATTACCTTGTATTTCTCTCCAGTTTATGTGGAAATTGATATCTTGTAGCCAAATTGAATTTTGTAATGTTTGCTCTAGGTTCAAAACAGTTTATATATGCATGAGCTCTTAATGACTTTATGAAAACAGAGCATCTAGTGAATACTGCTCAGAGAAAGAGTTGCTTTCTGTGGATCTAGAATGAGTTTGTAAAATCTAGTGATTTTATTTTTTTCTCTTTTGATTAGAGCTGCAGTTAAATGAAATGGAATTAAAGGACCTCTACCTAATGAGCCAAGCATTTGGTCTTTTTTGTGCCTTGTTACATGATAGTGAACCCGTCGTACTGGATTTTCCAGGTCCTCCTGCTGTGAGTTCTCACAGACAGCCGACCCATCTTGTCATCACTCCATCACCTCCTGTTCTGCAGCTCATCTCACCATGGGGCTGTGCACCAAGTGTCCTCTGCTGCCTGACACTGACAATAAGAGCCTGTGAGAGGGAAAACCCTGCCATTAAGGCCTCTTTAATCATCTCTCTAATTGTCTTCCTTCTGAATCAGAAGACAGCCAGGAAAAATAACACCAAAGGAGATTAGAACCTGTACTTCATTAAATAGTGTCCTTGCCAGAAATCTAGAATAGATGCAGGAAAAAAAAAAAAAAAAAAAAAAAAAGAGTTGTTCACTGCTAGGCCCATATTTTAATACTGACACCGGGGAGCTTTCAAGAACTGTATGCTGGCAAGAGATCCACTGATGCTGCTATTTTTTACTGTGCTTCATGTTTTATCCTCTTGTTGTCTTGCTGATCATCAAAACACAGATGAGAAATGGGCTATCAAATGTGTTGTACTACATATCGTAGTCTGACACTTTTATTTGTGCTGAAGTAGATCTCTCTAACCTACTAGTTAGAGAGAATATTGATATTTACCCAAAAAGGCTGTGCACTTTTCCCACAGTATATTTTTAAAGCACAGGGGAATATTTTGATAGAGTCATGAAAACTCAAAAGCATGTTCAATTGCTATTCTTACTTAAAAGAACTTATTTATTATAACGCTGAACATTATGGACCAATGGTGTTAATATTTACTTAAAATTTGTTTAGGGCTAGACTAAACCTTCTGCCCTGTTTATTGATAGCACATAGTTCCATCACCCCAAGAGAAATAAGCTGTGCTAGTCTGTGACCAGATGTGGATATTTGCTCTGCCTCTCCCACTGGCTCTGCTCTAGCAACGTTTCTAAGTCACAAACAGAATTCACTATTCCCTACAAATATTTGAGGATAAATTGGGAAAGCATGAAGCAGGTACACAAAGAGACTTTGGCAATAATTCTCATATTGGCTTAAAGTTATTTCACCTTTGTTTTGGGAACATTGCTCCAGAAGCAGAAGTTAGCCTTGATTTAGGAAGCTCACAGTGGATCCATTGTACTGAATATTGGTGTTTGTGTCAGGAGCTCTCTCAAGTCTGCAGTTAGAGGAGAGTTGACTGATACCATTCATGAAGTCTCATATGTGAATCACATCAGTAAAACAGATGCTGATATACAGCCATGTGAACCAAAGGTTCAGATGCTGATTATTTTTAGACTATAAATGGAGTCAACACTACAAACCCTGACACATTATTGACAGGTGTGCTAAATTCTCCATGCTTCACAGTTTTTGTACAGAATTGGAGAATATAAATCACAACAGTCAGTAAGGTGAGAAAAAGCATGCAAATATGTAATTTACTCAAAAGAAAAACAGACGAATCTGAAAAAATAGTGTTTTGAATCTGGTTTCTGGCTTGCATTCTTAATGTAGGCGCCAACGTTACTTGTCCTGAGTCATCTTTTGGCTTGAGCCCCCATTTTCTCTGACTCTGCATACTGTTTGATCTTAACTTCTACCTCAAAATATTATTTTGAAAGATTTATTTTTTCAACATTGCCAGAAATATCAACAATATTGAGGCTTCTTAAAAATGCATTACTCAGAACTAGCTGATGCCACAGTACATCACTTGCAATGCCCCAATTCACACAAGTGGAAGCAATCGCGTGCGTGTTTAGGCATGACCAATGTTCTGCTCAATATACTGATCACTTATAGATTTTTGCCAAAGGCACTTTCCAATTGCATGTTTTATGGCGCTTTCCACTATTAAAAAAAATAAATTTGTTATGCAACTCTTGAGTTATTAATTGACAAAAGCAACAATGTTTTCAGATGTTTGGCTTTGCTCCAAATCTAAAAATGGTATGTGAGTGTTTTGATTTTCTTGATAAGTACTCCATCTTATGGAGTTTGCGTTTGATGCCAAAATTTATTGCTTGTTGGAAAATATATAAAATTGAAAAAGTATTTAATTTCAAGGATTAAAAAATGCTATAAACATAATCAGTAATGTGTGAACTTCTAAGCTTCTTAGGCAGCTTAGTCCATTTAAGGATCTAAATGTTTTGTTGCCTATAGGAAAAAACACTTGAAAATATCAAGATATCTGGTCTACAGAATAGAAAGTCTTGTTAAAACAGGGTTTTATTTCTGTGTATATAAAATTTCTAAACCAGAAACATTGTAATAACAACATTTTTACTTTCTTGTGTTTCTTATTCCAGTCCCAGATGGAATCAAATAGTAGTAAATAGAAAAGAGGGACTCACAAGAGAATATTAGTTCAAATTCTCAAAATGAGAAAAGATGTTTCACTAGAATTTTTGGGTGCAATTCTATCCAATTGTAATCCAATGCTATTCAGTCTCTTTACCTGCAGTCATTAGCTTTGCCAGCAATAAAATAAACAACTTCTTTTTGTTCTGCAGTGTTTTGTGATACATTTTAGTTTGCTTGTGATAATATAAATTAGAAAACTTTATGTTGTTGGCATTTACAAATAAATATCAAAGTTAGTATTTCTTTTGTTCTCTTACAGCAGACAAGAAAATATGTTATTTTGAAGGCTTTCACACCTTGGGTATGTATTTGTCATTCATGACTATAGGTAATGTCATTCTGGTGAAGTGAAAGCAGCAATGATCAAACACTGGCAAGTTACCTTGCAAAACATGGGATCTGACTGTCTGAATCAAGATCCAACTGCACTTAACTAAAATAACACTTGCTGCCCCTAGAACCAAGTGATTATGCCTGATCTTAATAATCAACCCTCTCATGTATTCTCACTATTGCAAAATAATCCATCATAATCTCAGGATCTCCTGAGTTGTAGAGTTAAATGAAAGCCAAAACTGAATAAAAGGCAACCATATATGCATTCTCAGTTTAGCTTGTCCTCATGTGCATGGAAATGTCAGCAAACTGACATCACATGGCATGAAGTTCCACTTAATATTTGTGGTATTAAATATAATACTGGCCACAGAAAAACATAGCACAGGAGTCTGACCAGAAAGAAGGAAGAGAGATGCTTATATGCACATGTACAGGTTATAAAGTGTATGTCAAAAATACATTCATTTTATATTATTACCAACACTTACATGATAGATAGTTTTGACACCAAAAAATTAAGTATAGATCTTTGAGTTTTATTTGAAAATACCTACAAATGGTATGGCCAGTTATATATAATTATAATCAATTTGTATGTTTTGACATAATTTTCAACCTCAGAAAAAGAAACACCAAATAATGCTGCCTATGAAATCTATCAAGAAAAATCTTATTAAATATGGGTCAGAGTTTGGGAATTATTTCTGAACATCAACAGCTAAAGTAGCAACATCCTGAGCAGACAGCTCCATAGCTTTTACAGTACTGACTGTTACTGTGGACTTTCTCTGAAACATTTTTTAACCTATTCCTCTCTCCTAATAAGCAAAAGAAAAGAAACAATCTGAACCAGGCTAATGCAAGAAAGCATCAACAGTAAAAATCAGACATAAATCTGAATGCCATGTGGCGTTTGGATATTTTGAGGTATTTTTCAAGCTATATTCAAAGTACAGTAGCAAATTACCAATTGAAATAAAAGACAAGCAACCAACAGTGATTCTTGAGAGCAACAGTGTTGAGTTCCCTAGTTTTTATCACAAGAATTTCACAGTGTCTACCAGAAAATCAGTAATACATTTCATATAGCAACACCAAAGCACATAGTGTTCAGAGGGCACATAAAACAGAAAAGAACAGAAAAATTTTTTTTTCAATATTCTAGAAGTACTTAGCCAAAACAAATGTTATTATTTCCAGTGAAATACTCCAGGAAATTTCTTGCCATATATAAAGATAGACAGTAAAGCTTGCACCAAATCAAAAGTCAAATTCAAGTGACTTGAAAAAACCTGTTGGCATCCATGTTTGTTAATTGAGACATCTAATAAATCATAATACATGTTAACACCAAATAACAAGTTAGTAACTACAGGAATACTGACATGTAAGGAGCAGCTGCAATTCAGCTTTGTAGGAAAGTTTCAAACATCCTCATTAATATGACACAGAAAACTGGACTGCATTTTAGAAAGAGAAATTACCCTATTCAGGAAACAACAGATAGCCTTTACATAGACACTGGCCAAATCTGCAATCCTCTATGTTTGAAAGCCCACAGTTGAAGCCTGTCTTTTATCACATAGTTAAGTAACAGGGTATTCCAAAAACAAATACAACAAGGAAATGAAAACTGAGTAAATATTTACTCACCAGCCTTCTCCTTCTCTGAAATAACTGGCATAGCCTGAAAGAAAAAAAAATACCACTATTAAAAAATATTAGGGAGTATTTAGGCAATACCATGGGTGAATATTAGGGAAATAATATTAGGGAAACATTATGAAATCTTGAGGTAAATTTTGTGAGTGTCTAGAAGATCTGGAAAAAACTGTGGTCTCACCGTATGAAGCACTCTGGAGAGAAACATACAGTTCCCATTTGAGTGTCTTACAAATTATTGTGAAAGTAATTACCACTAGAAAGGACTAGGAGAGAAGGGAGGAGATGGAGTTAATAAGATGTTCCTATGATTACAGTTTGAAATAATCATCCTAAGAACACACAATCACAAAATTCCACTGGGAAATTACTTCATACATTTGAGGGAGGAAGACAAAATCCGTGTGGCTGAAGATTAGACAGAAATGCCAAATCTCTCTTCTGCAGGCTCAAATATGTACTGTTCTATAATATAGCAATTTCTTACTGTTTGTGTAAATTTTCAGAAAC
This sequence comes from Euphonia xanthogaster, assembly GCA_034509185.1. NCBI lineage: Eukaryota > Metazoa > Chordata > Aves > Passeriformes > Fringillidae > Euphonia > Euphonia xanthogaster. The sequence continues at coordinate 43,707,585 of JAYDZK010000202.1, read as the reverse complement.
AAGTAATAGAACTGTTTTCATATCAGCTGTAATTGTTTCTGGACTTGGAAAATTGTATGAGACTTCTTTTTTTGCAATGGATGTAGGTTTTGTTTCATGTTATACTTTTCTTTCAGACTAATATAGAATGTGTTCTGAATGTATTTTCCCTAAAAAGAAGAGGTTATAGATTGAATGAACAGTAAAGTGAAATTTATATGTCAAACATATAAAAAGAATTTTAAAACATGCATATAGGATGCAGGTAAGAAATGCTGGATGAGAAATTGGATTTGGTATACAATGTATGCAAAGAACTGCCTCATGAATTAAGGTATCAATTTTAGCTCCTTTTCACTTATGCTAGCCTAGCCTTTATTCAGCAGATTTTCCTGCTGCAGATTCAAAGAAAAAGAAAAAGGGGAGAGATGGACAGAAATAAAGCAACCAGCTTCAGACTTGCTATAGAATTTCTCAAAACAGACTTTGCAATTTTAATTTAATTTGATTTGTCCTGTTATATACAATAGTGCTTCATAGAACTTTCTGGATCAAATTTCAACAAAATTTCTACTAGAACACATCTTAGATGCTATACATTAATATATGCCTTTTGTGATTTTTTCTGTTTCACCTGTATTCTCTCTGGCTAAATGTGCATTGGTTGATTTTGACATTCAAAAATATTACACAACCAGACTAATATTATTCAAACCAAAAATAGCCTCTTCCTGGAAAAGGATTTTCCTTGCATTTTACAAACATATACTTTTTCAGAAGAAGAATGAGTAATTCAACAAAGTCTGAGGAAACACAGACTGAGGAAAATTAACGTGCCAAAGAAAAAATAAAATCACAGAGTGAATCAAGGTCTTAGTTTCAAAGTAAGAAAAAGTGTATAATATTTGAATTTTTATAAAATATTAATATAACTTTGAAAATGAGTATTTATTTTTCTTCTCTTTTCCACACTTAAGTGGTTGCACTGGCTAAGATAAGTAAGAAAATCTGATATTTATTATTCACATTAGTCCAAGAAGGAAATTTGTAAAGACAGAACTTTGTAAAGAGGAGAAGGTGAGGAAGAAGCAAGTAAACAGGAAAAAAAACCCCTTAGTGGCACAAGAAAGAAAGAGAGAACATTAGTGTGAATCAAATGGGAGGGTCAGGACAAAAGGAGGAAAGATGGGAACAGGTTATCGTCACACTTTAATGTTGAGTTTTGTTAGTTACAAAAGGTATGATGGCTTCCTCTAAGAAAAGCTTAGAGAACACTGAGGTAGCTGAAGATGTGGCAACCAAGAGTGTCTGCGCTGAAATCATAAGCTGTGTCATGGAAAAGAGATAACAATTTGATGGGGACAGCCTCTGGAAGTCTAAATGCAAAGCCAAGAGGAACAGCTCAGGGGAAGCGGTTTCAGGGCTCCATGGGGATATGATAATGACAAGTAGAGAAGATAATTTTCTGCTGGCTTTATGATAGACTTGAACGGACTTTGGTCATGTTTATAACTGCACTGTGAGTCACTGGCAGTGCCTTTAGCCTGAATGAACTGTTCCTAAAATGCTGTCAGCATCATTCCCATCAACATGTAGATTTTGGTTCATTTTGGCATACCAGATTTGGATATTGTTAATAATGCCATTGGTCGCATCAATTTATTTCCTGGAAATATACAGTATTTATAATTGAGGATCATTAAAACCTGTTGATGTACATTGAAATGAAATATACATTTTAGTGAATTTGTTAAATGTCAGTCTTAAAGGTTGCTAGGGTTTAATTGCAGGAAATACATAAAATCATCAAGCCTCAGGGCAGATGTGGAAGTCACAAAATTTCTGCTTCTGTTTAGTAGGATGAAGAAGCACTTTAAGTTACAGAAAACTGAAAGGCAGAGTGAGGTAGATTGCTTTCAAATATCTGTTTTCTAGAATGCAGTGTTTCTCAATTAAGATGTAAAATGAGCTTAGTTTCATCAGGACATTCTTTTGCTGCTCAAATGCTGAAAGAAAGAAGCCTAAATGGACATAGCATCTCTTGAAAATTTAAAATAAAGTAAACCACGAGTAAATCTTGTTGAACAAGATCTCAGACAGTCCTCCTATTGTTTAGTTTTCTGTTGATACAGCTACACATGCTGCTTACATGCTGCCCAGTGGGAAAACATGATTGTTACTTATGAGAAATGCTCTCATCTTCAGTACAGTTTTGAATTCACTGGAGACCTTCCAATGAGTTCCATATGTTCCAAATGAATTGCATTCCCAGGAAGTGATTTAACATTTCTGGCAACAGAGCAATTAAACCAGATTTTCCTGCTTGACCAGATGGGTTCACTGTAACTTCACATTATTTCTCACTCTCTTCACAGAAGTGAAGAACTGGACTAACAATTTCTGTGTGATCAGATCACATGTGTTTTAGAAAAAAACAGACACATACCCTTCAAAGATTTCAACAAACATCTCCCAAACTCAGGGTCCTTTCTGTGTTTCTAATAGTATGTGTTCTTAGCAGCACCAAGAAAGAAAATCAAACAAAAAAAGGAGAGAAAAAGAGGAAAAAAACAAGATCACTGCTGAAATGTATTCAGCTTTTTCTTCTATATTAGAGGATGGGAATTTTAAATTATGAAAATCATGAAATGTTATGTGAAATTTCTGTGTGCATCCTTGCTACATTGCAACTGTGTCACTGAAAATATACTGTGTGTGCAAATGTGACTGTAAAGTGTATGTAAAATGCTATAGAATTATAGAATTATGGAATTATAGGATTATCTAATTGTTTGGGCTAGCAGGGACATTTAGAGGTTACCCCTGTGCAATGAGCAGGGATGTCTTGGACTAGCTCAGGTTGCTCAGAGCACAGTTCAACCTGACCTTGAATGTTTCCAGGGATGGGGCATCTACCACCTCTCTGGGCAACCTGCTCCAGTATTTTACCATCCTCATTCTAAAAAATTCTTCCTTATATCTAATTTTAATCCACCCTCTTTTCAATACCATTGCACTGCCAAAAATTTTGCCCTTTTTCTTATAAGCCTTATTTTTCTTTCCTTATCTTTCCTAAGCCTTCTTATAAGCCCTCTTTAGGTACTTAAGGCCACAATGAGGCCTTCTCTTCTCCATGCTGACCAATCCCAGCCTTTCCTCAGCCTTTCCTCACAGGAGAGGTACTCCAGCCCTCTCACCATCATCATGGCCCTGGTCTGGGCTCCAGCAGGTCCATGTGCTTCCTGTGCTGGGGACCACAGGGCTGGACACAGCGCTCCAGGTGGGGTCTCACCAGAGCAGAGGGGCAGAATCCCCTCCCTCCCCTGCTGCCCATGGGGCTCTGGATGCAGCCCAGGAC
>JAYDZK010000202.1:43681990-43704148 GCA_034509185.1 Euphonia xanthogaster | reverse complement strand
GCCCAGGACACGTTTGGCTTTCTGGGCTGTGAGTGCACGTGGCTGGGTTGTGTCCAGCCTCTCACCCACCAGCACCCCGAAGTCCTTCTTGGCAGGACTGCTCCCGATCTGTCCATTCCCCAGACAGAGAATTCTATTTCAGTAAACAAGATGTAGTTTGTACCTGAAAACTGATGTCAAAAATGTTCAGACAGAAAACAAATCTTAGGCATTATTCAGTCTATCATTAAGCAGAGTAAGTTCTGAATAATCTGGACTAATAAACTTTTAAATTTTTTTTTATTTAGAAGGTATGTGCCAATTTTTAAAATTTGGATAAGAAGCAATTAAAAATTAACTGGGCTGTTTTACAAAAGAAAAAATCCATGATCATTAGATGGTTTGGAATTGGGAAATACTGCAGTCCATAAGCAGAATTTTTCTCAGTAATATATCCCCTTTATGCCAAAACACCGAATAAGTACCTCTACTGGTAAATTCTGATATTTTGAAACTAAAGCCTTTCATGCTAATGAACCAGATTAAGAGAGTAAACACATAGAAAACCCTTTAAAAAATTCTAAATAATTTAAAGTGCTTAATATTTTAGTATTTGCATTGAAAAGAAATACTAGAACAAATAGAGAAAGAAATCCCTAATAAGGATTAGTTTATCATTCAGACTTATTTACAAAACATTTGATTAAACAGGCAGTTTTTAAATCTAAGGGGTTGTTTTGCATCTGGATGACAAAAGAGAAAAAATAAAAACCATCAACTTTCAGGACAGACTAGCTTTAGAATTTTTTTCTTTAATTTTACTGAAGAGTAGAGCAGAAGGCAATAAACTCCACCCAACAATAAAGCTCCATCAATTATTTCACTTTTAAAAAGAAATTAATGTCACATTCAGATGTGTCTGGCTAAGTTTATGACAATACTATGAATTTAATTCTAGTGGAAGTGCAAAACTGTATGCTTGCCTGCATGTGTTGTCCTCCAGCCTCTCTATACTTTGTTTTCTGACTAGATATTTCAGTTTGCTTGAGCCTCTTTATGCCACTCAGGTCATGCACAGAGACCTGTTCTAATTAGTGCTGGATGGTTGGCAGTTCTCCTTCCATGAGGCAATTGCCAAGAGCCTTCATTTGGGGTGGTCTGATAATTTCCTCTGTCTCTGTCATTCAGATGGCAGAATGTGACTTGTTGGAATGGAAGCACAGAACAAAGATGCAGGATAGCTGCCTTGTGCTCTGTCTGGTGTTATCATAGACTTCCCATAGATTAGGGTAAGCTCCCAGTGCTCTGAAATCTGCAAGGGCCAGGGTAAGCTCCCAATGCTCTCAAATCTGCCAGGACCACATGAAGCTGGTTCATATGACAGATAAGACAAAAGCCTGTCTGCAGCTTGTCCAGACCATTAAGAGGAGTTTGGCCATAATAAAGAATTAATTTCTTTCTTTATAGGCATACTAAAGACTTCACAGCAGCATCTGGGGATTCCTGAATACCCCAAGAGCTACTGACACATTTTATGATAAACAAGTTTTTTTTTTTTCAAATTAGCTATTGCTAGACCTCAACTTCATTATATATAAGGATTCAACTTGAAATAGAAGCAAAGGTTTAACTTCACAGGAATTAATGAAATAAGGAATTAGATTTCCAGTTAAACTGCCCTCTGCTTTCTGGGATGAACATACAATACCTGAAAACGTGGTCAGTTAAATTTTAATTCAATGTTAAGGAACGTTTATATAGCTTTTGGTAGTAACAAAAATCTGCGCTTCCTTCCATTCCCCCAAACATATGTATCTCTTCCCTAAAAAAACCCATCACTTGAATGTTAACACCAAAGCTGAGATGTGACACACTATGTCTAGAACTGGAGCAGCCCCAAGAGTACTCATGCTTTTCATCAATCACCAGCTGTTCTATTAAGATTCATTTACACACAGAGCTTTTTTCCCAAGCTCACAAGTAACTTTTTGGCAAATATTTATCTTATAAAACCTTTTACAATAACAAACATATCAATAAACCCTGCAACACTGGCAAAACTGAACCAGAAGGCATGCAGCTCTATAAGACAACAGTAAAAGATATTTAGAGTCTCATGTTTCACATTAGTTTCAACATCATGCAATGTCTACAAATGTGATTTTGTCTTAAAGCCCTGGGGTCTGAGGAATATTTCTATGTGGCTGACAGGAATCCCACGTGAATTCAGTTTTTACTCATCCCCTTATATATAATACTTACAACCTCAGAACCTGTTTCATGTAAACAAAAAATTCATAGTATCATGTGATGATAGAAGCTAAAATCTGTTACATGATGAGTCCAAGTTACAAATCAACTGTGAACACCTACTTGCAGAATAAAATGGAATTTAAAATCCTGCAATTCTTGTCTTTCTTTAGCCGCCTCAAAGAAAACATAGGAGTCCTTTACCCTTCATCCTGAGAAAAGCAATTCACTGTTACTAATTTTGCAGGGTTCAGATATGAAAATGAGGGAGCTCACCTCATGGCTGCAAGTGTCAGAATCTATAACACCGATGCTGCAACTTCATGAGCTAATTGAAAAAAGCTTAGCTGTAGAAATCATCAGCTATGTAAGTGAGCAATCTGATCCTAATAATCTTTCTGACACTCAGCCCAAATTCAGTGGTTGATTGCTATCTACGTTTTTGTATTCCATTTTGTATTCCACAATGTTTTTCTCCTGGATTCAAATATCACTGAGGTTAGTGGCCATAACTCTGCAATAGTTTCTGGAACATTATGTATGAAGGATTGGTATTTAAGAGACCTCACTGTGTTCAGCTTTAAGTTCTGTGAAAGAAAATCAGTTGGAGAGCATTGCAGCAGCTGACACCTACTGAGAGAGCAGCATCTATTGACATTTACTAAGATTCATCCTATGTGAGTTTGAGCTCTTGAATCTCTGCAGATAATCCCAGCTGCAGAGCCTCTTCCCATTTTTAGCTACAGCAGGCTATTACAACCGTTTGGAGTTCTCTAACTAAATAAAAAAAGCCAATCCCAAGAAGCTAGTTTTTAGAACATGGTATGTATGTTTTGGAATGAACCTTGATGCTTACAGTCTCATGGGTATTCAGTCACTTTGATATTACTTTTGTTAGACCAGCTGGGAAAGGATCTAAAGCATCTAAAGATCCTTCAGGAGGCTCTTGATCTTGAGCTTTATTTCAGGCATAAAAGAATAAATTACTACAAAAGTTACATCTCTTCTATGATGATGAAACCTTTTCTTTCTGCAGAGCCTCGCACTTCTTTGCTCAGAAAGCTGCACAGTCACAAAAATGTGATGCTAATCATGGGATGATAGAGACAGGAGAGGAGGAGCATGACTGACAGAAACAGTGATGGGTTTGGAAGCATCACGGGAGTGTTTGATTGAAGAAAAAAAGAACATCTAACTTTGCAAGGTAGCAGGACTGAGCATAAGAGAGTAAGTGTCAAACTAATGTTTTTCAGTAAGTTATCACCAACCCTGATAAATATGATAATTGTCATATTTCTCTTTGGTTTACTAAAAGATAGAGAAATGTAGATTTACATAAACCACTCTATTTTCTTTTACTGTAAGAAAAATGACAAGAACTAGAAGCACACGAGATGACAATGGTTTTATCTTGGGCAGGAGGTGGAGGTAAAAAGGAGGGGAATAAAAATTAAAATGGTCTACCTGGACCTTATTTGCTTATTTGTCCATGTTCTTGGAATCTCAGCTTGTTCATGCTTCAGCATGCACATGTAACAAGCACGAGCTTAAAAAATAACCAAAACCCGATACAGTGACCTTACTAAGTCAGTATAATTCTAGGTCATTCAAGAGAAAAAGAGATGAAATGAAACGAGTTCTTACCTCTTTGCATACCATTTGTCTGTTAACATTTAAATATTTGTCAAGGTTTTGGGGAACAGAGTCAATAAATCAAAACGACAGTTTCTGGGTGAAAAGTAGACATGTATGAAAACAACCGAAAAACAGAAAAAAAGAAACAAAATCATGCAACAAATAAACATGAAAACTTTCTTTTTCTGGAAAGAAATGGGAGCTTTGACTCCAAAAAGAGTCTGTGGAAAGGATGCAAAATAGTATTTTTTAATCCATGTATAAAAATGAAACCTCTAAAAAATATCCCAAGCCCTTGAAAATCCTCTTTGGAAAAGAAAATATTCATCAGCACAGCCGTGGTATCCTAAAAACCAAATCCCCTTTCCTTTCTTTGAGAAAAAAAATCCAATTATAGCCATTTCTATTCTAGTATCTAAACTCTGGTCAAACTGAGTATCAAATTTCCTCTGCTCAAAGCCCCCAATACCTGGTTCTTCTGATACAGTTAATAAATCAGAGAAATATATGTTTAATCTGCCATATAATATCCTCAGCTGGAAGGGCTACTGTGAGATGACTACTCCAGGTCTGTGAAGTGATCAACTCCTTTACATGCCTTCAGGGACTTATAACACCTTGTTTAACTGAGTAATGCCTGAACTAACCTCTCCTAGTGCATGCCTACATGGAAAGACACCAGAACAGATAACACACATGCTACATGTCTTCCATCTCTGCAGTAATTCCATTTTATTCTCAGGTACCATTTGCCAAGCTGGGATCTCTGCTGCCATAAAAACGCAGAAAGCAAGAGAAATACATCTGGGAAGTTTTGCTCATGCTGCTGACATACTTAAAAACCTGGTAAGAAGGAGCTTTGCAACTGATTGCAGAGGATTCTGGGCTCCATTCAACACCATGATAATCAGCTATATGTGCTGCAGGTTAAAGTCAGGATGAGCTTACTGCATGGGTGAGATGGCAGAGTAGTTATTCCTTTTCTTAGAGCAAGAAAAGGTGATACTGGTGATAGTCATGGCCTGCCCCTAACACATCAAGAGTAGTCTGACAATCTTTTTTTGCCACTTAAAGATCTTATTACAAACATCTAATTTTTCTCATCTTTAAAATGTGAATAATAATGCTTTACCATTAAAAGGAATGTTTGGGGGTTTTCAAGTGCCTAAAAACCAATTCTGCAAATATTCTGATTGTCGTGATAGACTTTTCTATGCCTCATGCAGAAAAGTGTAGAATTTTGCAAGATTATCACATAAAAAAGTTAATTAATCTTATTTTTAACATATACACCTTTTTCTTACAATTACTAAGCTTTTATCTTCTAAATGATCTAGCATGCTTTGTATTTCTGTAGCTTGCCTTCTGATATCAAAATGTTTTCCAGTAGAAAGTTCCATATTTTAGTTCAAGTGTTTATAAGACTTTGATTTTTAGAAACAGTGAGAGTTAGAGTAGACGCACTCCATATATCACTGTGATGTATAAAAATGATATTGAAATTTTTATTTTGTTTACCAGGTATAATAACATGGTATTTAAAGAATGGCCAACTAGAGGTGGTGAAGGATATGCTTTGTCTGAAAAATCCTTATTTTATAAACTCTTTTATGAGGTACTCAAAAGTTGGAAATGATTCAATACTGCCATTCATTTATCTAAAATAAATTCCAAACATTTTTGTTTTCTGCACATGATACCTTTCTAATTCATGGGAAAAAAGAAATTGTTACTGATACAGAGCACAATACAGAACTGTAGTAAGTGAGGCCTCAAGTTGGGGCAACCTGGCTCGTAATCTTCCTGTCTGTGTCGTGTCTATTTCCTTTTTAAAGACACATTCTGTGTAGGCACATATGGATAGGCATAAAAGGTAATAAAAACCTACTCTTAAAATGCAGGATTGCTATCAAAACTTTTACTAATTGCTATATTTACTATGAAGAGAGCCCTTTTAAGCTCCTTTCTTTTCCAGAAGTTCTAAAATTGCTCTTCTTTCAGGATTGCTTTATTTATTTTGTTCTGAATTTTATTTTTGGTTTCTGAGCAAAGAAGTATCTCATCAATGTCTGTGTTCCCACGCTATTCCCATGAAAATCTCACTCAGGCGTGCAGACAGATGCACTGCAGATCCTGAGAGTACTGAGAAGGTCCAATTCTGTGAAGTGCTGAGCATTTCCTGTGTTTCCCCAGGTCCATGCCTAACTAGTACAGTTTCCTCCTGAATTTTTCCAACTTTCCCAAACTTTGTGTGGCATATTACAAAAATGTAGTTCACAGTTTCTAAGCTTTCAAAACTTTCCAGAGGGAAACAGCACACATGAGTCCGAGTATACTTTTGCCTTTCATACCAATACCTCTTCCCTGAGGAGAGTTGAAATTATTCTGTATTTTAGTTAAGAGGAACTTTACAAGTATGAAGCATTTTCTGCCAATACACTCTTGGCTGAATCTTATGTTCACACTCAACTCTTCTAGAACCAATTTTTCACAAGCATTTAAAATACAAAAATAAAATACTACGATAGTCCAAAAAACTCAAAAAGGCTTCAAATCCCATTTCATCACACAAAAAAAAGGTGCTTTTTAAAAAGCAGTTAGTCTGCTGACTGGTGGAGTAGGTTTATGACAAAATAGATGTATTTCTTATAAAGAAGATTTTGTGGAAAAATTTATGTAAGTAAAATAAATATAAAATTTTGTATCCACTCATCTTAACCCCTAGTTTTGCATGTAAATTTAAATTACAGGCTGGCTGCAGGAAGTGTAGATATCTCTTTTAAAAACACGGATTTCTTTCTTGTGTCTTGGCAGCAAAGTAAGCAAAAACATGGCTTAGTGAAAATAAACTGTCCAACCAACAAACGAAACAACAACACTGTACCATTTCTTGTATGAGTGACTGTTTTTCACTGGAAAGAATGGGAGAATGCAATACCCTTGGCCACCCATGTACTTTAGACCTTCAAACGAAGTGTTTGAGACCTGAACTCATTTCAGGAAGAAATGGGCTGGGCTTGCAGCAAGTTGCAAAACTTGCTGTGTCTCTCAAAACAGCAGTATAAAATGAATGTTTTATTTATATTTGCCTGTTTTTTAAGCAATTTGGTGGTAGCTGTGATAAGCTAACCTACAGATAAATGAGATCAAGATTTTTCAGTCTGCCTTTTTAATGCCTATTTCTCCATTGTTTTGTACTTCTAGTCTAGTCAAAATTTGCACCACTCTGATCACTTTTCATAGTCCAATCTTACTCCCTAACCTCACAATCTCAACGTGTTTTAGAAAAGAGAGGAACATCCAGATGTGAGGACCCAACAGGCTAGGGACTATTTAGAGAAACTGAATGTATTCTAACCTATGAGACTAAAGGAAATCTACCCAGGCATGCTGAAAGAGATGGCTGATATGATTGCAGGGAAACTTACATCAGTGGAAAACCACGACAGCTCCAGGGTGTTCCTGATGGCTGGGAAAGGCTTACACCTGTATTCAAGGAGGCAAAGAAGCAATGACTCTAGGTTGAAAACCCATCTTAGACCGGGGTAAGACCACAGAGCAGACCTTGGAATCCCTTACCAAAGACATGGGTCACAGGAGGGCAACTGGGAGCAATCAACAATTTACTAAGAACAAATCATCCTTGACCAACCAGATTTATCTTTCAGGATGTAATCACAGGCTACATGGACAAGAAGAGAGCAGATAATGTACCTTAACTTTCCTAAAATTTTCTACGGTGTCTCCCAAAGCAACCCCGTTTGAAAGCTGGAAGAATGAGCTGGAAGAACAGACAGTGAAATGGGTTGAAAGCAGTTTGGACTAACATAATTCAAAATTGACAATCCATTAAAACGGACATATTTAGCTAAGGTATCTAGTTCAAAACAGCTTGCCTCTTAGAGTTTTTAGAATGTGGCAGAACAAATTTGTTCTGAGTTCCTAATGGCATTTGGATGCTCCTTTTAGATTCAGGACAAAATGGCTGAGAAGATAATGCCAAACATCACTGAACACAGAAGAGCAGTTCTGCACTCAGCCTGAGGAAAAGATAAAATTCTATGAAAACTGGAATCAGTGATATTTCAGGGAGTTCCCTAAAATGCAAAGGATTGGGAACATTCGGAAGCTGATAAATCTCCTGCTATGTGCACTGAGCCCTACAGAGTGTAAGAATGTCTTGTGAAGACATCAAAGAAATGCATAAATTCAAGCCTGAAATCCAAGCAGGAAAAAGAGGGTGGCTCAAAGTATACCCTTACAGTTGCTGCAGATGTGACAGATTGTCTTGAAGTATTTTCCACAGACATCAAGAAAACATATAATGGCAGCAGAAGGAGATGATGTTGGCATAAGCTGTAATAAGAAATTTCCATGGGTTTCCAAGCAGTCTGATCAATTTATGTTTGTGAGAATGTGACAGTATTTACAAGTGTACATAGCTTCAAAGCCACAGTTGAACAGTACTAAACAGTCCAAACTTTCAGCTTAGTAAACACCACACAAAATACCATATATTTTAACACTTGCTCTCCTGATTGGTGTTAGTGTTATGAAACCTGAATATTCCTAATAGAGCAGTCCTGAAATCCTGGCACTAGAAGCGCCTAGTTCCAGAGAAATCATAACTTGTTCCTATATACACAGAAACAGCCCTGGCATACAAGTAAATATATTGCAGCAGGTTTCCTGATATTTCTTTTTCTCCTATACTGAAAATTCCACAGTTAAGTTATTAGGAAGATGAGACTAAGGAAAATATGTCACAAAAGATTGATTTAGTATTTCATTACTAGAGGGGCTCTTCAGGACAGCCTCTATCTTCAACAACTCTGTTTGCTCATATGATGTTATAGAAAAGCTGCTGCTGTTACAGATGTCTGGCTTCCATTAAAAATAAAAAAGTTCTGAAAGCAGTTAGATACTGTTCAGACCATCACTGATTAAAAAGTACTGAAAGTGCTGAAAATTATTACTTCCTGTCATTCCTATTTCTTTTTCAAGTTAACATAGTCATGTACTGTAAAATTTAAAGGATTTCAACAATGTAGTTAGCTATGATGAACCTGAAGCTCTCCTGAAGAAAAACAAATCAGTATTTCAGCTAGTTGTATCTAGCGAGTCCTCTTGTAGATTTGTTTAATAAGGTTACATGCTAAACAGATGAGAGTCTTCATACCATCCCTGGGTTTCTCTGGTCTGTATCTTATTTCTATGTGTGATTAATGCTTCAGACAAAAGTATAGTCTGCCTTTCATCCTTTGGAAACCCCTGACTAGCCAGGGATAGTCATTATGTTCCAATGCCTAGAGGTGATGAAATAAAGTGTGAGCTTTTATTTTAATTCTTTTTTTCCTGAAAAACTAAAGCAAGGAAATTGCCGACATACTGATTCATGAACAAACCTCAATCTTTTCATAACCTAAGAAAGAAATTGCTGTGGATGGGAACTGTTGGAACAACAGAGACTTCTGAAATCATGACACATCTTTCCAAAGACATGGAAAGAGGGATCCAATCTTGTTCCCTAGGAAGTAACCTAATTTATTTTAAAGACTTGAGATGATTCCAGTCTGCAACTTTCTCTTGTATATGGTGTCACAATTAACTGTTCTTTTGCCATTAATGTAATACAAGGTTGAACTTTCAATTGCATTTCATAGCAAATGACTCAATCTTCTTACGCCTTTGCTGGCAAGACTTAAAAGCCAGTCACTCTTAGATATCTTTTCCACATTCCTACACACAGTTATCAAACCACTTGCTATACTTTGGGCTGATTCCCAAGTGCTTGCCAGGAATGAAAGATATGATATACTATAAAAGCATTTACTTCTGAAGTGACAAAATTGACCTCAATTCCATCTGCGAGTATTTATTTGATTTGAATTACTGGTGGATAAATGAACTTTTCCAGGAGTTATCACTGGTCATGATTCCATGTAAAACCCTGAACACAGATCGATCACAGTAATATTGTTAATTAAACTTAAGAGAAATCAGTGGGAAACTTTCCTTGACTTTGGCAAGTACTGAATCCTTTCCTAGATCACCAAAGACTACCATCCCATATATTTTCTGACTTCAAATGCTAAAGAAATTGATGTTTCTTTGGTCAATTCAATCTCACTTTCATCAGATGCTTTATTTTCCCTGTCAGTTTTACAACCTGCTACTGAAATAAAGTTTGAGAACCAGCTTTGGTGCCTGGGAACCCGTTGAATGTACCCCATCAAAGAAGAGTCATGACACGCCTGTGTCATGTTGTACCTCATGTAAGAAGGAAGTAAACTGTTGAGCCACCTCATTCTCAGAAAGACTTCTGTCACCTAAGTCACAGATCCAACAAGACAAAGTACATTTCCTACTGCCAGCTATAGAAAGGAGTCATAAAACAATTAATTAGCCTTTGTAGTGCTTCGTTAGAGGAACCAGGTTAAATGAAATCTTGAACCTATTTTAAAAATGCCTAGTAGCATTATACAGCTTCTGATACCAAAACTACATGAAGGGAGGCTGTAGCAAGGTGAGGATCAGCCTCTTCTCCCAAATAACAAGCAATGGGATGGGAGGAAATGGCCTCAAGTTGCACCAAGGGAGATCTAGATCGAAGAAAAGGAAAAAAAAATTCCACATTGAAAGTGTGGTCAAGCATTTGAACAGGATGCCCAGGGAAGTGGTGGAGCTACCACTCCTGCAGGTGTTCGAAAGACATATAGATGCAGTGCCTGGGGACATGGTTTAGTGGGGGAACTTGTAGAGTTTGATTCATGGTTGAATCTTAGATGATCAGCCTTAATGATTCTATTATTCTACTTGAAAGTAATTTTCTCAAAGTAATTTAAGATCTTATTACACGGAATTACTTTCTATGTGTTATACAAACTTTGATGTGATCAACTTACCTATTACCTATAAATGAAATGACCAAAATCTTTTAAAATAACTTTAGTTCAAAATGAAATAGGCAGTGGATCAGGAATCCTACAGTGAAATGTCTCTCTCATTTGGATGAATTCCTCCTGCAGGTGAGGAACACAGCTCTCTTGCACAGTGGGATCAGTATGGTTTTAATGAGCAGCTGATGGGGCCAAGACTTGGTAGAGTGACAGGCAGAACAGGTAAAATTTTCCTCAGGTACTGCCTTTTAGTGAAAGGACAGCTGCACTTTTTGGGAAAATCTTATTTAGCTGAGAGAGAGTCAATTCCAGAATATCTAGAAACTGACAGAGCAGACGTGTTTGTAGAAGAGGTGGAAATGAAGGGCTTGGTAAACACCAGAGCTCCCAGTGCTGGACATTATAGCTGACCTGCACCAATGCTTGCAAGAGGAGGAACTTCATGCATGCACATGGGGCACACAACCCATGGGACAAAAACACAGTAACAGTGTGATTTCCACTCTGATCCTAGCCATTAGAATTCAGTGAAAACAGTAAGGAGAGATTTAATACCTCATCAGCTGCTGTGGGAACTTCAGATAATCACACAGACCTCAACAGGAATTAACAAAGAATTTCCCATGCATTTTATGGAAGTTGAATATTCCATGTGGATTCACACAGGAAGGTGATTTACCAGTGTGAAGAACTGAATCAATTTCTCATTTTGAAAGGTGATATTGATAGTGTTTTTGGAATATAACTTGCTAATAGATCACCAGACAGCAAAAAATGCAAATTTGTGGGTTTTTTTCCAAGTAAATCTTAAAGACTATCTGCTAGAAGATGACGATCATGTGTGGAAGAAGATAAAGGTATAATTTATTCACATAGATTAATGAAAAAAAATCCACTCTTTAATTGCTGGAGAGGGAATCTTTAAAAAACCCTTTCAAACTAGGAAAAATTATGTGCAGACATTTTTTAAATAAATTCCTCAATCCATCATTTATCGATAAAAAGTCTTGCATTTAAACTTTTAACCTAATTGTTCATATACACTTTCCCATCTTAGCTACATATCACACGTGTTTCTCAAATGATGCTTTTATATATATTTATGCCATTTTCATAACATTAAATATAAGTTATTAATTGTATTTGATGTCTAAAACTGTTCCGATTCTCATTTATATTGTCAACACCCACCACTTTCAGATGAAAATTATCAGTCATCATCTTCATATTTCACCTAACACAGTATAAATCCATACCTTCATTGCTATTGTTTTATCCCCTGCTTCTGATCTGAACTCTGACAAAGCCTCTGACCATGCTTATTTGTTTCTTTCTCACAGTATGACTTCTTTCCTGGATCAAAAACATGCCCATAGATGCCTTGTTCACTGGCTTATTTTGTCAAAGACAGTCAGTCATTGCATCCAGCAATTATTTCACCAAAGACTTATAAGTGTCCCTTCCCATATCAAATGCTACCCCTAGCCCACTGTTGTTTGAAGACAAGATAATGAGAGAGCATTTTTCAAAATGTTTTGCTCATTAACAATTCTCTGATTTTTTTTTTTATCTCTCTCCTAGTATAAGCTGCCTTACCTTGGTCTTTTGACTGATATCTTCTTGAAATAGGACTGTTACTGAAATCAAACACTATACTTGCAGCAATTTAAAAAATAAGATTAATGGTGATATTGGTAGCCTGCTGTATTTTTGCTTTAGTTCTCATTGAGATCGGAAATTATTACACTTCACAAACATATTTTAAGTAGTGGCAACATTATTTATATTACTGAAGCACTCAAAAGCCACAGACTGGGACCACAACCTCATTGTGCAAGATCCTGTACAAACAGGGCAGAAGAATTGCCCATACACCAGAAGGAATGTAACCAGCATAAAGCAACAATCCTCATTTACACTGATGTGGGAGTACAAGGAAAATGATCATTTGTGTCATATAAATTATTCTGGGAACACTGGGATCTTGACTGATATCAAATGTTTTCGGGTACCCCAGAAAAGAGTGCAGTACTGAAAGCACTTGGAACAGTCAATGAGAAAGCTTTGCTGATGTATGTGGGCATGACCCTCATGAGGAAAAGTGTAAAGGATTCCAGCCTCCTGTGTTTTGGCTTTTCTCACAATTGTGGATCTTATCCTGTAAGTATTTTTCTGAAGCATCTAGGCTCTCATAATCCTGAACATTACAAAATATTGAATATCTTTGATCTATCTTTGATCTGGTGTTTTTTCTTCATTAACTGTTTAATCTTTTAATTTTTAGTGAAGCATGAACTGCTGTTATCTTTCTCATTTCCCCATTTCCACTTTCCTTCTAAAGAGGATCATCCATTTCCAAAATATTCAGTCCCTTCAGCCTGCTGCTGCTCCAGGGATCAATATACCCTTACTCTTTTTCCACTTTCATATATAAAAGAATGATGAGAATCACTGACAATTCTGGAGCTTTTGAAGAACTTTTTAATGCAATTTATGTTCTTCATGGACCATACTGAAATGCCTTTGTCTTGCAGGAATGAGATATTTTCTAAAGTTTTATCACTGCCATAAAGATTACATTTGTAAAAAAATTGTGAACTGTCCAAATATATAGTACAGCTCATAAAAATATGCATTCAAGATTTAACTATATCATGAATGGCATAATTGCTACATTTACTCATTAGTAGCTACTGCTGGCTATCTTGTTACAGACGACAACACCAAATCATGTTTTTTGTCAGTGCATGCTTGCATGCTGAATTTGTTGCCAGATTAGAGTGTGAAATGCCAGTTGTTTCTCTACAGTCCTTCACAGGATTATGCAGCAATGTAACATACTCACTGTAGTGCAGTTATTGAAGGTAATACTAATAGTCAAAGGAGACTTAACAGGAAAAGGGCATTTTTCAACAATGTTATCACTGTGACTTAACAAAAAATTATTTAAAACTGAAACTCTGTACATATGTGCTTACATTAATATCAGTCAATGACAAAACACAGTACCTAAAGCGTACAAGGTATGTTAACTGGAAGGAATCTTTTGCCTGTGTTGTGATTAACCCCGCCTACACCATTCGCAAGAGATTAAGGAAGTTTAGAATAAGAAGAAACGTGTGTTATGGAAGGATGGAAACCCAAAAAAGCATTTTTGCAGGCAGGCACGGCTGAAGCGCTGCCGTGGAATTCCTGCATCCCATCCCAGCTTCCACTCCACCCCAGCGGCAGCCTGGGCAGGAGCAGCGGGAGATCTGAGCGGGCTCACGTTCTGCAGGGCCCTGCAGCAGAACCACTGATGACCCCCAGTGATTAAGGGTCAACAAACTTTAGCCTGAAGCAACTGTTCTATGAACTTTGGCACATTCTGAGTTGGCTCCTGCTGGTTTGTTGCCTTTGGCCCTTATCTTGCAGTTTAGCAAGGATTGTGAAATTCTGAATAAGGTTACAAGACATATAGGTTCTGTCTCAGTGACTCAAGGTCCTGCTTTTCAAAAGTTCTGGGTCTTCAAAATTCCTTTGGCAAATAATCTCATCCATCAGCTAAACATTTTCCAATAGGTGTGTCAAAGGACCCATCAGAAAAAAAAAGGAAAAAAAAGAAAAAAAAAGAAAATTCTGCATAAATATACAAAAAAAAGGTATAAATATCATGTGGGACTGGGAAAAATTATCAGACATTCTCTGTGGTAGCACTTTGGAAAAACTACTTGTATTCTACATTATTAGTCATGGGCAGAATTTTGTATGCACAAAATTCTGCCCATGACTAAAAAAACTATGTTTTGAATGCAGTACTGTGTGTTATGTTCAGACGGATGAAGGGAGCAAATACTTCAGAAAAGTGCAAATACCTTTGGGACATGAAAAGAAAAAGAGCAAAAGAGCAACATACTTTTTGGAAGTTTGACTCCCAAACATTTGTGTTGCTTACAGAAGAGAAATTTTTAGCATAAAGTTAACTAGACTTCTGAAAATTTTGTTATGCTTTCAAGGCAGACCTTAGGCTCTTGGAAGAAATTATAAATTCTTCCTTATTTAAAGTGCAGGGAAGAGAACATATAAATCCCCAAATTCCTTTATTTCTTGGCAATATTTTCACAATATTTGACAATCACATGTCTTCCTGAAGTGCAGAATGGCTTCTAGGTAGATAGGTTCTTTGAATTAGGGGGGAAGAAAGTCTATATTTTCCTTATATAGAATCCACATGCTCTGATTTTTTTCCTTGTAATTTCTGTATTTCCAAGACATTATCCACAGGATGTGCTAAACTACGTGAGAAACCTGTTAAGGATTTTTTTTTCCTTTCCTAAGAATAGAGATTTTAAAAAAACCCTGAAATCCCAAATCATGTTGAAACATCAGTCAGTGCTGGCAACAGCAAAACTAGATCTTTCTTGAATTGCTTTTGTATTGGCAAAGCAGCAAAAGTAGAATCAGACAAATTGCATGTGACTGTGTAACAAACCTCTACAATGAGCCAACACAGTTCTGTTTTAATGGTATGAAAGCTGGATATGGAATTGGCTCTATCACTTTCTGTCATGTTTTTTTCTGTCTGCCTTAAAACTATCGCCCCGTTGATTCTCCAATCAGATACTGAATTGGTGAATTTAATAGCAGAAAATTCAGAATTTTAAATATTAATTATTTTAAATTTAAAATTTTGCTATATGAAAGTTCAATTAGTCTTCCAAGGACATCTATCTCAGTCAATCTTTTGAGGTGTTTTGAAACTCATCACATTTCAAAGGAAATGTATATTTAATCCCACATAATCTTGCATTTTCTCATTGATACTAGTAAACTGTGGGCTTAGGGCTATAGCACTGCAGTTAAAATATGCTGGACTAAGAGTGATGGCTTTGTAAAGAAAGTGCATTCTGCAGGATCACACACTACTGAGGGATTAATTCCATCATCTGCTCCACTCCCTTCTATGAAATTAAACACTAGTTCAGTTTCACATTGTAGTCATCAGACTCAATGGCATATAACTCCTCACTAGATGTCTCCCATGCCCAGTTTTTTGTCACCTATCAAACTACTGTGGGAGAATAAGCTTCCCAGTCCAGTGCCATTCACATACAGACAATATTGTCTTCTCAGAGTGGGAATCCAAAACTTCAGAATAACTTTGGGAGGTCAAAGGATCTCCCATCTTTCCATCTCAAGTGGTACCCTGCTTGACTTTTTGTATTCTTCATGGACATACATGCTATTATTTTCTATGTAATATGTGGAGCATTATTTAAAATACAGTAATCATATTTCACCATTTATTGGGTGGTAGGATACAGGGAGTATCAAGTACACATTATCTGGATTTTACTTCTCTTTTAAAACAGGGATAGTACAAAAATGTCATAAAGACAGTTTGGTAAGAGAAGGTAAATAGAACAAACTTTCAGAGCACAAGCTATGTATTTTACAAAATAAAACTTTGCTAATCTCTGTGTAACATAGAAAGGTTCTTCAGTTAGTCTGAAGAAAATAAAAAAGTGGCAACACACTGGAATGTAGAGTTTCTATTTATAGAAAGCCCCACTAACTAGAAGCCCATGCCACTCAATTAACAATTTACAACACCTCCATTGTACAGTGCAGTGCAGAAAGTGGAAGGTTGTTTCATTTCTGTATTTCCAGACGCGTGTCATTTCCAACCCCATATTTAATAGTGTGTAACTGCCTGAAGGGAAGAGATCAGAATGTGTGGCATGTCTCACTGAGAGGAATTTTGTGCATTAAAAAACCCCAAACCACGCTCTTTCAACTATTAAACAGAGAGCTAACCAAATTCCTTGCTTCCACCCTGGCTTTGAAGTCAAAAAGAAAAAAAAAAAAAAAGAAAAAGAAAAAAGAAAAAGGAAAGACAAGAAAAGGAAAAGAAAGAGGGAAAGCAAGCAAGCAAGAAGTGAGACATGGAAGAGAGTGAGAGAGATACGGGAAGAAGGAGATCTCAGGAGGAAGAAAATTCCTTATAAGAGAGGTATATGTAAAGGACAAAAAGAAAAGGTTTTCCATGATGTCATTCACAGCATGTCTGTGTCTGGAAAAGTACTTGAAAAGGCAGACATGGATTTATTCAGTTTCAGTAATGCAAACTATTCATGCCACGTTTTCAAACCATGTTCCAGAAGTAAAGAATACTGTGTACAAGGCATAAAAGAAGATAATTATTTATTCAGTGCCAACAAGCTGATTTGATCAAGCTGAGCTGACACTTTAGGAATTGTCATTTCCTCTTTACTTTTCAGAATCCATTTTTTTTCCCCGGTTTCCTCCTGGTTTACAATCTGTTCCCTCCCCTCACCCTGCTTCTTGCTTTTTTCTTCTCTCATCTATCATCCCTTAAAGAAGCTGATGCAAGGTTTTCCTTCTTTCTTTATGTGAGTGCTTCTACTTTCCTGTGCTCTCCATCTACTGGCAGAAAGATTAAACCTTTGTCACTGTTTTATTTACGCAAATTCTGTCTTCATTCCCTCGTTCTGTGTTCCTTTATTTGTCTTGGACTGAAGCCTGAAATTCTTTCTGAGATAAAACACAGGAAATTCTCACAAAAGACATATTTACATATTACATTGTTTCTTTCCCCTTTAATTCAGCTTTCCTTTCTTGAGGTTTTGCATATTCTCTCTTCAGCTAAATACACATTATTCCCCTCCCCCTCTCCTCCTCCCAAATCACACTTAAAATAACCACAACTGCAAGCAGAGACGTGAATTTATGGAGTCTGAATCCAATACTGGCAAGGCTGACAGTGTAAACAATTGTTAGTGATGTACTTGTCCCCCAGAGGCACTGGTTTTCAGTCCATGGCTGGGAAAACATCAAATACCCATCTTTGCACTAAGTGCCAATATTCTACCTGGTTCAATTCACAGGTAGACTTGTTGTGTAGCTGTAAATTAGAGGAGAAGAAATTCAGATGCTTACCAAAATGAGCAAGACTGTGGCTGCTCATTTCACAACCATTGCAGTGATCTTATTGGGAGTGATCTGGTGAAAGACAGCCATGGAATATGCAGGGGGCAAACTGTTCTTTGGAGCAGGGTGGGTACACTTTGATGTATGTAGCTATAGTGACTCTAGGCAAGATGCAGAGCCAGAGTAAAAGTCAGAAAGGTGGAAAATGCAAAGAAAATAAAAGGAATACAGGAGAAAATGAAAAAAAAAAAAGATTAAAGAGAATAAAGGAAGAAGGAAGAAGAAAGAAGAAACCAAAAAGAAAAAGGGAAAAAAAAAGAAATAGAAGAAACAAGAAAAAAGACAATTTAATGATTCAGGAGCATACTTAAGTTAAAATAAATAATAATTTTAAAATAATTCTGTTCTTTCCTGTTTTTATATATACAACTATGCCAAAAGTGACTTCAATTTCATAACATCTCAACATAGGCCAAAATCCCATCAAGCACCAAACTTTTGGATATTAATAATACAGTATTATTTAAAAACAGTTTTACAGTAACACTATCTTATAATAAATAGAAAAATTCCTATCTTGTCAAGATAACTTTTTAAATATTAGTTTAAATAGTCACTAATAGTTATCACTTCAGAGATTAGCACAGCAGATACTCAAAGCAGTAGGTTTCTCAGTCATTTTTTGGCAGCTCAGATACGATTGCCTGCTGTCATTGTGTATCTCACCTGCTTTACATAGCAGTACTGCGTGGGACAGCTGGGTGGTTTGAACCCCCTCCTCAAATCACACAAATGGGGAGACAGAAAGCAGCTGCATCACTGAACCTAAGCATTATCATACAAATGAACTCCTGAAATGACACTATTTTATCCATCTTCAAAACACTCTGATCTTTCTGTTCTCCTGAATTGCTGAGGGATAAGGTAAAGGCTCTCAGTCACAAGATGGTCATAAATCCATGCTGTTTAGTTTGACTACTTCTCTCCCAGTGATCTAAGTCCTTGGAGATGTAATAGAAACTCACAGAGTCTGATAGAGATACAATGGATTTCTTCATAGAACAACCCAAAATTAAAACTGAAGGTGTCCTTGGCAAATTACGAGGTAACAAACAATTCAGCTTCTAACAGCAGTCTGACCCAGCTGAAAGTCCTGTGCAACGCTGTTGGGCTTTATAAAGTTGCAGCCTTTTGTCACCTACTGCTCTGATGGCAAAAGGTTCATGTTTTTTTCATAGCTTTAAAGCCCTTTATCCCCAATTCTCACTAAATTTTTAACCTAGCTTCTGCAACAAGTCTCCAAGTTCTCTTGCTTTCTATGCCTTGACACTATTCAGCAAGGGGACTTACTGACCCTTTCTGAAAGCCTGCTCCAGGTGATTTTGAAGGTATCTTGAGTTATCACTGAGCAGGATAGAAACAATCACAAATTTATGCATACTTCTTTTTCTATGGTGTTTATTAAAGGCTTTCACACAGAACATTTTTTTCTCATTTTGGCACAGATCTTCAATGCTGATTTAAGGAATTACATCATTAAGATCCTTATGCTATTCTGCATGTGGTATAATTAATCCCCCATCATATCCTCCAATTGTTTCCTTTCAAAGAGGTAGAATTCTAAAAAAGTGAGATGTACAGATGTAATAACTGATGTGATATATCTCAGTACAATTTTAGCAGGAAATTTGAGATTCCTTCTTTTCAACAATAAATGCCAGAAATGTTTGGTATTTATTACTTGCTGTGAAAGGCTCTATCAGGCATGAAAGAGAAGGCATGTGTCACTAGGAGAACTTATGTTGAGATAAAACTCAGCGCAAGAGAAACAGCTTCCATGTAAGAGAAATAGCCCAGTAAGGGCTTCCATGTACACCTGTCAGTGGTTCAGAGCATGTCTGTGGCTGTGTTGAATCCATGTAGGCTACTTTCCACTCCCCAGACCTGCAGTAGACTAGAGGATGTGTACAAAAACATGGGAATCCAAATGACAAACTGTGATTCTTGAGTAAAAAGCAAATCCTGCCTTAGGACTTCATTTCATGACTGACAGTAAGCCCGTGATGATAATGTGCACCATCTGTTGTTTTGATGGGTTATAAACTTTTTCCCAGAAAAATGCCTAAGCAAGTTTTGAGATCAATTTATTTTTAAATTCCAAAATACCAGTAATGTTCACAGATTTAATCCTTGAAAAAGATTGTCCCTTTGTCCCTTGTTTTTAAAAAGGAGTGATTACTTGCTATGTACCTCATCTTTCCAATCACCATCTCCTGCAGTGATCATTTTTACAGGTCTTGGGTGATAGTAAAAATAATGCAATTCCACACAGATGTGTACACCTCTGCATTGTAGCAATTTAAACAACAACAAAAAATTATGAATAAAATTTTTCAATGCTTAGTGGATTTTGGTTTTCTTCAGAGAAATAAGTTCTTAATGCTACTGACATTAAACAGCAATTTACATAAGTTGCAGCAATTTTGCACTCACAGCCTTCCAAATTAAAATGATTTAAGAATTTTGCCCATCTTTCCACATGCATGCAACAAGAGTGCCATACTCCATCTCAGAATTGAAATTCTTCAATGCAGAAATGCACTATATAGATTACATACTGACAGGGGAAATTTACAAAGTATTTTTACAAAAAACCCTAGTGATATAAATGTAATGTATGCTTTTCTTGGCAGGTGCTGAAAAAGAGTTAAAATTTCATACTGACATACAGTTAAACACACTTAAGCAACCTCAGGGAAAAACGGGAAGCTTGGTAGGGATTCAACTCAATCCATATGGAAGAGCACAGAAGACAGACTTGAACTAAACTTATCAGGTATTAAAATTGGACAACAAATGGGAACATTTCATTCGTGTCTGGCATTCAGAACTTATTGTCATGGAAAGTAAAGCCCAGCAAACTCCAAAATTTAGGCTTGACCAGCTTCGTATGAGAGTTGTTTAACAAAAAAAAAAAAAGCTGATATCCTGACATTCTATCAAACCTAGCATATCTAGAGAAATAGAGAAGCTTTCTACTGTCAATTTCACAAGAAGGTTTACTGATGAAAAATAATATTTAAATTTATTTTCAAGTGCAGATACACCCAAGTTTATACACAGCATGTTTTGCTTTCTTCCTTCTCAGGTGTATATCTAAAGCAGGAGACTGAATCCCTGTCCTCAACAATGCTAGTCTGCAAAATCAGACTGTGTGTGATAAAACAGAGTATTCAACATAGTGCTGATGCAGGCCCATCTAAAAATTGCTATTCACTGTGCTTTGAAAGTTCTTTAGGCTCTTGATCTTAAACCAAGGGAATATCACTGTCCCCCCACTGTTAACATCTCCCTAATATTTAAGTTAACCCTTTAACCTAATGGTTCGAAACAGCTTTTAGAAGAAGTCATTTTCACCTGGAAGATTCCATTAAATGGGACAGTTTAGGCATATCCACAAATCACTGGAAGGAGACAAGGCTGGCAGCAGACTTATCTGTGTGTCATCATAAGAAGCATCTATTCGCTGAAAAGAGGGGCAAATAACTAAACAGGTTATTTTATCTATGCGTAGTAGATAAAAAAAACTTTTCCCCACTTGCAAATTGATGTCTGCATATTTCTTTACTTTTCCAATATAAACATTGCTTTGGGAACAACGTCTAAGTCAATAAGTGACTTAGAAATTTTCACTTATGTTTTTTTATTCAGCCAAAGCATTTTGTTATCAAAGTTGCAATATATAATTTCTAAATATAAACTAAAAATAGACTATGGTAATTAATTTTGATCATTAAACCTTTTAACTGCAGCATAATGCCCTAATTCTGCAAAAACATATCTGCCTATGTCCCAGTGCTTGATGTTCCCCATGCAGTGCCCCTCACCTAAAAGAGCAAAACACCAGGTGGCAGCAGACTGCGAAAAAATGTACTTTACATTTCTAACAGCACAATTAGTGATGTTACAGCTGAAGAAGTCATAAACTTTTTCTTTGGTTTATAGAAAATTATTATCAAAAACAACCAGATGGAGACAGTTTTGAAGACAGTGTCAGCAACTCTACAAAAGGCAGAAAACATGAGAAAAAACCCCAGTATATAAGCATAGCTGCTATAAACAAGCTGCAAGAAGAGACAGAAATGTAAATGTACAACTTGACATCTTGGCAAGTCTCAGAAGCCTTCATAGCACTTCAGAAGATGGGGATTTATTTAGACTACCAATACTTTGGTGGGATTGAACTTGGAACTGAGAGCAGATAGCGTAACGGATGTATTTCCTGGGTCATGCTGTACCTGTATAAAATTGCAAAGTTTTCATTGCATTGTGAATTTACACTGGTCACTCAGGATTCAACTGCCAAAAAACCCAACAGCCCCTCCCTCCCCCCCCCCCCAAAAAAAAAGGCTCACCTTTAAGATTTACAGTCCTTAAAAGACTCCACAGAACAAAAAGCTCTGTA
>JAYDZK010000202.1:43647557-43673861 GCA_034509185.1 Euphonia xanthogaster | reverse complement strand
GATCTTGTAACCATCTTACTCAGTATTAATGGAATGTACTGCTGAAAAAATATTTTATTTTCATATTTAATATACATCCATTATAGCAATTAAATTTTTTAACAGCACAATTGTTTGGAATAAATGCATCATTACCTGGATAAACATACTTTCAAAACAGCTATGGATTCTAAACACTCCTCAAAATATTCACCCCAGATTAATTAACTTGATTGTACAAGTATAAATGATGAAGATTAATCTGAGATGGAAACAGGAGACAAGTTTAAGGAGGCCATTTTCCAGCTGAGGATAACCCCAACTTCTTTTTTATGTAGAAGTCACTGGTGTAACTATGTTCTGTCAACAGAGACTTCTCTCTTGGTTGGAAATTCTTGTAGCAGAGATTTCTGTCTTGGTTGTAAATTCTTGATACACAGGAGGTACTTCAGGGTAATAGTGAACACAGCATCAGACATCCTCTGACTGGAAAGAGAGCTGGATGAGGGGGTATTCACATCACAGCCCCAAACACCTAGTTTGTGTAGCTAATTTCCCTATACTCTGTAGAAAAAGGAGGCAGAGCAGACCCTCAAAAGTGCAACTCAAAGCAAGATCTTCAACTAGATGGACTAAATAATGCTCTCAAGGAATTCCTCTCTTTCCCTTTTATGTAGAGACTTAACACAAAAGTTAGATAACTAGCCTGCCCCAAAATTCAGGACTGTGAAAACCCCTACTAGTTCCTGTATGGATTTTCATAATTTGAATTTAGAAAATATGAAGTTCCATTAACTCACTTGAACTAATATTTTTTAAATTCTTCTCAAGAAATGGATGCAAAGGTGTTACAATTGCATCATTGTGCCCAAGGAGTAGGCAATATAAGTGTCCAAATTAGCCTTTTATTTTATAGCCACTAAACTGTTTTTCAGGCTATACAGAGATTTCTCTTGGTAGGATTCCATTAGCAGGATTTTCGTAGCCTGCTTCAAAGGTATTGCAAAACATGAATTAGATGACTCCTGCTAGAATTAAAGGATATGTATAGATAAAATAGTCATATAAACCACAGTCTACATGATCTTTAGATGAAGACGGATGTGATGGTTACATAACCAAATCTTAGAAAAGTAGAAGCACAAATCTGTCACTCCATAGCAGAGCTATAAACAGTGTACAATGCAAAGGGTTTCTAAAAAAGCTGCTGAATTTGCAGGATCCTCTGATGACTTTGAACAGTGTTTAGAGCAATGGTGAGAGAATATCACCTCAAAATACCACAGAAATCACTAAAATGGGTTAAGTTTCACTTTCTTCCAAATTGAAAACACAATGCCCCAAATGTTTCATTTCCACTGCGTGGATCTTCATTTTAACTGATGTTAAATTGATACCTGATTTACAAATGTCAGAACAGTTTTTTCATCTAATCTGCATGCGTACAGAAAGCCCAGTGGAGCAGTTGAGTGTCTGCTAACAGAGTAGACATGATCTCCTTTGCCACAGGGGCCATGTTCTCCATGGTGAGCAAGACTGTCGCCAGTTTACACATCCAGAGGATGCCAGTGCTGTTACTAAACTAGCTTCCTACACAGTCCCCTCACTGCGATTTTATTTCTATTGGTTTTGCTTGGAAGTACACCACTGTAAAGGCTATCAACCTAATATTGACACTGGACTTAAAAACCAGAAATTCATTGCCACATCACAACAAAGGAAGTGGTGGTACCTGCATGGGGTTTTTAAATTTGCTGGTTTTTTGGTTGGTTTCAGTTTTGTTTTTTTCTCAGGCTAGAGAGATATGAGGTATTTCACTCAAAGACAAAAGAAAAAAAATCTGGAATTTTTCCCTAGCCAATTGTTTGATTCATCCTGCCAAAACAGTATTAACTTGCTTTGTATGCAGCAGATTAAGAAAGCTGGAGAAGAATCTGCTGAAATGAAGAGGTGGCAAAATATTGCTCAAAGTGATACTCAGGCTTGACATAACGTGCTGGCTTTGCAGGGAAACACTGCTTTCAGAAAACAATAATATTATCATTATGGAATTTAGCTATTCTGTTTAGAAGTCCTAACTTTGTGGTTCTGGCTGATGTTCACATCAACATAAGAAATTTAACATTTTTACTATAGTTTCTGCTTTTAAAACTTGCTAAACACCTGTTTTGCTGGGGAACTATCAATTTGTATATATGCAAGTCTAAGCATTACACAAAAAAATTAACATATAAAATAAAAAAAGGCTAATCCTGAGTTGGAAATTCATCACAACACATAGAACAAGCATTATTATAAGACTGATTTATGTTTAGACAGTTTTAGCCTTGATATTCTCCAATGAATTTCCAAGAGCTTAATAACCTTTCTATCTTTTTTGTATCTCCCTTTTGTGTATATTCTGAGATTTTATTACTGATGTGTGATACGATCTATAGCCAGCAAGGTATTAGCAATTAATTTGTATTATTTTGAAAACACAGTATCTCCTTTGCTTCCAATTTTTTCACATTATTTCCCACTGGTAGCTGTGTACCTTCCAAATTAGAATGCAAAAATACAAATTACATTTATAGAATTATACAGAAATCCTACCTTTATCATTATGAAGTCAAATCTTGGCCATTAGAAGATGTCTGGTCAGATGAAGCCCTAACAACCTTAATTTCTGCCTTAAGGCATTTGCATAGGGCAATTCAGGCATGCAGAACAAATATAAACAGTAGGTCAAACTCGATATGTTATTTGTCTGGAGATTTTATTTTTAACATGTCTCCACACAAGGAGGAAATAGTTTAGGTCATGAACTGGAAAAAACAATATTTCTTTTAATCAGTATCCTCACTGGTGTGATAAAGAAGCTAATTAAATTTGAATATATCCATATGTTTAGAACAGAAAACATTGTAACTCTTCCTAGAATGAAGGATGCTTGAATTATTTGAATTATTGCCTAAATAATAAAACCCCAAATGTTTTTACAAGGAGGAAAACAGTCTACAAGTCCTGTTGCTATCATCAGCAAACAATGTTTATAGATGAAAATATTTTTGAGAACATGCCTACAAATGAGATTTAGCTAGATTTTTTAGCTTTTGTGAATTTGGAGCTCATATCATTATTGACAAGAATAACACTACATTTTCCCACTACGTACTCCCATTTCTTCAAGTGTTTGTGTGACTTTTTACTACCAAGTTGCAACATGTAAGAAGACCTGGCAATTTCTGAATATAATATCCTCTACACATTATAATTTTTATTTTGAACACTTGATGAATAAAAACCCCTGTATGAAGGCAGCATTAATCAGAGTATCTCTAGAAAGAACTTAGTCCCTCCTTTTTATTTATGGTTTCAAGAATTTCATACCTGTACTAGCAATACATTACAATTACTTTAACCAACTCTAACAGAAGAAACCAATTAAAGGCTATGACCCTCAATTTGGATTTAATACATCCATTCTGTTTTATCCAGGCATGGTAAAATGGAACTGGATGTATTTTGCTTCCTTGCTGTATTAAACTCTGTATTTCTCCAAGTGTGTTTTTGCCTTTTCCCTCTAGCTACTGTTTTACATCACACACACAGTTCCTACTGCAGTCCCTTTTCCTGCATACCTCTTTTGGCTGAGTAGAGCTGAAGCAAAGGACACCTTTTGAAAAGGGTGTAGACTGTTAAGTGCAAAACCCATTTTAATTTTCATAGCAAAAATTTTGTACAGAAAAAACTGGTTCTCAAAAACTAAGTTTGTGCTCTCTCTTATTACCCGCAGGGGGATTGAGTCACTCCCCCTACCCTGGAAGTTCTTCCTTTGAAAGCATCTGCTGATATCCAGACTGAGCAGACTCTCCCAGTGCCAGTGCAGTCCTCTGAGGTTAAGGAGGGGAGAGAATTTCCCACTCTAAACATTCCCCTGCTAGGGCCATCAGGGCACCACCTCCTTCCTGACACTCTTGTGTCAAGATGTTCATAACTGCTTTGAAAAGGAAAACTTGGATTTTAGAGGAAAGATTTTTACACAATTGACAAGGCGAGCTGGAGTACCCACAAAAGATAGAGATCATTTATGGAAAGAGCCGGCTGAGTTTTGCCTGGTATTCTTGATCTGCAGCCAGCTGGACTGAGTTAAAAACTTATATTAATGCTATATATTTCAGATGGCATTAAATTACTCATTCTTGTCTTTCCCTGCTAAAAAAAATCCTTTTTGAAAAAAGAGAATTTTATTATATATTACCAATTTATTATTATAAAGTTTTCCATAGGAAGAAACAAATGAAGAATGTAGAATATGCAGTTTTGAAATTAGTCTGATGATGTTTTACTAGTGGATATGCAAATAAGTTGTAATTTTCATCCTTCTACATTGTGAACTGTAGAGTTCACAAACTTCGAAAAATACCTAAGAATTTTATCTTTCTCTAAAATTTATGCTATACTGCACCATATATCTGCCCATGACAGAGGATTTGGAACTAGAGGATCTTAAAGATCCCTTCCAACACAAACCACTCTATGATTAGAGTTCTAGTCATTGTGGAGGGATTGCAGGCAGAGAACAATAAAACCCAAGGTAAGGCATTCTGTTCCTTTTTGACATGAGATACAAGCCTAGACACCAGAAAAATCACAGAAAGATTACTATTATAAATAATATTTGAGCTAATAGATAGAACAGACTGAAAATGGAACCAATAATGTAGGCCTACACCTGTGTACACACCACAGGTAAGGAGTCATGCTCGTATATTCCTGCAGCTCTTCATCTACACATTCATACTTGCTGTTGAGAGAATAGCTTTTCTTCTCAAAAAGCTTCTCTTCTCATTTTCCTTACAAGAACTTTAGATCACTGATCAGTTTTTCCAAATATGAAGTGTTCAGCAGCACTAGTATATATGTGCTTTTTCACCTCTGTTGAACACACAAATAAGTGATGTTTGTGAAAGTGAAGTCTTCAGAGGACCTTGATTTCTATGTAAGGTCCTAATTTTGATTTTCACTACTGTATCCTCCGAAAAAAGTAAAAACCACAATCATATTAGAAAACCAATCTCTGAATAATATGTTGTCTCAACAAAACCAATGCCTTTTCTACTTCTAGGCAAAAAATACGTCTCCTTCTGTAGAGCAGAGTGCTTACAGGGATAGTGCTGCACTCTTGGAAAAAGAATAAAATGTGCTGAAAAATGACAGAGAACAAAAAATCCAAATATACCCAACTGGTAAGTTATAGGAACAAGGAGATTTCAGCACGAGAAGTGAGGTGCAGCATCTCAATTTGTCTAACTTTTTCTAAGGTCTTTCAAACTCATGTGCTCTTTCTTCACAGATACTGTCTCCTGAACTTAACCCGATTCACATTCAAAGCCAATTTAATCCAAACAAAAACTTTCCTTTGTAGTAATTTCCTTTCTACAGCTGTTTGTTTTTTTTTTTTTTTGCCTAAACACATACTCAACCCATAGACTATTTACTAATTTTAGGGGTTTTTTTAGCATTCTAGTTTTCCATGTTTCATGTCAGCTGAGTAAACTGTCGAGCAGAGATGTTGTTTTAATAACGAAATTTAGCAGTTCGCTATTGATGAAATGGAAAATCACTCAAAAACCTTGGTGCAGAACAATCTGAGGAATCATTGTTGCACAGCTGTGTTAACACAGCAGGGGTGGCGTAGCAGTCACACCTGAAGTGGCTGTTCTTGAAACAGAACAGCTCTGTATTAAACTAAGTCAATCAGGATCACTTTCTAGCTAATGCTCTGTTACCACGGGTAGCTATTAATGGAAAACATAGACTGATCAGACTGCCATTACTACACTAAAATTACACCAATTTTCCCATAATATTAATGTAAATAAGTGGTGGCACTAGTTCCAGTAACTAAGAGAAGCAAAAGCAAATGCAAAATTAACCAACTCAAAATGGCAGATCTTGTCCAATGTAGAAGATAATTATCCTATACTTTCACTAGAATTTCATAAAGTATAAATGATGTATGAAGTCCTGCTGTCTTTGGACTTACACTTGACTACAGTAGCCAGTCTGATGACATCCAGCTCCCAGCAGGCATCCCTGACTAAGCATCATACCAGGATTTTGATTACAGAAATTTGCCAAAATCAATTCTATAGAGACACAGAGCACAATATGAATGCATTCATAACACAAATTTCTGTTCACTAGGTGGAAAAAAGTATCAGTAAACATAATGTAATTAATCATGCTCTTTCCAGCATAAACAAATTCAGTTACTTTTGAGCTTTGTTCTTCTTGATATTTTCTAAATTAGCGTTGTAATTATTCTAAAATCACATTTTATGACTATAATTTAATGATTATGACTTACAAAGTAATAAAAAAATCATATCTTTACCTTTATAGGACCCTCTTTCTGTTTGCTGTGAGTGGAAAGACTTCTCCTTTGTGGAGAATATTTTAACAGTAAGCTGAACACTAATTATTAGACTGGAGAAATACTGTAATTAAATAGAAATGTGATGTGAATGTGAGTGACAGATAACTGATGTTAAATATTTTACTATTGAAAAAATACCTCAGATCTAGAAATTTTGTGCAAAAATCAGCAAGAAAATAATTCAGTGATCTTGTTTCTTTTCTATTATACTATAAATCAAAGACTGAAACTAGGAAAAATAGAGACCATTCTATTAATCAGCAATTAAATCAGCATCAGTGACATGAAACTTAGCTTTGATACATGTTTGTTGGCATGCGTTACACATACACCAATAAGTGAATGGCTTTGTGTACTTACACTTTACATGTCTCTATAATTTAGTGCATTTCAAACATGGAAGTGAGCAACTGTTTACAAATGGAAAGCAAACCAAATAGTTTCTGTTTTGCACTGCACCAAACACAGTGCAAAGGGAGCAGAGGAAGAACAACAAATACAAAGCCTAGTTTGTCCTCCAGTTTACCAGTGAAAACACAGAATCTAGGAAATGCTTGGTACCTATGTAAAATCTATTACTGACACTCTACCCTGCAATACCTGGACAGATCAAGACTAGTACTGAGCAGCCTCTTAAAACGATTGCAACTCCTTCCACAATTGCAATGGACTTTGAATCAGGCCTAATACATACACAAGAATTAAAACAAATCTCTGCAGATTCTAAATAGCTGAGAAATAGGAGTTCTTGTCCTAAATGATTTTCATGCTACCCTAGTAAATGAAGAGTTTGGAGAATACAGGTTGCACCATCAACTCGGTCTTTTTAGATAACTTTTCATTCATATGATTGTGGCATCCAGAAATGAAAAACTAGCCTATTAAAATATATAACACAATGCCCCTGCTAATCATACCTTAACAATTTGTATATTATTAATGTGTGGGAGTGTGCGGGAATGAGGTGAAGGGGAAGATTCACCACTGAGTGTTTGAAGTCCAGTTAATGCATTACAGAAAATTACCTTTATTCACTTTTCTTTGTCCTATAAAAATCATGAAGAAATCTTACAAGAGGAATGGTTTATACTGGTCCCTTAACCAGAGAGATTGGTTGGCTCATTATCAGGAGCTGACTAAGAATTTTTGTACCTTGAATGACAAAATGTAGGAAGATTTTGTCATAGCCTGCAACATATTGAAATCAGGCCAATGCTTATGTAAGTTAATTAGCTATCTAAGTACAAACAGAAAAGTCTGCATTTATCCTTCTGATTTTAGTAATCTTGCTCAGGTTAGCATTTTACACAAGAGATTCACTAGGTTTCTGTGCCAGACATAAACATTTTCCAATGCATTTCATATCTGGAGGAGGCCATGAGAAGAAAAGAGGAATCAAGGAAAGCTGAGATACAGTGCATTTGACAAGGAAACTTTTCCTCCCTGCACCCTGAAGCATGACTAGATTATGAACACTTCTGCAAAGAAGCAAGAAATAAAAAATTGAACTTCAGTGTTGGTGGTAAAAAGAATAAGGAGGGGATAAGTTCTTGTACAGAAATCTAGAAGATATAGACAGGTATACACCAGCCATATTGAATCTCACAGAGCTGAAGCAATCTTGTGCCTGAAAAGACTCACAGGATCAAGGAAGAAAAAGTATCAAACCATAAGACCTACTTTAAATGTGCCACCAGTCAATCTGCTCTACGGCAGAAGGGACCCACTTTGTTCAGTGTGAAAAGTATCAGAGCACCACATAAAAATCAAAACCCATAGCACTCAGCACTCATCACTCTCTCCTTTCTTCCAGGCAAGAAGCAGAAATTATTGTCTTACATGGTTAAAATACCTAAATGTATTAAATTAAGAGTTAAGAATGGAGACTAAAAGAGGTGAGTCTGTGTGATGAAATGGGGGGTGTTTGACATATGGCAAGATGAGATTATGATCCCATTGTCAAGGTGGACAAAATGTAAGACGTAATGTGGGGTGGTTGTTTTGTTTAGTTCTTTGTTGTGCTGCAAAACTTTCCTACACTCCTGCATAGACAGACAGTAGTTTCCATGCAGAGGTGCTTGGAAATACTTTAAAATATTTTGGTGCTACATCTGGTTAATTTTATCAAAAAACAATGCACTAACTGAAGATTTTTATAAAATCATGCAAGAGACCTTGGAGAATTGTTTAAAGAAATTCTTATTGTGGCAAATGTAGCAATTTATGATAAAGGTTGTTGCAAACTTGCAGAAATTATAGCACAGTTGTATTTTTCTTGTGCAGACATTTCATAACAAATAGAGTAACTGAGAATTTAAACTTTTCTCTAATAACTGAATTTGTTTAGAAACGGGGAACTTCAAAATAGCACTGTTTCTTTCAGAGGCAGAATGTTTTCTGCAACAAAACCACTGTAACAGATTCTCAGAATTGCTACTTACCCTTGCATATGACTTGAACTACACAATTGGTTTAGTTAGAATCAGAGAATCATTTTGGTTGTAAAAGATTATTAAGATTATTTAGTTCAAGTATAAACCCAACCCCTTCAAGTCCACCACTAAACCATGTCCCTAACTGCCACATCAACTCATCCTTCAAATATCTCCAGGGATGGTGACACAAACCTGAGTATGCATACAGGATATTGAAGGGAAAAACAAGAGTCTGAGAAAAAGACATCCATTATCCATAAAGTAGATGCGTCACTAGAACTAAGATGGATGAGAAAACAACAGGGAAAATAAACCCCAGACATAGAGGAGTGAGTGAGGTCTCTTGAATCCCATAAGCTACTTCAGGCTATTCAGCTGATTCTCTGAGATACCAAATATTAGGCAAAGGCAACATTCAGGTAAGCAAGATATTATTCTGCATTCTTATCAGAATACTCAGAGTTTCATACTCGTAGGTTATAAGCATTGAGTGTATAAGGGTGTATGAGATTACAGAGCTGTAAATTATTGCTATGAAGGCACTGAAAATCCATCCACTCTCTTTTATTGCTAGACAAACTCTAGTGGATGTTTGCTACTGTATAGTAAATCCTCTATAAAATCTTACAGTAGACAATGGCTAAAAATGTACTTTCACCTTACATGATATTAATAACAGTTTAGTATTTCAAAAATCAGAGATGATCAGAAAACAATTGCTTAGCAACTTTGTACTTTGTTCTGTTTATGGCTGTACTCCAAATTCAGTTTTAAAAAATAGATATCTAAATCATTATCTGATACAAGTCATAATTCCATGGTTACTTTAATTTTCCCCAAATTCCTGGTTCTAACAAACTCCTGTTTTCTCATCTATTTGCCCAGCCTATCACTCAGCTTTTCTTGTACCAGTACTGGTTTCCAGAAAGTTCCAGAAAGCCATTGGGGGTTCAGCTGAACATAGTCCCTGGGAAAGGTGTAGTGCCTATCACGGTCTTTTGTGTCTTTTGTGTCTGTCAACCCCAAAATGTCAGTGTTGGCTAAGGAAGACTGAAAAAGGCAGGAGAAAAAGCTGTACTGAATTTTATTTTTTCTTGAAAAAAGCTTGTAATTAAATTGTGAAGTGCAAAGTGATCACTTAACTGTAACCTTGTTCTTTGCCGGTGCGGTTAAGCTGATTTTACAGATATTGTAGGGTCTTGACATCTTCTCAAATGTTTTTCTTCAGTGTACCAAAAAAAAATAACTTAGGGAGTGTGTACATTAGTAACTTGCTGAGGGTCTGAAAGAGAAGTGTATTGTCAAAAAGCAGCAGCAAACTGCTCTCCTCTTTCTCTTAATTCACCCATTTATTCTTTAGCTTTGCCAGCCTATGAAGCTAAAGAAATTCCAGAAATATTTTTTTATGTCAGAAGTTTGTAAGAGAACATGATAGCATGAGAAAAACCCTTGCTAATCTTTTATATTCAGAGGAAGAAGTTTCAGAGCTTTGTTTTCTTGGGAAAGAGCTCGGGTTTTCCCATGTGAAAATTGGATTGTCCCAGTGACAATTACCTACTTAATAAATTACTTCTGCACAGTGAGATTTAAACTAAGGTTACTTTTGTATCACAATTCACTGCACACTGATATTGATGAGAGGTGTAATTGGCTGCTGAGGAAGTGGTAGCAAAACCCTTGGTCTTGAATGGGGATAACATTTTTGTTTGTGAATAAGACGTTCAGGTTTGCGTTAATGCTCAATAAACTTGAATGTTCAGAACTTGCCTCAATAAAAGGGTTTCAACAAAAGGATTTCAAAATTAGAAGTTCATATCAGACTTCTTAGTTTAACTACATGGAATGTTAGTCACAAGCAAAACAAGCCCCCCCAGAACTGGGATTGGGATCCAGGAAATTGTTATTCCGTTTCAGCCACATTTAGAAAGAATCTAGATAGCTCAAAAAAAATCATTGAAAAGCATATTTGCTCTCACACTTTGAATTCTTAGCAAACAGTAATGAATGGTAATTAGAGGTTTTGAGAAAAATACAGAATCAAAGGAAGCTGAATCACCCTTTGTTTGTCACACACCATATCTTACAATTAAGATGTTTCCTGAAATAAATAACCAAGATGCTGCAGTCACACAAGCTTTTTTAAAATTCTGCAACAATTACTGCAACATCTCAGAGATGATTCTGAAGAGCTGATAATGGCCCAAATTTAGTAAAAAAATACCAAAACTCCCTTGTTTACCTCAGAGACCCCTTAATAGCATCTGTCTTCTGTATATTGTTGTCTGAAATTCATCAAAGCCAAGTGTCTAACCATGTGGTAAGTGGTAGACTGGAATTTTGGAGAAGTCTGTGGTTCAGACAAGGAATTCCTCTTTTCTTTATAATATATTCAGCTATTTCATGTATGCCTTTGAAATATGTTTATGCACACTGGAATTATTCTAGCTATTAAATGCTACTTAAGGGGACTGATCTGTGCACAGCGCCCAGCATTGAGGGCTTGCTCAGACACACGCGCTGGCCTCTAGACTACAGCCTTTAGGAGCCTTTAGGGCTCACTCTCCATTCACATCAAAGGAGAGAACCCATGTAACATGAACCAAAAGACAAAGCTGCCCTGAAAGCCTCATTCTTCTGCCACCACCTTTTTGAATCCTTGAATTCTCCCCTAAAAGTGTGAGGCTTATATGTTTCTGTCATTCACTTTAAATACTTATTTTCCTTTTTCATTTCTATCCTAAATCCTTAGGAGGCCTGAAGTTGCACACATAATTGCTACTTCAGCAATTTTTCCATAGATGTTTAAATGAATACATTTTGTATGATAATTTTTAATATTAATTGGTTTTTTTCAGCAGTAAGTTCAGCTTTTCAAGACTGGTGACTACTTTAATCTGAAATCATCAACACTCACTGCCTGAAATATTAAACAATAATAAATATTATATATTACAAATACTCTGTTCATGAGCTAACAACAAGTCATAGAATAATAAAATAAATAACTGGAAGTGATCTTGAAATGTCGTGTCATCTGTCTCTCAATGAAAAGGCTATCAAACTTGATGTATACTTCTTCAGCTCTGCTTACAAACCACCAAAACTGCCACAGGCAAAAAAGGTCTTATTCCAGTGTTACCTTCCTTAGTACTAAAACCTTAATTCTAACATGGAATCACAATCTTTCTTTAGCTTGAAATTATTAATTCTTATTTTTATCAATTTTTGTTCTGCATGGAAATGCAGAACAAAAATTTCTTCTCCTTGGAAATGATATTGTGGTCCCTCCATCCCCATATTCAGGTGCATTCCTTTCCCTACACAAAACAAGTGCAGGGACAT
This sequence comes from Euphonia xanthogaster, assembly GCA_034509185.1. NCBI lineage: Eukaryota > Metazoa > Chordata > Aves > Passeriformes > Fringillidae > Euphonia > Euphonia xanthogaster. Next base: position 43,661,681 of record JAYDZK010000202.1, on the reverse strand, counting down.
TCTTCCACCTCTGGCCATTCTCACATCAATTCTTTAGTCCCTCTTGGACTCTCCTCCTGAAGAGCAACTTGCAAAACCCCCTGCCTTCACTGCAGGTGAAACTAATGTAAAAAGCACATCTCTAGGAATGGAAAGGTACACTATTCTCAGGGCATTTTTCTGTTGTGACAGCAAATAAATGTCAGTTGAAGCCATTTCACCTCACAGCATTTGTGAAGTCAAAACTGCTGGCAGCTGACTGAGACATGCAGGTAGCAACAAGCAGGTGAGATGAGTGATTGATTGCCAGGAATGACTCTGGTATAGCCAAACTTTCTTTGGAGAGAAGTTCTACAGGCTGCATCCTTGGAGGCTTTCAAGATCCAGCTGGATAAAGTTCTGAGAAACCTGGTCTGATCTCAAGTCTATTCCTGCTTCAGTAGACTCCTCCTGAGGACCCTTCCAACCAGATACTAGGGCTGTCTTGAATTTTTCCATTGCTGGATGGAAATTAATTATTATGTACAGAAATTACTGGTGAAATCAGGTTAGGTAGAACTGAATGCAGCTAAGCATTTTGCTCAGTGATTTACCTCTTTACTCTATTCCACTTAGTGCTTGTGTTGCTGTTGGATAGGTATTGGTGCTTTTGCTTATGGCCTTCACACACAGGGTGTACTTGCTAGTCATACCCTGGATCCATAACTTCCAGCAAATGAATTATACTACCTTATATGACAAATAATATCTTATGACAAATAATATCTTATTTGGAAGATAAGAAAAATACCTTCAAAACCAAATAGAATGGTATAGTCTTTTTAAAAGCACCCATAATTTATTGCAACTAAAGTGGAAATTCAGCACCAAGAGCATTCCATGGGGTTATCACCTTGTTATATTCTTTCCCAACATAGCACAGACATGATCAGTATTATGTGACATATACAAGGACTGTTTGAGGATTTTCACTTTATTTATCAGCAGTAACCAAAACATATGAGTCCAAATTGTATGCATCAGTATTAGAGAGAAAACTCAGATTTTCTTACTATAAAATCTGAAAATATCTCACATGGATGTACTGAGTTGAGGAAAAGATACTAATGGAAAAAACCCACGTACGTAGTGTGATGTGACAAATTATTGTGTATCATACCTAAGCACTTAACCTTTATCTGAAAAACATAGGCTGTGTTAACAGTGTCAATCAAGGGAGTAATGAGGAGTAACTGCAGTAAATGACAGCCTGAGCCCCTATCCCCAGGGAGAAGTTAACTAGAGATGCCCTGCCTGGACTCTCCAGCTGAGACTTGGTCATGGCCACAGCTTTTACTTTTTCTTCTTGTCTCTGACATTTTTATCCAAGCTGCAGCAGGTAATGGCATTAGTGCTCAGCTCTGACAGCCTGGAGGAAGGAAAAGCATTGTGCCCTGCTCTGGACCCAGCTGGGAGGTGAGTTCTTGCCTCCCAGCTCATCCTACAGCACCTCTACATGCCTGCACATCTCTCTGTTGTTGTGGTGAGCTGATGACTGACAGCTTCCTTTCACAGCTGCTGTCTCCCAGGAATAGAGCAGCAGAAGTGCCTGCAGCTCAGGAAGCACATGCTGCTCAAACAGGGTTCAGTCAATCAGTGTCTGTGTCTGTCCACAAAGGAAGCAGCAGACTGTGATCAGGAGCTGGGCAATTTGAATGGGAGGTGAGGTTGTTACAAGTTGTAGTTTTGACTAACACCTAACATATTTATATTGTAAATATGCCCACAACGCTGCAGGAGATACACACACACACACACACACACACACGCAAACACTTCTTATACTGGCATATAAAAGATGGGAAAATAGATTCAGAATTCAATGTTATTTCCAAGTGTGACTTTACCGAGTCAAATAGGAGGTTTGAGTTCAAGAGTTATCACAAAGAGGTGATAGAATAAAAAAGACAAACATATGTGGGCCAGGATTAAATCACATGTTTTAACTAATGTTCAACAAACTTGGATTAAATTCCAAACTCTTCTCCAAAAGAGTTATTGGGATAAACACAATTTTATGAGGCCTAATAGAAAGTAACATTCAAGACAGGAAGATAAAAAAGAATATAAAAGACATAGTTTAGGGTTTTCTCTTATTCTTCACAAGTTGCCTGACATTTCCTGTGATCAATGACGTGTTAAAATGTTCAGATATGAACATCATTTTTTGAGGGATATTTTAAAAATAGTGAACATTACTCTTTTGAGTAGGTATCCAATAAGACTGTTAGATTGAATATTTTGCAGGAGAAGTTTATTCTTCTGGATTTAGTTGTACCTGTTTGGAAAACTCAGCATGATGTGATTGCCATGTTTTAATGGTATGAAAGCCATATCAACAGTTCAACTCAAGAGAAGTAAATAAATAAAAAAGACATATTTTTTCCAAGCATTTTCAGAAATTCTAGCTGGCCCATAGTGTAATTCATCCACACTTTAGGCCAGTAGGAAAAAATCTTTAACATCTCCTACTGAAATGAGCCCACTTGACTAAACAAATCCTTAATGATTCACATGGTCTGGCTGAAGGGCCAGTTGTGTTAGGAGTAACTTTGATTGCAAAAGTTTTAAGACTAATAGGCAGTGATCACAAATTGTGGCTTACTAATTCAACCTTCCTACCCTCAAGTGAATTCCAGAACAATGTTCTCCATTTGAAGGAAGAGATCCCAAACATAAGGAGAATTGCACAATGAACTTCCCTTTCAGTTCCTCAGTTTGAAATACAGAGAGTTTCTGCAAAATAAATGCTTCTCATGAAGGAGATTACTATCAAAATCTCAAAATTTCGAGAACATGGTTTTCAAGACTGCTGAAGGAAAATCTTTTTTCTAAGTCTATTTTGACTTTGCTTCCTTGACTCTTTGAGCTACATGTGCTAGGAAAAGTCTGTATTATGTCATTGAGAGTATTACTGTCATTAGTGGTTTATTAATAATTTAATTATTTAATTGCAAAAAGATTTAAGCAGAAAAATTGGGTTGTTCTGAGAAGAGCTGCCAGTTTTCAAAGGCAACTACAGGGCTCAGAGAAACATGGAGACTGAGAAGGACAGGTTGGTCAGCATTGCCCACAGATGAGTCAGCTGGACTGGGTGTAAACATGGGCACTGTGGGCACAGGAGGAAAACTCTTCCCAGGTCCAATATGCAAGATGTGTTCTGAAGTTAGTGTCTGATTTAAACCTCAGCTGATTAAAAGCTGAGTGGAAAATCAGTGAGTAAAACATTAGAAAGGCATATGATCAGTTAGCTCAGTGACCAGGGTATTAAATGAGAAATTTAGGCTTCTGCAGTATTACTTATGTTTTAAACACTGCAAAAAGTTCCTGTAACTACAAAAGAATGGGACAGATTATAGTAGATCTTAGAATTGATGGAAGTAAAGGACAAATGTAAAAATATTTTCTCTACTGTTTATGAGCATCATGGGAAGGCCCTTACTAGCTCTTTGAAATCCAAACACATATCTTCCAAGGATTCATAATGTTATAGTTTTGGATCTTTAGTGGGTTTATATGGTGTTACCATTAAATAAAAATTATGGCACTATAGAAACTTAATGCATTTAGAGACTGGTGCTAAGTAAAAGAGGTGACATTGTTGTAATTCTGGGCTTAGCAGTAATATTAAGAACTATGTGTCCTGGCCCTTAACTATTTAAGTCAAGAGTATGATACCCTAATTATCTTATAATATTAAAGTTTAAGAAACTGCCGAAGATAAGAGGGATTTTTTTTTTTTTGCTGTAACTATGAAGTGAGATTTGAGTCCAGCAGTTAACCTGGTCTGATTTTCACCAATCCTCAGCTTTTGTTTGAATTGCCTTTTCAGTAGTTCAACCCTTCAAGTTAACAGAAGAATAATTTTCTTGCCATTTCTTCCCCATTAGTGCTACTGAAATTAGTGAGACTGGTCTCTGAATATGATCTGGTGAATTAAATTCAAGTTGGTGGAATCTAGGTACTGACAATGGAAATATTATCATGATCAGACAAACAACAGCTATTTGTAGAACTGATTCAGTGAGCATTGGTAAACTGAATTACGAAAGAATTACAAAGAATCACCATGGAGTAGGAAGCAGCCTGTATGCATTAGAGTTTCCCATCTGCATATCCAGCTTAGGTAGATTGCAGAAAAGTAAAGTACACTTAAAATATTAAAGATTTTAAGCAAAATTTTATGTTCGTATATCCTTAAATGTAAAATTCTGGGTAATATTTTGCATTTATAATTATATTTGCACAGAAATGCCTGAACATTCTGTTTTTCAGTATCTTAACATGCACAAGCACATGTAATTTTAATTATTAAGCTTTTTTAAAGCAAAACAAAAAAAGAAGTTTGCACACTTTTATTTCAGCTGGATTTTTCCAGGTGACTCATAGCCTTTTGAAGCTATGTGATAGACAGCGTGGGGTATATCACTGTCTGCTTCCACGTGCAGAAAAGAAGACAGGATGCAGTAACAATAGCATGTGTCATCAAAAGTTATAAAGCCACCATAGATTGGAGTATACCCATTTGTTTAAAAATATGCCCTAAATGGAAGCAGTTATATATATTTTTAGCATTATTTTCCTTTATCATAAAATAATGTTCTGTTGATAATAAGCTGAAATTCCCCTCTTAATTTTAGAATCAATCCCTTACTTTTTTGGGTTAAAAACTGACTGATTTTACCAGGATTTACACCTCAGAGAAATGAATATTAGGAGACTCCCAGTGCAACATAGTGACCCTTAGTAATAAGATATTTCTTGAACAGATTTTTTTTTCAAACATATATGTACATATATCTCATACTCTGTACTTAAAAGTAACACTGTACATTTCTGGGAAAAGAATATCTACTGGTCAGATCTTTGAAAAATGCTTAAGTCAGCAGAGCAATACTTTTTCTATACCTATTATTTCTACATATGTCCATAAGATAAACAATAGCCATCATCTCCAGTAAATGTGGTGGGGAATTAAAGAAATGGATACATTCTTGACTGAAGCCTTACTAACTTTAAAAATAATACTTCTTTTCTATTTGATGAAACACTAACATTACTATCTTAATACTTCCCTTATATTCCCCTATATAAAGTAACCACAGAGCTGTTATGGTTATTTACCCTTCACAAAGCTAGGAATAACTAAACATTTGCTACACTTTTAAAGAACCATTTCAGATGTGGGGTTTCTTAATATTAAAATAAATAAGTACTGTCACTATATTTTGTGACAAAAACATAAAACATCTTTAAAGGTCAGCATAGCTTTTGCATGAAATATGTCTGCTTGAGAAGGGAGAATGAGACTTTCAGAATAGTTAACTACAGAACAGCTGGCACAGATTAGCATATGTCCTCATACAATCAAAATGTTTCTATTAGAGAACTTGAGATAACCAGCTTGAGAGCGTTTAAGTATTCTCCAGTATTTTTTTTCTCTGAATTTAATCAAGCATTATCTCATGAGGTATGACTGCATTATCCCAGAGGAATTAAAGAATTACCAACCCTACACTGTTATATATATATATATAAATATTTAATATCAGGTTATTTGGCTTGATATTTATCTTGGTATAAGCCAACTTTTACTAACTTAACACACCATGACAAAATCAGCTCCGGGGAAGAAGGAAACACATGAAAACTCTGGCTACTGATTCACTAGTGAGTCCAAAAGAGTGAAACTACAGTCTCAGAACACATAGCAGAAATAGATGTCTGGAGAAAGGACCTGACTCAGGCTGCAGCCAGCCCTGAGACCAGCTGTAGTGAATTTCTAGGCCACCACCAGCTGGCCTCCCCAAGGAAGGGCTGCACTGAGAACACCCTGGACTTCAAGTGCATTCAAAGCATCTGATGGTGAGTGGTGCTGGACTAGTGATTGCTCAATTTGAAGAGTAGAAGATTTGTAATCTAAAAGTATTTCTTCCTGTACAGAAAGTTAATGTTGAAATGAATGTCACTACTATCAAACATATCCTTCTGCATAGGGAAAAAAGAAAAAAAGTAGAATTGTTACAAAATTTCCAGTAAAATCGGAACTGCAGTTACATCAACATTTTAGTTAAATCCTGCTTCCTCTGACTCATGACAATATGAGACATAAATGACAATATGGCTGTTTCACTAAGTCAGTGAGTTTATTAACAGGAGCAAAATACCATTTGGCTCTTTTTTGTTTAAACTATGAGATAATAGATTTTATTATCAGGCTTAGGCAACTTGATGATTGTTGAAAAAAAATCTATTTTTTAGAAATAGATTATGAAATAAGCCTGTGAAATAACCCACATTTTGCTAGTAACAAAATTAGGATTTCACCAATCTGATTTGCATCCTTCTGCTATGTTTGTCACCAAGGGCAAACAGGAGAAGCCTTTTCATTATATGACTCTATCTTTCTCATGTCCAGGCACAGTTGCTCTGCAGATGTTTATGCTTAAGAAAATGAATATCTCTAAATGTGCAATTAAGTTGAATTTTTATATTGCTACAACCTCAAAGGAGGCTGAGTATTTATATTATTCCTGAAAAGAAGAAAGACATATAGAGAGCTGAAAGGAACTGCTCAGGCAGAGAATGACAGAAAATGGCATTGGAAAATGCAGTGTCCTCAAGTTACTGTATGAAGACCTCAGAGAGACAGAAAACACATGCAAATAAGTAAGGGCACATGTAAGATATTTTACATGGATCTGCTAAATTTAATTTGATTTTAAAACACAGGCACTGTAAAAGCAGGAGACCTGTCCCCACTGGGAACAATCCATGAGGTTTAATACAGAATAGAAGGAAGTGCAACAAGCAGGACTTATGTTGCAGCTCTAAAAGATGTTAAGGCTCCTGGGGAACTTTCAGGTATGTATCTCAGGTAATTGCAAATTTCTTATTACAACATTTCTTTTCAACTTTAATGCAGCTAAACTCACATTACACATGTCAAGGGAAAGTATTAACTCCGTTTTAAAGATGTGAAAATGACAGACAAGATCAGTATTTTCCCAAGGCTTAAGAAGAACCTGACCTAAGTAACAGTGCTGAGTACCCCTCTGTTTTGAACCCTGTTTCTCTGATCCACTCATGGATCAGAGAAAGTGTATTTAATGCTCTGGTCAGTGGTGTAATGACTGTGTTTGCTATGATTTTGACTGCTGGGGGTGTTTCATTACTGCTTTTTATGTTTCAGGCTCAGCTCTGACAGTGTAATCAAATTGGAAAAAATATGAATCAGAAGGGGTTTTTTGGTATTTATTGAATACATGTATTGTCTTGCTACATTTAACAAAAGAAGTTTGGTTTTTTCATGTTTTCCCCTGCTCGCTTTATCTCTAGAGATTTCCAAAGAAACTCTGTTTAGCTCTGTGTTTATCAGATTTTTTTTTTCTCCTTTTCCTCTCTGAGACAGGAAGCTGAGGGTTTTGACCTCATCTGCATCTTTCCCAGTGTCAGGAGGTGGTCTGTTCAAAAAGATTCCATGACACTGATCTCTTTCTGATTTATCAGATAGCTAGGTCAATAAATAGGTCTCTACTGTTTTTTCCACAGCTGTAAAATAACCAGTGAAATCCTCTGAGAGCTAATTATCAAATCTTTTGAGTTTTTCTTTTAAGGAACAAGCATTATCTTTCTGGTTAGTGAATTCCATTGCAGTGTACTTCAGCAAAGACTTCCTAATTGTAGGAATTCTGGCTTACATGTGGCAGCTCATTTAAATAAAATGGTAAGATCAGTCTTAATAAATTTTTCTATGTCTTTTTATCAATATATATTGTCATAACCATGAAACTTTTACTTGTTGAAACTGGAGATCTGTTCCTTAATAAATTTTTCTCTGTCCTTCTACCAGGATATGTTGTCATAGTCACGAAACCTTTTCACTGTTTATAAACAGATTGTAGAGAAATTGTCATACCCAATGAATCCCGCAACTGACGAAGAATAGGATTCTTCTGTGTGACTTATGTCTATGTGAATGGTCAAGGTATGGTAGCAGACAATAAATGGACACCATTTCAGGTTTGTAATTTTTTGTCCATATCCTCCTCACAGTTTTGTGCTGCTGTGGCTAGTAGCCATGTTCTATCCTGGGTCAGGTGGTTCATTTGACATTAGATATATAACCTATCTGAAATAGCTTCATCACTGCCTAGAAGGTGTATTTTCTGACTGTCTCTTAAAGGAAATGTGGAAGGCTCCAGCAATTGCCAAGACAACTCGCTTTAAATATCTGGAAAAAGTAGAAGTAATCAAAGCACTCCTAAAAGATCATATCGTAGAATCATTGAATGGTTTGGGTTGGAAGGGATCTTGAGGATCATCTAGTTCCAACTCCCTTGCCATGGGCAGGGACACCTTCCACTAGAACAGGCTGCTCAAAGCCACATCCAACCTGACCTTGAACACCTTCTGGGATGGGGAGTCCACAGCCTCTCTGGGCACCCTCTTCCAGTACCTCATCAACCTTAAATTAAAGAATTTCTTTCTAATGTCCAATCTAAACCTACACTCTTTCAATTTAAATCCACTCCCCTTGTACTATCACTACATGCTCTTGTAAAATGTCTCCCTCCATCTCCCCTGCACATCCCCTTCAAGTACTGGAAGGGTGCTACAGGGTCTCCATAGTGCCTTCTCTTCTCCAGGCTGAACAGTCCCAGACTTCTCAGCCTGTCTTCACAACAGGTATTTCAGACCTCTGAGAATTTTCTTGGCTTCCTCTGGACATGGTCCAGTGGGTCCATGTCCTTCTTATGTTGGGGAGTACTTATGTGGCATCCAGAATTGGATGCAGTACTCCAGGTGGATATCTCATGGAAGTGGAGGGGGACAATCTCCTCCCTTGACCTGCTGGTCACACTTCTTTTGATGCAGCCCAGGACACAGTTGGATTTCTAGCCTGCAAAGGTTCATTGCTGGCTCATGTTGAGCTTCTTATGCATCAGTGCTCCTAAGTCCTTCTCTCTAAATTTGTGCTTGTGATTGCCCCGACCCAGGTTCAGGACCTAAGTTTCTGGCTACAAAAGGCCAGTCAATAGGCTGAAACTTGGAAAAAAAAAAATCTCCACAACACATCTAAACTATCTTTCTACCGTCTTTGTGATAGTTTCTGTACATTATATTATTTCAACTGAGATATTCCTTTTATAAGTTACGTATTTAATATTATTCTACTGACTACTTAAAATATGCATAATAATAAAATAATTATTTTGCCTGAGTGCTATGTTCTTAAAGCCTATTGAATATTGGAATACAAGGAACACCAGCTCTGCCTTTGACTGAGAATATGTAATTCCTCTCCTTCTATTTATTCATGGTTGTACTCATATTGTTATCAGGAACTCTTCTCCCAGACTGCTAAATTTTCCTTATATTACCTAAGCAACAAATCAAAAAATTAGGGTGTTTACTGGAGATTATGTGAAAAATATTCTACTCTGTTTTTAACAAAAAGCTTCTAAAAAGATTATTTCTTACAATTTTTATGCTGCCCTTTAAAGCACAAAAAATACACAGATGGATATCATTTATACAGAACAGAAAAAAATAGAACAAATGGCTACTTATCTTAGTTCCCTACAGAACATGTGAAGCAATAAAATCACAGAACAACTGTTGCACATACTGCCAAAAATGATCAAAAACCACTGCCACATAATATGTGTGCATACAACATGGGGACTCAGAGAAAGACAAAGTATTATGCTTTGGTCATGGTAGGAAAGACAAATCTTACTTTTTGTCATGGAGTAATGGGAATTACTCAAGCAGAGAATGAACAACAATGTTATCAAGTAGATGCCATAGATTCCTCTTGACACAGAGCCCCCTCACGCATTACTGAGTTAAGTCACACTCCACACTTTCTCTGCCTGCTGCAACTGTGGTCTCGGTGTAAATCCCAGTTGATGTTAAATAAGAAGGAGCAATTAAAATTAGACAAATGGCCCAAATTCAAAATACCCTCTAAAAACTACACCATACTATTACAGAGTCCTACACACAACAGTTTTTTCCCTGTCTGTACAGAATTAAATTTCAAATTGAATCCAAGAGCTGTATACCAATGAATGAAATGTTAGGCTTCCCCACAGCAAACAAATAAAGATTCATCAAATACATGGTGCACAAACATTTCCTTTGCATTTTTGATTAGCGCAGCTCCACACAACCCACCCCCAACTGCCTTGGGATGACCAGAAAGTACAGCGATTTCTAGCTGCTAAATGTCTCTTTTGTCTTGAAGAATTAGTGACAATACCAGGGAGAAAATCATCCCTGTTTTCAGCTGTCTTAAAACTTGTTCTTTAATAATCCCACAGGCCATTTTTGGTGAAGACCGTGTTCCAAGAAGGAAGAAATCCCTTCATTCTCTTTTAATCTTGTACACTTTCTATTCCCCCTGTACAGACAAAGTTTACCTTTGATGCTCACAACTCTGTCCTTAACAAAGACTAAAGTTAATATCAATGGCAAAGGAGGGGGTTTTATTTGCTTTACTGTTGGGTCCCACTACCAAGGGCCTAGAGAAAGGAACCAAAGAGTTCCTTTCTACTATAGTCAGTAAGAGCAAAATAAAGGTAATTAAAGTCAGAGACAAAAAAACCCCAGCAAAAACACAAACAAAACCCTCCACCTAAAAAAACCCGAGCGAAACCCAAACAACAAAAACCCTAGTAAAAAAAACAGTCTTCTCACTACTTCTATTTCAAATGCACATTAAAAGCACTTTAGTGCTTATACTGTGTAATATATATTTCTTCACTCCTCACTGAGTTTATGTTTACATTAGATTCCCTGTCTACATTCCCAATGGTACACAGTTTTGCTTACAAAAAACTTTTATACTGAAGTGGAAAAGGACATTGACTTGTAGAATGATGGGAAATGCACATCAGGAGGATGCATTCATGGAGAGCTGAACAGCTGGCCAACAGAATGAACACATTACCACAAGACTACTGGGAATTAGTGAGAGAACTAGAAAGCACAAGTACAGGACAAAGTTACATGGCATCTGATATATTTCAGCCAGATAAAGCAAAACCTATAAAAATCTCAAGAGACTGACTAGTTTGTTTAGGGGCTAAATCTCTATTCTATAGATAGAAATTTATATTCTTCTAGCTAGGAATATTTATCAAATTCACCTAAAAGGAAACTGTGATGTACTGATCTATTTTAAAAATCTGTCTTCAGAAGATTTTTTTTGTAGTCATTGTTCTTAAAGTTATACCAATTATGCATCTTGCAACCAGTTTGTTTGCTGTGGAGGACAGAGACATTTTCACATTGTAAGTGATGGGAATGAAAAATCCTATGACTGTGTCTTTTAGTTCATACTTGCACTCTGCAGATATGAATCTGCTACACTCCGGGGTACATTATTTTTCCTAATATCTGAAAAATTTTCACTGGCTACTGATAATTCCAAAATACGTTTTTTCTTTGTGAGTCAATGCATTAGAACTATAAAATCTGCCCTTCAGCTATCAAATCAGAGAGTGTGCACTTAATCTCACCATTTGATATCATTCATCACTCATGATTTATATCATGTCACTCAGCAAAGTCCCTGCAAAAGAATGCTCCTGGCCCAAACTAAAACATGACAGTGCATATGCACCTTAACGCACTAGCACAAACCTAACTAAAACCTGTTTCCCTGAGAACTGCAACTCACATTTTAAAGTTCATGTTGTTGAATAATATTCAGTTGAATGCTGATAATATAAGTTGTAATTTCCTCTTTTTGGGATTGTAGGTGGTTTAGCAGCAGGAAAGAATGTAGAATGGCTTAAAACTTAGACATGTTCATTTTCACAATTATACAATTTGGATGAAACAACAGTATCTTCCCTTACCACATGCAGTCAAATAGAAAAGTTATACAGATATCCAAAATAGATAGAATAAGTTTAAAATACAGATTTGAATTACCAGATTAAAGGATTTGGTAAGAATGCTAGTTAAAAAGAACCACTGTATATTGTAAAATTTTGCCAGTTCAGAGACTCAGAATTATGAAAGCCAAAGCATCTTTGATAGGCCTATTTAGGATTAAGCACCTTTAGTCAAACACCCTCAACAGAGTGGCAGGTAAAAAAGGTAAAAATAGATAAGGCAGAAAAGCCCCTCAATTATAATAAAAATCGTAGATAGGGATTTTTAATTTTTTCAGCAAATCAGGCCTCTGAATTGAGAGGAAACTTTTGACAATTGCCTTGAACACCAAGCTTTCTAATCCCACAAATATTATTTTGGTAGATGGGGATAAAAAAAAAATCCATCTAAGTATCAACTAAGAATCATAGTTCTTGAGGATTCTTGATGTGCATTAAATACAAAAGCAAAATGTATCCAACGAATACATGAAAGAAAGAAATCAATGCAGAAGCAAGAAACAGAAGTTAAGCTTGTGTACTCTGACATCTGTTCCTGAATTCTTTTCTCTTTTTCTGTCTCCCACTAATTGTTTGCATTGGTTTCCAGCTGGTGTATTCATATGAATACTCAGAAGTGATATTCAGATTTACAGACAGCTTGCTTCATATTTTAAAGGACTAGAATTACTTCAAGAATCAATGGGGATATTTTTGGTGGTGGCACCTTTTATTATTTTCTAACTTTTTTTTCCTTCCCCTGCAGTTGCAGAACTGTGAAATTAATGAAGTACATCTGTACTCAAAGTAAATAAATTTCTCAAGTGACTATTTTTTTAAGGTCAGTACCGTAATAGTATTTAATAATGGAACTATAATTTTAAAAACTAATAAATTTTCAGCTATTAGGTCTATGAGGACATGTCCCCCAAGTGACATGCTTTAGCAACAGTGAGGTGACATTATTAGAGGTCACAATTAGAGTTCAGAGTCTCACAGATGGTCTATTAAGTGAGCTAGAGCTACCCCTCTTCCGAGAGCACAAAAATTTCATAAGTTTTTACAACACTCCCTTAAAACGAGGGCTGGTGGAAACCATTGGGACGGAAAATCTGTTGCTATTTCAGTTGTGTATCTGGTAGATGGAAAATTTTTCAAGTCTACACAGATGGTAAATAAATTTCTGCTACATGAGGCAGTTCCTGGAATAAAGAAATTTTCTCAAATAACAAGTGCCAATTTTTTTTTCAGCAAGACTTATTTTTAACTTTCCCAAGGACTTGTTGAGAGAGCTGGAGAAGTGTCCTTTCACCTTCAGAATCCTGGTCTAAGTCCAGAAATAGCTTCTAATGTTGTTCTCAGCATAGATGAATTTTCTTTACACTCAAAAAGCCATTTCAAAGCAAAGATCAAACCTTCACAATTATATGTTGCTGCTGGTAAACATTCCCTCTGAACAGAGTGGCTAAAAAGTAAGAAATTTCCATTTAAACCCTAAGACAATAATCGATGACTAACAGTGCTGACATTTAAGCTGTCATTATTATGCTTCATGAGGCAATGCTGTTGACACAGGAGAGTTTGGACTCCATGAACGAGGCGTAATGGAAAGGACTGAGAGAGAGACCAGAAACAAAGTCACTGCAGACTCCACCCACTAAAGAAGCTGTGAAAAACACATAATATTTAGGACTGAGTACACATTTTAGGCAACTGAATGAATGCTGGACAAGAGGTCTAGGAACTACAACTAGTACTGCAATAGAAGTGGCATTTGAGAGTGTTTGGGACCACTCTCCCCTCACACCAAAGTGGAGCAGAGTCATGGAAGTCACTCACCCATTTCGCCAACAGCTTCATATTCCCTTCCTAATCTCTGCCTGTGACTACAGAGCTCTGCTTGGCTGCTCCCTTGAAATCAAGCCCTGTAAAATGATGACACTTGCAAGGAATAAAATACACATTATTTTCATGTCATCAAGTAATCTTTCCCTTATATGCACATAAGCTTGAAATGGCTAAAATTCTCAATATTGCACTCAGGTTTGTACATAAAGTAGGGAAAAAAACCCCAACAACAAAGCATTTGTGAAAAGTCAAGAGCATAGGGAAGAATCAATGTTCTTAACACCCTGATTAGAAGACTCTGGATGAAAAAGAATTTTTTCTTTGTGTTTGACAGAGAGTATGGATGAACTAGAGAAAAAAATTATGGACA
>JAYDZK010000202.1:43634424-43647457 GCA_034509185.1 Euphonia xanthogaster | reverse complement strand
ATTCTAATTTAAGGCTACTGTTACTATTCCCAAGAGAGCAAAATTAAGGAATATACGTATTTCTTCTGAATCTGATTAAAGCTGGTTTCCCTGTTGTCATAACTATTCCTGGGCTTCAGTCTGCAAAAGCACAATCCATCGATTTAAAACATATCTTGCAAAAGAAGCTACAGTAAAATTAAAACACAACATTTCTAAAAGCTTAGTAAAATGTTTGTGAAATGTGATAAATTACGAGTCCTGAAGAAGATTTATGCACAAGAATATTAATCAAGGTACTACAAAGTATTAATATAGAAGGTATTAGTATTGAAGAACTTCTTCTCAAATTATCTTTGATATTAGTGATATCGAAAAAGACCTGGGAACAGAGTGGTCCACTGGGAGTCATTTTCATGAGCTGAGAAAGCTTCGTGTAATTAAGAGTGGAATTCTCACTTTACATAGAAAATCAATTGTTTTTCACATCTTTATTTTCTGGTCTTATCCCACCTCTAAGATAGTGGAAAAAGGTCTCGAGAGACTCTCTCTTCTCTTATTCACTCTCTGGCAATTTCGCTTCCTATAAAAAGCCAAAACAGTATAGTGCTCATTTACCACTTGATCTTCTTGTCATCATCTACCAAGCAGTAGAGCATTTGTAAAGAGGTGAGTTTAACATGCTGGAACAAATTCAGTAGATGTATTGAGGTGTAATATGCACATAGAATCGCTAGTAAATCTGTGTGAGATAAATAAAATTTGGCCTTTATCAGAAGAAAAGTGTTTTTCAGGGAATCTGGGTGTAGGAAACTAGTTTGATTTAGATTACCAAAGTTTGGCTTCTGGCTGTGCTTTTTCATTTTCAATGTAATAAATGTGTCAGCTTTTAAAATATTTTGAAGCTAAAATTGCATGCAACGCAAGCCATGAGCTTTAGCACTGCTGAATTTTTTCATGCCTTCATATCAAACAGCCATGAATCACATATCAATGATTAGCAGTGCATGCAAACCATCTTTTTTTTAAGAAGCTTGAGGATAACATCCAAGAGATTCAAACACATAGTGCATGAATATAATCAGCTCCTTAAAGATCTTTTCTGTTGGGTAGATGAGATAATTCATTATTAAAATATGCAGGATATTCAAATAGAAACATTTGTTTAATTGGATATGCTGTGTGAAAAAAAATAGGAAGGAGGCAACTTACAGAAAAGGATAAATAGACTTCTGTTTAACATAAATACATATTGTGTTTGCTCTTCTAACCTTTACGTAAGGTGAGAGTGCAAAGACAGAGACTTCAGATATAAGAGTTATTGCTGGAGCATTGAAGGACATCTTCATGTTACAGTGAGCCAATTTCTCATTAGTGTCATGTGCATAAACCAAGTTCTTGTGTTCATTGTTGTAAAAGCTTTAGACATCAGCTGTGACAGTTATGAAAAACAGCGAGGATCTGGTATACATTTGCCATACATTTACCTCAGCACACACAGATGCTCTCACATGTATTGCTGCCGAGATTTTTTTCAAAGGAGGAAGAATATCCCTCTAAATTTGAATTCATAACCATTTTTGGCCATATCCACTGGAGCTTGGAATAGCTTTTGGCAGCAGAAGCAGTATTGTTTCATTTTGTAAAGCCATATTCAATACACCGTGTGTATTTTCTGTGGCATAAGGCTCTTTGCCTTTACAAACCTTTTATGTCACCTTTGAGAGAGAGCAGTAAAAGGAAATAAGTGTGAGCAACATATTTTAGGTGTTTCAATCATAGGTACAATTATGGCGGGAAGCAAAAAAAACCCAAACAACCAACAACAAAAAAAAACCCTACCAAACAAACCAAAACAACAAAAAACCCTAACCAAAGTAAAACACCAAGAAAAAATCCCACAATAAGCTTTGCAGATGGCTTCCACCTTGCTGCAGTTCAGCTCACAAGAAAGGTTCTCTTTGTTCACTTTTAACTATCGCATGGGAATTGGTTGGATGCCTGTGGACTAACCCACCACCAAATTGCCATGGTCAAGTACTCCTTGATAGCAGTGGCAAAGACTACATTGCTGTAAAGCCTCAGCTCCCAGACCTGGCCAGGGTAGGCTGTTCTTCTCTGTCTCCTTCTTTGACGCAGCAACACAAAAAATCTTTTACTTTTAGCATAGGTCATGTCTGTAGTAAACAGTTGTGCTTAAAAAAGCTGTTCTGCCACTGCTATGGCATAAAAGGCTCCTTAATACAGGCAGCAGTGCTTTAGTGCTGTCTTTTCTGATTACTGCTAAGTACTGTTTTTGGATGGAAGCTGTATCTCAGTGTGCCTCTTAGATCTCTCTGTTTTCACTTGAAGGTTAATTCAAAGTGAGCATTATGCTTGTGAAAGTGTGAGAGAAACAGCTCTAGGAAGCAAATTCCTTTTCTAAAAGTTTTTTTCATTTAACCAACAGAAAAGTGTGTTGTGGACAGTGATGTCAGGTAATCCAGGATGTTTTGTCCAAGTGTCTTAACCCCACTTCCCATTTATTAAAGAATTTATGTGCTATTCATTCACTTCCCTCAAAATTTTGATGTTAATTACAAATCTGGTGCCATTTCAGCAAGTGGTCATTGGCCCATTTAACATGACCTACCACTGGCTATTTATAGAGTGCAGACAGTAAATAACTGGCCAGTAAGGAGTTTTTAAAGATTCATTTAAAAAGTAAAACAAAAAATGCTTTAGAAGTTTTCTTCCAATCAGTACTGCGGAACTTGTCAAAACTAGAAATCTCTGAGTACACATTGCATGAAACTAAAGCTCTCTAGACTGGTCCCAAGAAGCATGTAGATGATTTTGGTGAAGCAGTAGTGTGTGACTACCAACTGCTTATAAATACAAATACTTTCATTACCATTTTAGGTAGCTCAGCTCCAAGCATAATTTGATGTGCAACAGTCTCTTGGTTTGCAGTCTAGACGACACTGCCTTGAAAATTTATTGCTGAACATTGTCACAAAAATCTGCCAAAGTAAAATTTGCATAAAGGTTATACTGTATTGGCCTGGCAATCATCCCATCCTGTTCTGAACTTGTTTTAAATACTTTTCACATTGTTTGAAATACATCTTACTTCAGTCCAAACACAAAGGAAGTCTGTCGGAAAGCATTCTTTAGCTTCCCAGATGGAGATAATATTTATGATACATATTTTTGTGAAAGTAATGGAGAAAATTCTTGGTCATGTTACCACAATAATAGGAGTGTTTTATGACCACTTTCTACTAATTACCATAGACAACACATATAATTTCAAAAAATGTAAATCCAACAGTCTCAGTGCATTTATATTTTTGAACCACATTTTCATTATTGAATGGTAAGTTTAGAAAGGAAGTTTTCACTGCAGAAAAGAGAAACAAATATTCATGACAGCCAAGAAGGTTTCCTTTTTTTCCAAAGAAATCCTACTATTTGTTTTGCTTCACTTGCATCTCTTGCCAGATTCTTCCCAATGCCTTCAAAACCATGACCATTTAATACCAATCTGCAAATGCAGCAAATTCCTTGTGGTGAAGAAACTGTGGATTTCAGTAATAATTGCTCACTGTACTAATACTACATACTGCAGCTCTGAGTTGTGGGTAGGAGTTAACCTTTCAAAGAACTGTTGTGGCTTAAGATCTCTCGCTAATTTTTGGATGGTGCTCACATTCACATTATGATTTTGGATAAACAGACCCATGCTCTTCTCCAAAACCCCTAGAAAGTTTGAGAATCTTTAAAAAAACCTATATAAAGTTTGAAAATTATAAGAGATGCAGAAATGGAACAACAACAACAACAAAAAAATCCGAATTCCACACCCGATAAAATAGATTTCCAGTGTTTGAAAGATCATCCTTTAAAAGTGATAATTACATTTCCAGTAGTTGCACTTGCCGTTGTCCTTTACGAAACTAAGAAAAATAATGTCCTAGATGCCAAGATTATATTATCTACCTCTGTATATGAAAATGAAGCTACTCTGGCATAAGTGAAGGTCTGAATTGTACAGGAAATATAGTTGGAGAACCATATGATTTGAAGAGAATTTTACTATTATATTACCTCTATTGTAACTAGCTTCTATTGTCTCTAAAGTTACAAGGTATAACACCCAAGGTCAGCAAGGTGCTTTAGCACCCTCTAAGAACACAGTAGTTCCACTGACATCCATTAATTCTTTTTCAATGTCTAGATTTAAGCAGCTGGGAGTTGGCCTTCCATGACCATAATGAAGCACAGAAACCTTAGTCTTCTAACAACCATCCAAATAACATTCATGACTGTCCACACTTTCAGAATTTCTAATGATCATTACAATTTTAGAGGACAATTTTCTTCCCTGGTTGTTGGATTCCTCCACTAGAATATTTGCAAGATGACAATCTTTAAAAATACTCAGTGGGAAAACAAACTGTGAGAAGTGACTGCATTTATTTGTCATATTTTGCAAAGGAATAATTAAAGATAATTCACTCGGAAAATCACCAACTTTTAAAACTGTCATCTTACTCTGACTGACACACGTTTGCAGACTGCATCTCAGAAAAAGGTAAATATAATTCCCAGTTGCAAAATCAGAATACAACAAAACACATATTTCCATTTTAATTAATGTTTCCTGCACATTTCTGTTATTTTTTCTTGCTTTTATCTTCTATGCTTTTTTTTATGTTGATCTGTCTGAGTTATTGTTGCTGTACAAGCCTAACAAGCCTATATCCTACTGCTTATGTAGCAATAGTACCGGCTGGATCCCTGTGAAACCACCTTCTATAAAATAGAAATAACAAAACAAGTGTAAGAATCTTTAAAACTAAATTTAAAAAAATGCAAAAAACCTGAATCATTAAATTATCACCATCCAAAGAAGACAGAATTGAGGTGAAGGGAGATTAAGACTTTGCAGAGACATACTGGTGATAGGGCTGGAAACTCCGGTATGCAAACAGCAATAAAATAAGAAAAATACCAACAATGTTTGATATTATTGCTCACAAGAAGATCATGCTACTTTTAAGTGCTTAGATGAAAAGGATCATGCAATGAGAATAGATGTCACAGAAACAGTTGCAAAGAAACAATTTCAGTGAAACAGGTACCTCCTGTGGTTTTTTTGTGAAGCTTTCCTACTGCGTCTCTCATGTACCTTAGTATGAGCCAACAAGCAAAGCTCCCTAAGTTTCCTGTGAAATTAGCTTATGGTGATACGAATAGAAGCTCCTGGAAGAGCCCAACTTCCTAACTTGCCCCAAAAATCAGTCAAAAATTGTGAAACAAAATGTAATTCTGATCGTAATGGAAGAGTCAGCCCTCACATCTCATAGACATGCATAATAATCAGGAAGCAAATATGGATGGAAAACTCTGAATTCAAGTAAGTAATTTTTTTTGCTTTCTCACATTAGTATAATTGTTGAAATAAAGAAATAAAATTTATTGCAACAGAACAGGAAATGTAAAACCATGCTTTAAAACTTCACAGCTTTCCTGTGGGGAAAAGGCACTGTTCCAAAGACATGCATCATTCCAGGTAACCTTCTACCCAGGTCTCTTCTGACATTTCTGCCAGTCTCCTGTTAATCTTACTCTTTAATTAATTTTCCTCTTATTGGCACTGGCAGCCATTGTTGTGCAGACATTTGTTGTGTCCTTAAGCATCCCTTGCAAATCACACAGTATTTGATCTTGAAAACTGGATTAAAGTAGCAGCAACTATAATGAGCATTAGGAATAGCCCTGACTCTTATATTTTCTGGCCTTGCAAGAATGACTTTGAGATTACATTATCTATTTGAAACTGGAAAGCTTCTAAGCAGACCGCCGTGAGGAACTACATTGTCCTACAGGAGAGAAATGAACAGTCACAGTTGTTTCTGTAGCTGTTTTCTTCCTGTTTATGTTGAATGATCTTTAGGAATAAAATTTTAGAGGAGGGGATTGTGGAAGAACAATGAAATATACAGAACAAGCCAAGATTTGTTTCATAAGTGGAGTTTGTTAACATTTTTTTAAACTTCATGGATTTTTATTCAAACTATTTAAAGCCAGACTTTACAATGTTAATTTTCTACTCCCTTACTGATTCATCATTAAAAAGAGCTGTCTGAGACATATTTTAAAAATTGCATTCACAAAATGCTGATCATCACTTGCTGCAACAGCACAGCTGTAATTGTGCTTGGGAAGTGAGTGGGGAGAACTTACTGGGAAACTATATGCCTCAACCCTCCTTTTTATACTGGGGCTGAATAAAGTAGTTCTTTTTTGTGTTGAAAAAGAGCTGAAATTGATTTTTTGGAGTTCTGCTGCATTTGTGAACCTTCTCAATATGCCCCAGCAGGGATTTTCCTGTCTTTGCCTAAGCTTGATGAGATGAGCAGTTTGGAGAAAACATAAAATGGAGCACACGCAAAAGTTTGACAGATTCTTTATGAGATAATGGCCATTTTCTTACATTTACAAATCAGTGTATAATATTTAATTAGTCTCCTTTTGTGGGTATTCTCTTAATAGCTGGTGTTCTTCTAGTTTTGTATAAAAGTGTTTGCTAAAAGCTCTGTTGCTTTTTACATGTGAAAATACATGTGAGCTGTTTTGATACCCCTAGCACTACAGTTTGCTCTTTAGTTCCAAATATTATTTAATGTACAATTCTGTAAAGTAACTATTTTAAAATCAAAATTTATTTAACCCAGGAAAGCATACAGGAGGGTCTAGCTGGTTTATCCACATACAGTTAATACGTTTATGTTTCTGCTACTTGGAACCACTGATGATAAATTTCATGTTGTGGATGAACTGAATTGATTATCAAACTGGGAACAGCAGGAAAGCTTGATTATTTTGTTTCTTTTAATAAGACCTAATATCATTAACTTCTCACAATTAAATTCAGGTCCTTCCTATTTCCGAGCCTTAGGAAGTCTTTCTGAGAAAGCGAAGGCAAAGAGGGTGCTGTGCTTTGAACATTTGAACCCTGTTGACTTGAGGGAGCAAAGAATGCTGCAACAGCTGGACGTGTTTGCAAAAAGCATCTTCAGTGTCAGTACATCCATCATGACTAAAGCAATTTACTGCAATGGAGTTAGTGCTGGTCAAAGATGCTATACTTTAAGCCCTTAAGCCCTCGGACCTTCATCCGTCTGCAGAGCAAGCATATCAGCTCCACACTGTCTCTCACCTCAGCTCTGGTTTGAAGACAGCTGATCTAAAGATAAGAGGGAAGGTCATGCTCTATTGCCACAATTAAAAACAGTTTAAAATATGTTAACGAGGAACAGATTTGAAAAAGGATTTAGTACCAGCAAGAGCAGGAGTCTACTTAAAGGTCCTAAGTTTTATTTGTCATGAAGATGCCTGAAGATCAGCACTTTTCTATGATCACCCAAGGTTCTACCTGAAGATTTGGGTGCCCAAATACCTTTTAGCAATTCATTTCCATGTACCTTTTCCCATATTCTGACCTTTATGGGCACATGATTGTGTGCAACTATAATTGACACAGCATTAATCAGACAGTGGTGTGTTTTAGGCCTTAACTGCACTGCTTGAACTGCTGACCTTGAGAGAAAAGGTTTTATATGCCATTCCCAATCCCTTAAGTCTTCCTGTCACTGCAAAGCAAATACTTGGCTTTTATGGATGGATTCAGTTTCAAGTCTGCAGTTTTTAGAATGTTTTCTTAAAATTACAAAAGTGGCTTTCAGGGGAAGTTTGTAAACATAGGCACATTTTTCATTGCACACTATTACCAACACAGACAGGCTTTTGTAAAATAGTGCATGCTTAGATATAAGTGAAAAAATCCCTTATGAAGGAATGTTGCTTGTAGAAGTGTCCTGTGAACTTAGAGATAAATAATACCCCAAACAATAGCAGATCATATATTTTCCCTTTTGCCATTCATGTTACAGTGGTTGGCAAAGATTTCTTTAACCAAAGTAGAATGAGGACTCCTCAAGATTTACAGACTCCATCACCTTTTACATTACACATGATTTTGCAGTTGTTGCAGGTCAAACTTCCTTGAAGAAACTCTTTGTTTTGATCCTTTTTATGCTCATCTCATTCCTTAGTTTTTCTCACTATTGTCTCTGTGGAATTTTTATAATTTGTCCTTTAAAATATTTAATTGCACAAAGACAAATCATACATACATTCTTAAATGTTATTTTCATGAGTGTACATTTAAAAGATGAGAATGTGACCCCAAAACAAGATCCAAGGAGATACATGGAAACTAGCATCAAATCAGAGCTATTAAAAACTATAGCATGCTTCATCTTGCTGATGATATGAAATGTACACATCAATATCAACAGATATACTTCAAAAGAAAATTTAATGCCAAAGTAAAGCAGCTGAGAAATTATTATCATAGACAATTAGTTCTCAACTACGATGTTAGCATTTCTGGTACTGGTTGTCATATTTTTGTTTCTTGTTTGTAACTCTGAGGTATACTTACTGAGAGAAATTTGGACAGTTACTGCATTAACTGTGATTGCATAAACTTCCAAAAAAAGACTGGCTTGGAGGGCTTCTGAAGCCTTTGGCAAAACTTGCTTACATCTTCTCACCTTGTTAATCTAATGTTACTGTTACCAAAGGTTCTAGACAAGAAAGCAACAGCCAGCAGCTCAGGATGCTGTGTGGGCACAGAGTACTTCAGATATGTGAATTTGTGCTCCAGTGAAACAGCTTCTGAGGCACTGCAGCTGACAGATGAAACTCACACAATTAAAAGAAACCAGATGTAAAAAAAAAACCAAAATCCAGACAAAAGAAGCTGGATGATGTCAAATAAAAAAAGGCAGAGAGAAGAAAACAATTACAAATTGGTTATTAGCTAGAATAAGCAGCATAACTGGGAAAGCCAGACTTTAAGATAAATTCCATAGTGCTACAATCAGCACATCTCCTTCCATTTAAGCCAAAGGGAGTTTTATTGCCAAGGAATCTCTCCGTTAAAATTTTGTAATGATACCCTTCCTTACTCGGTGAAGACAGTGAAACCCTCTGGTTGCTTTAAAATTACAAAATATTGTTTCAGAGTCAGCAATACTTGTTTTTGCAAGAACATATGCTCATGGGGCTGAGCTAAAGACCAAAGGACTACTGCAAAATATTTCCACTCCTTTTTTTCTCTTTTAAAATCTTGCACTTTTCCCTTGTACTGTCTTTTTCAATAAGACTTCTAAACCCCTGGACACAATAAGTTTTCCTAAGATGAATTAAATAATGATAGAAGCAGAAAAAAAAAAAAGAAGACATATACTCATTTATCCTTGAGCAGTATATATTAAATATACAAAAAATATATATAAAGTGAATATAAGGTACCATCCAATTCATAGCTCAGCAATTTTCAGACCTTAAAAAAAGCTCCTAAAATTTAGTTGTTGTATAGACATATTTGTCCTGAAACTGTTTGAACCTGATAAATTAATGAAACAATCACTTTTTCTCTCCAGTTAATTAGGCACAGTATCGCCATCATCAGAAACTGGGGGAAAGTATTTGAGAAACGCTCTGCAGTCTAGAAGCATCCTACCTTTCTTTTGCGCAGTTTCACTTGATTGTCTGAATATTCGTGTGTGGTCAAATGATTCCTTACATGTAAACACTGAATGTCTTCTGCTGAACTGACATTTGAAAGGCATTTGTTTTCAGGGGCCACTTGAGGTTCTGTGAAACCACTTTTATCCAGACCATTTTCCACTGCCGGGATGCAAGAGCAAGGAGGAGATTGCATAAGGCCGTTGCTGGGTTGCACTGCTGAGCAGAGCTGTCCCTCACTACTGGTGTATGATTCAGAAGAAATCCCACTCTCTGCCACATTGCACTCAGACTTTCCAAGCCCGTCTTTGAAAGCATCAGATTTCCGGCGCTGTTGTGCAATTACAGCAGTATGAAGCAGCTGCTTCCCAGACATAATGACTTCTTTCACATTTGGAGAATTGATACAATTTTCCTTCTCTACATCTACTACTTCATTTAAGGCTTCATAATTGCAAAGCTCCAGGCTTTGGCCAATACTGCCACAAACATCTTCTTCTTTCCTCTCCTCTTCAGGAACTGTGTCACAGCCAGGTTCCTCACTTATATCTCCACCGATTCCAGATGATTCAGCTGCCTTGTTACTCTCTGTTATTGGTACCATCTGTGTTAAGGAGCCTGCTCCATTTAAGCTGTGCCCTTCATCTTTGGGTTCACTTCCTACAGCAGTGATGTGGTAATTAACACTATCCAGGCTGAGTGCAGAATAGTCATCATTGTCATCAGACACATGGACTAGAGTTTCTGTGCTTGCCTCCAGAAAATGTTCCTCGTCCTCATGGTTATCATTTTCATCCACCTCCTTTGACACATTTCCCAGCTGCCTTTCAGGGAAGCCAGTCACCTCTCCACTATAGCAGCACTCTGGAAATGAAGCACATTTTTCTTTCCGGTCCATGCTCAAAACCTCATCTTTTTCCATACTTGTCTGCAAGTTATCAGCTACAAGTCCGTGACGACATGCTGTATTATACTCCACAGGCTCCAAAGCCAATCCCATCCACTGGGTCACATGCTCTTCCCAGCTTTTCTTTCTGATTGCTAGAGACATGTCATAACAGTTCAGCAGCAGACTGCAATGTACCTTCCACAGAGGACCAGAGGAGATGTCATGGCTGCTGTGCACTGCTCCTCAGGGAGAGAAGGTTTCATCATTTTAACATCTGCAAGAAATAAAAAAAAGACTGTTATTGAATCAACTCCAAATAAAAAAAAAAAAAAAGAAAGAAAGGGAAGGAACAGTTTAAACAAAAGTGTAAAACAAGATAAGACTGTGGGACCAGAAGGACAGGAATTTAAAAGACTGTTTTGTTTAAAGTTTTAATACTTTTCATACAAAACTTGACGGCACTCATAATTCAGTATAACATTTTTTTCTGATTACTTTCCAATATCAAGTAAACAAAAATGCTATAAACAGGCATATGGACAAGCAAGTAGCTCCAGAGGCAAAATTTTACAACAAGCTCCTCTTAACTGTGTCTCTCATAAGATAATAATTTCAATGGGTATAAATGACATTATAGCTTATAGTTGCTTTGTAACTGTATTTCTTGCTCATCCACAGATAGCTGTGGAGTGTAGAATTCTGTCTGTTTATCAGAGAGGTAGAGAACAATTGAGGATTTTTCCAAATTTACCAAATGTATAAACTACTTATCTTCTGAGTATCTTTGGCCCATTCGGTGGCTCTTATTCTTATTGTTATTGTTCATTCTCTTCAGGCCAAGTTGTAATTACAAATGTTACATGAAACTGCAGAGTAAATCAGTCGTTGTGTAGTAATAAAAAAAATAAATCATAGAATCATAGATAAGCTTGGGTTTGAAGGGGCCTTTAAAGGTCATGTAGTCTTACTCTCTAAAATGCAACACTTGGAAAACCACTTTAAGTTTTTGGTGTATTTCCTCATTCAAATGCATTATATAACCTGAACCCTGCCACACACCCCTCCTTGCTGAATATTGTCATGATCTTCTAGTGTAAGGCATGGAGAAAACTGTTATTTGGAACAGGGCTCTCCAGAAGGGAAGACTGTGAGCCACCCTGGTTGGCTGTAGCTTTGCTACTCACCTGGACTGCCTGGCTCTGCCAGAGGCCCCTGTCCCTGCTTGGATTTCTATGTGGGGAATTTTCACTGATTGCTGCATGAGGCATTCTGTATGATGGCATTTGAGATAATACATTAATCTTGTGTCATTGCACGTGTATGCTAGCACAAAGAAAATATCTCATATTAATTTATGAATTATAAAATAAAATTAACAAGTTCACTGTCAAAGAAGAAAACAAAACTTCTGGCTCATAAAATGTTAGAAGTTCAAGGAGCAGACACTTCTACTTTTCACTCCCTACACAAGAACTGTCAGCGCTTAGCATGGATCTGGTTATTGATTTCAGCAATAAAGAAGATTAAGTAGTGAGTTTGCTCTGGGTCATTTCAGTCCACTAAGGCAAATTCTGATTGCCCACCAGGCCACAAAGCTGCCTTGACAAATCACATGCCTGAAAGTATAAAAGTATTTATCTTGAAAGAAATGCAGAATTATGCCTGGGCAACTGAACCTCCATAAATTATGCCTTGACAAACTGACTTTCAGGATAGGCTTGTACACAGTCCTAGATCTTTAACCTTCTTTTAGGAATGGCAAGCCTCATTTCACATTCACATTTTCCACCTCGGTGGAGACTGCTTAAAAAGAACATATATTCATAGAATATATGAAATTCCATGCACGAGTCATTAGTGTGTGGGAGGCTGTGCAAAATGGAAAATAACACACAGGCCCAGGCCAAAAAAATTACCTGGTTTTAGAGACAAATTTTAGTTGTAAAAAGTTAACACAATTTTATTATTCTCTCTTCTTTCCTGATCAAATATGAGATGAACCCTAAATATTAAAATCTAAAGTCAGATTATTGTATAAATTATAGCACATTCTTATTCTGATTTAATCTTTATTTCTAAGTGCGTGTGGTCCAAAATTGTCAGAGTGAAAAATCAAGAATGAAAATACCTTCAACTTCTGCTGCACCTTTTCCTGATGGGCACTAAAGCTCTCAATTAAAATAATTTTATAGCCACCACAGTGTTTTGTTTTGATCTTTGAAGAGAGGCATGTTTACTAGAAAGGGCTCAATAATTTCTACTGTCCTCCATGAGCAATATTTTGGAGTTGCACGTTGGTGCAACCCATTTGCAGATTCCCTTTCTTCCCCTGCTAGAACACTACCTTCATCTGCTTTAGAGAAAATCAAACATGGTTGCTACAGCCATAGAGGGACATTTCTGACAACAACTGAGAAACATAGTAGAAGTTAAGGGTACAAAGCTAAAAAATGCAACTTCCTAATGACATACATGCATCCACCGACCTAATTAATGCACATAAGGCAGGCTCTCAGTGAGTTAATGGGAATGTGTTAATTTTCCTGCTGCTACATGGACTTAGAGAAGTGGGAGAATAGA
>JAYDZK010000202.1:43623103-43634374 GCA_034509185.1 Euphonia xanthogaster | reverse complement strand
GGGGATGAAAACCAAATTTTAATTTAGGACCCTTTCTCTTTTACTAGCATTATCACTAGCTTTGGCTGCCTCATAGACTGCAGAAAAATTATTAAACAAAGAAATATAAAATACTTTGCTTGAAATGCAAGATGAATAAATATACTACGTGGGCACTTTTATTGTTCTCTAATAAATGAATGTGTGTTAGCACTTATTATGAAAATCCACAGTACATATGTCACCTCTCCAGGCAGCTTCACCAGCAGTTCCTGAGATCCCCTCATTCCCATGGTGCATGAAGGAGCTCAGAGCTTGGTGACAGCTTACTTTTCTTCTGCTCCCTCTTCACTCCTCAAAGACCATGTTAAACAATTCAGCTTAGAAATTATTTTCTTGCTCTAGTTGCTTGACACCTAAGGGCTGACAAGAACATTTCTTTTCTTTTTTACCTATTTGTTCAGGGCAACTTGTTTCATTTCACTCACTTGCAAGCACATAAGCTGTGCCTCGGAGGGTTCACTGCTCCAGACCTCTGGAAGAGATTCTCTGCCAGAGAACCAAGTGCACTGCCACTTTGCAGTGGCAGAAGAAAGTGTTCCTGCCTCGATCACTGCTTTTCTGCTATTGCTACTCATTTTATTTTTTTTCCTTGACATGGAGCATCTTTTACCATCTGAGAAATGCCCCTTCAAGTCCATTTGTACTTTTGCCCTAGGGAAGAAGTATCCCCCTTTCTCACTTTCTATTCGTGCCATGCCACAACTAGAAACCTTGATATCTGATTTCTGCAGAATTTTAAGACTGTCAGATGAAGCATTATCAGTCTGTTGAAATGTTTTGCAGAGTGAAAACACCTTTTCTTCTGATCAAAACATCTATCAATAGGATACTGTCTACTCAGCTGTTGCTATAATTCAGGCATATATTTTGCTTTACTTTTCAACAACACTGTTTGGTATTGCTTAGTACTATTAACTTTGTGAAGAACAAAAATTTGAAACAAAAATTACAAAGGATAGAACTTCTGGGAAAAATTTCTTGATTCTGGGTTTGAATTAAGGAATATTGGCAATGTTGACCCAATGAAGGTAATTCTTGACCTATAGGAAGTGAAACTGAGCAGTGGGTCATCATACTGCAGCAGAAGCCCATTCAAGAAACCTCTATGATGCTTCACATTGTTTACAAAACTAGATGTTAATTTAGATGGATTTTGTAACAATTTACTGCCTATCTCACTGTAAAATATAATATTAGTGAAAAGTAGGGCAAACCATCAGGTTAGTTTATTTTTGGAAACTTTGTGTCTCGTCTTACAGAACTGAGTGACTTTACAACTGAAAAAGCAGAAAATGATGATGAACTGGTAGGCTCTCTTATAATTAGCCTGTCTAACATTTTCCTTCAATTACGATTCCTGTAATTTTATTTTTTTTCAGAAAAACTCATATTAAACTGCTTGCAGCAGGAGTTCAAATACAGACAGAGAATTTCTTTTTTATCATGAAATTTCATTCAGATTTGGCTGTGCTACACATTTTTCAAGATATGTTTTACCTTCTCTTGCTTCCCTCCTCAAGGAAAAATGACACTTTACAGGAACTATCCTTACACAAACCCAATATTACGACTGACACCTGTGAAAGCTGCAATGGGAAGAACTGAGTCTTGGAGCTAGGGGGAGAATGGAAAGGACACTTGAGTATCAGGAGCTGAGGCTGTGCAGACCTGTCAGAGCAGCTTCCCTTCTGGGCCTTAGGACAGGACACATAAACATCTCAGTTAGAAGAATGCAAAGGCAGAAGCACACAACCAGGGCTCTCTGGTCCTACATCTTGCCCCTCAAGCTTCCAGGAGATGGGAGTGGATCCCTGTTTTTTCCAGAGTGGAAGAAAGAGATGAGGAAAGAAACATGGGGCCATGCAGCAATAGCAACCATCACTCAAGCCCAGGCAGTGAACCCCAAGCCACGAGGAGCGAAGGACTACAGCAAAAGCAGCCCTAAGACAGTGCTGTGCAGGACACTTGGTGGCATCTCTGTAGGGCCAAAGCAAGCACTGCCACTGACCCAGGCATGACATCTCTGTTGTCTCCACCAATTCCTCCATTCTGACAATTCATTGCACCAAATTTGACTGCCATCTTGCAATAAATAGAAAAGCTTTGGAAGGAAGTTGCAGAGAACACAGGACAGATCACAAAGTCTGTGGCAGGAAAGTTTCTGAGAGGGCAACCCAGGCAGTACAGCCCTACCATCATGGCAGTGGAATTTAATTTTTTGCTAATATTTTACGCAAGATGCAAATCTTTTCTTAAAAAAAAAAAAAAAAAAGGCAAAGCATTAGCTTATTAATGTAAACAAAGATGAAAGACTGTTTCGTTACATTTTTTACATAGCAGGAGTATGTGAGCAATGGAGATCAAGCAGAAATATTTATTTTGTTATCATTATTTTATCTTCATTGGTCTGTGACCCCAGTCAGCAAACTTTGTTTAAGGAAGTCTAAGTGAACAGGGTCTGTTTCCTATAAACTCATCTTGCATCTCCTGGTCTGGCTTGCATTCAGCTCTTTCAGTAACTCCATACCAATCTCTGACACAGAATGTTGTTTACAAATAATTTGAGATAAAACATAAGCTTCTAGGTCTTCACTCAGCTATTTATTTTAAAAGATCTCCTGCTTTTAAAATGCAATCCTTAATTTTCTTATTTCCTGGACATAGACCACCTTTTGGATTTCACGGAAAGGGAGGCTCACCTTGTCTGAAGTTTCTGTATGAGCAACATTTGCAATGCAGGGGTTTAGACCATGCTAAACCCTGCTGTCGTAGAGTAGAAATATAAGGATTGTTTTTTGTGGGGTATTAATCTAGTCAATACCAGATGGAATTTTTTTCTGATTTCTTTAATATTTAAAATCAAATGCTAAAACCAGTTTGAACTTTTAATTACTTAAAAATATTTACAACTTTATGCTAAAAATCAGAATTAGCATAGTACTCATAAAACAAGTATGTCTTCAGAATGAAATAATAAAACAATTTAAATGTTTTCTATAACTTTTAATGGTCAGGTTTGCATGTGTAGAAATGTGAGCACAGACTATTAAATATAGGTGTTGCTGTTTTTTTTACAGATAAACACAAATGTGTGCCAATGTTGTCCTTTCACAGGATACTTGTCCTTTTCTTTGATAAGATCCTACTGTTGGTTTCCAGCAATGAATCAGTGGACAGAAATAGAGAGGAACAGTACTAAGTCCAACATAAAACATTCCTTCCAGCATATCCTACCATGCAGGATTTTAAAATTGCTGCCCAGCTATAGATCAAACAGCACACAATTGCTAACACCTCCCTGATAAGTTTTAGGAACCAACTCCTGTTGAAGTATCTGTTAGGAGAGATTCCAAGAACATAAAGTGATTGGGAACCAAATATTAGAATTGCATAACAATACTCAAATGAAATATAATTGAACTTGTAACTCTGAAAGGTGTCCAAGAACGCATGTAGAGGGGGCAAATCTGGGGAACTGCAAAAGGGGCATTCTTCCAAGCTAATGGCAAATGCCTTTGGGGTCCAGATGAGCTTTACTCGAGAGAGAGACACAGAGCCAGAAGGGATCCTGAGCAGGGACTGGAGTAGAGGTACAGAGGAAGTACAGCCTTTCTAGGATAAGAGACTTTTTCCAATCTTCCTCTCTCTGATCATTAAAAGGAAGAAAAAGCAGAGGGATTTCTGGCCCTCAACCCCCCCATCTCCCTACTAGGCCTCATGAGTGGTGTCTCCAGAGTGAGAAGATGGCAGAAACGGGGAAGGTCTCTGCACACTTAGCCTTGGGTTGCTGTGAGCAATGACTGGATAAAAAAAAGGCTGGTTTAAAATCAAATAAAACAAAGAGGACTTGATTGTGAACTACATACTTGCAAATCTGATTTCCATATGCATTAAATTGGCTAAAATATCTAATTAATAACCAAAATATAAATTAGCAAAAATAAGAAATGAAATATAAAACCAGAAGTGAGAATATGTGAATGATTTATTTATTTTTATATAAAGAGGGAGGTTGTTCATAGTTTTGTGAAGGCAGGTATTAAAAACTGGTTTTTTTATATTATTCAGAATAAGAAAAGAAGTAAAACGATAAAATTCGCTAATTTCACCAAATTGAAATGGAGAACTAGGAGATTAAACTGCATATGAAACTCTCTGTACTAAATAAAATGGCATCCAGTGATTAAAAAATACTTCTAATTATAAATGACTATTAAAAGTTTATTAAATCATCTACCAATCCAGAAAACAAACCCAAAACTAAGTTGCTGTGGCTGTTAATCTGCAACTGAATTTCAAGTTCAGTTAAAATTTAAAGATACATAGCACAATAGGCAAAAGGAGAGGCTGAGCATACAGCGACATCATAAAAAATATTTTCTAAATTCTTGTTATGCAATGAACTGAAAACTGCATGTAATGATGGTAATTCCATCTCAAAACCAGAAATAGAGTAGGAACACATACAGGAAAAACAACAGAAAGAATTAAAAGTATGGTATCGCTTCTGTCTGAAGAGCCATGAAATACAAGAGTGTTTCCTATCTGGGAAAGAGAGAATTCAGAGCCATATAAAAATCAACAGTATCACGAAGAAGGAGAACATTTATTCATTGTGCCTCATACAGCAGGAATTTACAGAAGTGCGAAGTAGAAATAGAAGGCAGAAATACTGAAACAGACCAAAGAATACTTTTTTTTTGCTTGTCCATGCAAGTAAATTAAAGCTATAATATATAATAAATATAAATCATACGGCAAAACATTTGGGTTTTTTTCTGTTTGTTTTTGTTTGTTATTTCTGATATAAGAAATACAATGCAAGAAATTTATCAAGCCATGTGCCTGAAATAATTTTTCTGACTTGATAAAGATTTCCTCTTTCCTTCAGGTATCAATTTCATTTTACCTTTAGCAAACTATTTTCTTTTCTTCTTCACAGATTCTGACATATGTCATATATGCTCATTACAGTTTACTGTCGCTGGAAATGTCTAACACCCTTAAGTTTGTAAACATCCTTCCTTTGGAAGATATTTAACATGTTACAGAAACTGATTCTATCCAGCAGCTTTATAAGACCTCAGTGCATTAGACACCACAAAATGTAAAGTCAGGTTGGCAAGTTATTCATTCAGAGACTTCAGAAGTCTTGCCTGTTTTGTGAAAATATTATTGGCTCCTAAGATACGAGCCCAAACTTTGTCAATATGCCTTAATGTATGGCTTTAAAACATAAACCATCATGGAGTTCTTTAATTTTCTCTTCCTCAAAAAGCAGCTGCATTACCAGTGCTCATCATCATGCAATGAAGAGCTTTTACTTGTAGCCAACATGTGATTACAGTGGGTTTTAGCTTGGTTGTATTTGTATTTGGTTCATTTCCAGTGCTGAGCCTCAGATTAGCCAAAGCTCTTCCTGAAGGATGAGAAAGGGGAAATGACTGGATCCAAACTGATCCACAGTTATCCAAGCTTACTAAAGATCTATATAGTTTACACCCAATTTAATTATCCAATTAAAACCAATTAAACACTGCATTTAAAATATCCAACTTTATGTTTCTGCCCTATTTTGAATAGTCAACAGTGAAATATTATTTTCTCAAGTACTTATAGCACTATGGTACCACTTTACTGTAATTTTGTTAATGGCAGTTTAGTAATAATTAGGATTAAAGTCTTTTTAGCAGTTATGAACATCCATCCCCTTTACCACAGTAACATTCCAAACTGAAAACAGCCATCACATTTATAACTGCCCACTAAAAAGTAAAAGGGTTTTAAGCAAAAAAATAGTTTCTAGCATAGACTTTTTAAGAAGAAAATTAGACCCATCTAGCAATTTGGATCTGTGAGTCTGCTGGTCTTCAAAATTTAGTAGTCTGAAGATTATTATAGATACTATCCTGATTCCCTAATTTAAATTTCTTGTTCGTAATAAAAGTAATCTAAGGTGTAAAGGTTTAAAGTCTTCTTTTTCCATAGGAGGTTTATGTGGAAAATTCATCACTCTGCCAATCCTCCCCCCAAATAATTTTGGCTCTCTATCCCCAGAAAATAGAAAAGATAACATAATTTATGGATTTCTTACACCTCCTTTCACTCCCTGGTTGAACTGGAAGAATCTTGAAAAGACATTAAATGAGAAAAGGTCATCCCACGGGACATGGCAACCCAGAAAACTGTGGCTATTATTTTTGGTCCTGAATTAGGGAAATGTTTTTCCACAAATATGTCCCCCCTTCCCCCAAATAGAAGAAATTTCATTTTCTAGCCCACTCAAGTGAAAAACGAATATTTTAGCTACAGGAGGTCTTTTTTAAAACAATAAAACTAACTAGATTGTATTCCTGTTGCCTTTTAGATTTAAGGTTCTAATACAGTGTTTCTACTTAAAAAAAAGTTGCTGGTGTTCATTATAGCCATGAGCTATGAAACCTCTGTAGTATGAGGCACTACGGACAATGACTTTTGGCAACCAGCCTCCTTACTGAATAGTAGGGGGCCCGTATTCATTCCTGGTGTAGACATGACTAAAAAATATTTTTGACATTATTTTGCCTATACTTTGTACATGAAGAGCTGAAAATGATTTTCTCCTATTGAGAAAGACAAATATTTTATCACAGAGAGTCTACAGAGAATGACTACTGAGGTGACTGTTGCTTTTTGGTAGGAATGAACCATTAGCAGAATCATTCAGAATCCCATTTTTTTGCACCTGTGAAAAAGTACTGAGAGCAAACTGAGGAAGTATTTCTGGAATGTAGCTGAAGATGTGAAAAGCAAAAATTATTCAAAATGGCAGCTGTACCACTATTTCTTTGAAACGAGAGAGAAAAATAACATATAATGTACATTGAGTGCTTTGTAAATGCACTGGAGGGGCTAATTAAGTCCACTTCCTCCAAGGAAGGGAAAGTAAAACTTTAATTTTTCCTCCAGGCTGGTGAAACTGGGAGGAAAAAAGTCTGCATTCAAACCTAACCCTGAAATAGATTATTTTTCAGTATATAATTCCTGTTATTTTGGAATTCAGGAAACCTGTCTGCCAAAGGACTTTTACAGATTATGTGTATCTCACCTCTACACCCCCTTTCTCTCTGACACTCATAGGCATAATGTGAATATATCTGCTACAGTCAATAGACATTCTCCACAGTATTTTCCAGAGTGCCTCAATTCCAAACTCATCTGCTGGTCTCCTGATTTTATTATGATATTCTTCTACTCAGCATCTGTAGCCTGCCTGGAAAGATATGCTCAGCCCTGGAAATTGCTGTTGCTGAGTACATAACTACAGGAAAAATAAAACAGATGACTTGTGAGCTCACATGGAGATTTTCCCTGGGTTTTAAACTAATTCAGATCTATTTCCTTTACTGGCTACCAATTCTCTCACAACATGCAAAAGCCTTTTAAAAGTCTTTATATTCAGTATGGTATATCCAATTAAGCTGACAGTGACTCAATGTTTGGAAGTTGTCAGTGACATCTGCACATAGGTATTTGGTGGTACTAGAGTGTAAAACTGCTTCTGTATATGGAATCCTCAAAGCCCAGGTTTTGCTGTGGAGGATGCAACTCTTAGAAACTGACTTTCAGAAAAAGCTTCTCATTTTAGTCATTATTGAAAGCTATCATGTTTCTCTGATAAAACAGCATTAACTGAAGATAATTCAAGCAAAATGAAAAGGGATATCTCAATTTAGCTGCAGACAAAAATTATGTAATGAATTTAACAGTTCAAATTCTAGTGTGTTGAGCCTCTCAGGACTGCTAAGAATTGGATTGTCAAGTGCTCCAGACTGAAAAAGTAAATCCAAAGTAAGTTCTCCTCACCCTTTACATGTCTGTGTCATTTATGAAAAAATTAATGAGCAGGTCAAAAAAGGTTCATATTTTGTGATAATCTTAGCAA
Source organism: Euphonia xanthogaster (assembly GCA_034509185.1). Taxonomy (NCBI): domain Eukaryota; kingdom Metazoa; phylum Chordata; class Aves; order Passeriformes; family Fringillidae; genus Euphonia; species Euphonia xanthogaster. The sequence goes on along the minus strand of JAYDZK010000202.1, from coordinate 43,626,408 downwards.
AGATGTTAGTAATACAATATTAAGGTTATGAAAGCTCTTTAATAAGGTGCAGTTAAACAGCTTCAATAATGTAAACCCAAATGCTTTGGCCTGGCATATTTGTCACTGGTTCCTCTTCCCCCTTCCATCTTCTCTTAGCTCCTTTAGCAGAGCAACATGTTGCAACAATCCTCTACTCTACTCCAGATTTTCCTCACTTCTTAGTCTAATGATGTTTATTTCAAACTCACCACCGACTCCTTCTTATCCCAAAATTTTTTATCACAAGGTGAACTTTCCACAAGTATCACGATGTTCAACTTGGAACATTTATTTGTTCTAGCATTAAAGACTATTTGTAGTGTTTTAATCCTTTTGTGAAACTCTCACCAATAAGACCTATCTACCCAGAAACTCTACAAGTGATAAAGAGTGAGCAAGAGGGTGGGAGAACCAATACAGATTCAGAGGTAAGAAAATTGACTATTAAATTTCTTAAAGTTCAAGGGCATTTAATCTAAAGCCAATAGATTTTGACACAGGGTACAATGGAATAACCACCAGGAAGTATCACAAATTACTGTCAGAAAAAGAAGAGCCTAGATGAAAGTGAAGGTTAGAAGTAAAGAGCACACAGTATGAGTGAAATTTGATTTAATGATATACATTGATAGCCTAAGCAAACTTTGTATTTGGGATGTGACTGATGTAAAATACACCAGAGATAAAACTCTGGGCATTACGACTCTCAACATAATTGATTTTTCTCATTAAAGGGAAACAAGCAACTATGGTAATAGTGAATTTGAAATTATCTACCAACAGATTGCTCTTAAATAACTAATACCTGAAAGCATCAACAAATGCCAATGTTGAAATATAATATAAAATATATTGAAGTTCAATATCAGTAGTTACAATGAAATAATGTTCACATATGACATACATAGGGTTTACATGTAAAAATTCTAGAAAATTTTGGTTTGAGGTATAATTTATGCATATATAATATACATGTATATATACATATGCATACACACATATATTAAAAATACACCTGTGTACCCAACCAGTCTTAAAGTCTTACTAAGAATTCAGTGATCACCTTCTTCAGATGACATATCTAAAGCCCTAGTGGACAAGGACATGAGCAACCGGCTCTGGTTGGGCCCACTTTGAATAACATGTTGGATCAGAGACCTCCAGAGGCTCTCTCCAAATAGGAAGGAAATCAAGATCTGACACTTCTGGATATGCTATTTCAATTGCTCTGACCCTTATGTTACCCTGTTTTTGTCTTTTTGCTTTTAATTTTGTAAAAAGAACAGAAGATTGACAACTCCCTCATACTTTATTTTTTTCTCCAGACAAAAAAATAATAGAAAATGGAACGAGATGAATAAAAGAAAAAAGGAGAATACTCTAAACTATAGTTTCTTTTTGAGAAAAGAGGAAAAAGAGGAAAACATCTGTAAATTGTCTTCCTCCTGCTACTGCTGTCCTCAGGGAAGCTTTATAACAAAGAAGATACATTCCAGCAACAAAATTAATGTTAAGAACAAGAGAAAACTATTATATAAAATGTGGCTTAATATTTCTGACAATCAAGAAAAATAAAATTAAGTAACTTCTGAGACTTAACGAAAAAACCAAAAGGGGAATCCTTAGATTGGTCCATCACCTAAGGAACAATTTTTGAATTTATTTTAAGCCCAGCACTTTAAAAGAATTACTGTAAGCCTTGCCTATTTAAAAACTGCATAGCCAAGCTGTTGTCTTTACTGTTCATTTTCTTTTAGGAGGGATTGCTTTGTGTTACAGAGATATTTGTGAATTAGGCCTAAATATACAAACTTTTTTTTCCCAGTATTCTGAGTAGGAAATTTGACATGAAGGTCAACAGGTACAAGTTAAAAAGAAAATTAGTTTTCAGGCACATAAATTTATGTGAAGGAAAGCTATTTGAATAATTCCTATTGCATGTAACCATTTCTGTTAATTTTTCTCAAGGCTGCAGACATAAATTCACTATTTCCTTCAAGGGAGTCATTTGATCCAACTGCTTGGACTATTTTCTTGTTTCACATAAAGAACTTTAATGTTTCTGAAGGAACAGAGCAGGGTCAAAAAACTCTAGAACTCTAGATGCTCATTTTCCATGTTCATTATTGTTATATATCTATAAAATAATTTCCAAGGGTTTTTTAGACTGTAACTTTTCTGTGAATCCTTTTTCTTGAACAAACGTGTCTTAAAAATCCAAAACAAGGTAAGCATAACAGAAAAATTAGACTAAGTAGAAACAGAAGTCGAATAGTGATTTGTCTCCAGGACTCTCATTTATACCTTCTAAATAGAAAATCCAGGTATTTATTAGTGTTATGTTTTCTTATGGTCTACAAGAAACTTCAGAGTTTAATGAGAAAATACTTTCTGGGTTCTCTTCTGTTGTCCACCCTGTAGTTCAGCGCCTCAGGTGTCAAGTATTTTCATCTGCAGGTGAGGTCAGATGAGGTCATTATATGCTTTAAACCCCAGAAGTGGTGCTGCAGAAGATAACTGCTTAATAGGGAAAATTTTCTCCTGTTTAACTGGAGCACTCACTAGTACTAAATACGTGCACTTATACTTGCAGCAGCAAGCATGGGAACACAGCACAGTAAAAACCACTAAAGCCAAATCCTTTGAGACATCAATGTTCCAGCAGAAATTTCAGAAGGATGACAAAAAAAAACTCAGTCAAATTCCTCTCAACTTCCCAGTCCCACCACTTACATATCACAGCCCTTCCAAACCAGAACATCTCACTGGAGAAGACTTGTCCATAAACAAATATGTGATTGTGATATTAAAATTCACCCCAGAATATACTCAGGAACAATTTACTGCCTATTGGTTGTTCCCTGTCCAGTTCAGATGCATTCCCTTCACAACTCAGAGCCAATTCTGACCACCCTGAACAATTTTCTTCCTACAAATGGCAGTAAAGTGTATAGTTCTCAGTCTATTGCAGAGGAGATATTTGACCCCATTCTGGAATATCCTTCATGTCCTTTCACACCACAAAGTCATTTCCTTTCACAACAGTAATTTTGAAGAATAGTAAAAGAAAAATTAAAAGATTATTGAACAGATGACTTCTCTTTAGTTACCAATCTGGCCAATAATTACATGGAGTCTTAATGATGCATGAAAGAGAGAAAGAAAGAGAGAAAGAAAGAAAGAAAGAAAGAGAAAGAGAAAGAGAGTGAGAGAAAGAAAGAAAGAAAGAAAGAAAGAAAGAAAGAAAGAAAGAAAGAAAGAAAGAAAGAAAGAAAGAAAGAAAG
>JAYDZK010000202.1:43596364-43618068 GCA_034509185.1 Euphonia xanthogaster | reverse complement strand
AGCAGTACACAAACATTAATATAATGCAGATGTGGATATTTTCAGACACTCTTTATTTGTCTGAAGATCGGATGGTCTTTTCTAGACCTCAAACTACACATGGTGGTAGGCTCTTCCATAATTTAGTTCTTGCTCAGTTAAATACCTACATAAAGCAATGAGAATTTATCCAAATCTTGCAGTTGGTTTATAGGAAATTATTAACGTAATATAGCTATGGTTTACTGAATGCAAAATTCAAGTAACTTCTGTGAAATGGTATCCTCAGGGTTTGTGGACAGACCTAATCTATTTTCATGCTTAAAAAGCAATCCTGCTGAGACAGTAATGTGCTAAATAAGAAAAAAAAAAAAAAAAAGAACACCTGAGGTCTTACTCTTATTTGTCTTAAGAAATAGAAGTTGCCATATCCCTTAAAGAAAAATCAAAAAGCTTTCAGTAACATCTTTCTTTTTCCTTAAAGAACATATTTAAACCTGATATATTTCCCCTAAAAACTGAAGAATAGGAAAAAACCCAACCCTATTTTGTTTAAATACACCTGGAACTCCCCAAAATACTGCAAGACAGAGACGAACAGCTCGATTTTTCAAACTATTTTCAAAATTGCCATGTTTGCTTTTGTTTCACAGTGGAATTAGCTGATTTCATGAGGTATTCCATACTTTCACATTTCATAGGTACCAAGTATATGATTTTGTTCTTGCCAAGACATTTTATGAAGATGTTTTGGATTTGATGAAATCATTATAAAACACAAGAGGGAGCAAGTGGAGGGAAAGAGAAGCATCCATCAGGCACACACAGACTGGTATAAGGGATCAGGCATGGGAGAAACACGGATTTCATATACTAGCCCTGTTCAGGGACATGACCATGTTTCCTATATCCTTGACAGATCCCAGTGCATTGAATTGCAGTATAATTGTGCTGCACAAGGAAGTCTGAAAAAAGCTCTTTACAATTTTCCAGTTGAAATAAATTTACAAGTGACCATTTCAGCAAAATGAAATTAATTTAAATATATTAAAACTATATCTATATGCACAATTCTTCACTGCCAAGACTTTATGAACAGGATACAACTGGAACTGCTTGAAAAAATCCTCATCCAAATGAGGATGAAGGAGATGAAGGAGAAGGAATAATATCTGTGTGCACCACTCTAAGAAATAATGTTGGGGTTTTTTAATAAAAAAATTAAAAATAAAATAAACATCCCTTCTAAATACAAAATTTATTTCAAATTTGCTAATTACATTTCTGTAATTTGGAATACTGAATTCTAATTGTCAAGGACTTTACTTAACAATTTAGACAGAAATAGTAAAATAATTTTTTAAAGAACCTTTTGTCTTGCATGTATTTATAGACCTTCTCTTTCTTAGTGATATATTAATGAAAATTATTATTAAGCCATTAAAAGGTAAAAAGAAAGTTAAGGCGCTTTTGGTTTTTATTCAAAGATTCTAACTCTTCCACAGAGGATAAACTCTCAAATCTGAGGTTGCTGCTGAGTCAGGCCCAAGCACCAAAATAATATGTCAAATGATAATTAACATGGATTAAAAGAATGCAGTGACTTCCCAAATGAGTAGATGATAACACTCAGACAGATTACCAATTTTTAGAAGTGTTTGTTCCATTTCCTGTTTTGGGATTTTTGATCATTAACATCCAGGTTCGAATGATCAAAAGATGGATTTTGGTTATAACATAATAGGCTATTTGAAGTGGGTCTGTCAGGGTTGGTTACATTTTCCCTAACATGGATTTTTAGCCGTTGCTCCAAACAAATGTCACTAGTTTTCAAATATTGGTAGAAATTCCAGTGTCAGTATTTAAAAAACCTTTTCTTCACTAATATTCACATGAAATCCTTTCAGGCTACTCTGTTTTAGTAGAGTGAAACATTTTAGAAACACGAAAGATAGAAGCAATTAAATGTTTAAACTTTTCTCAAACTAGGTCTCAAGTGTACCTTTTAGTGGACATGCTGGTTGATGTACACACACTTTCTTATGTTGACAAATTGATGAAAAAACCTGTAAAATTACAATTACTGCAGGCCCCATGGAAATAAAACCTGTCACAATCTACAGCTTCATGTTTCTAGACAACTAACAGTGAAGTTCAGCAAGACATTGTAAAGCTATTTGGTTGACAGTGTTACACAATGATATAAACTGAAGATAAACCACAGTTTCAAGAGCTCATCAAAGAATAAGTAGTTCTAGTCTCTCTGGAATATGCTATCCAGATTTTGGCATTGCTTCTACCTCTCAGTAATCGATCAGTATATCTGTCACAACTTGGCAAGAAACTCAGAAACTGTGTATTGCTTAACTATATTTTACATTTCCTGTTGTGAAGACTGTATCTTCTATTTTGGGAATATCTTTCAAGCAATTATTAGTTTTTAAATCAAGCCCCTATGAAGACAGTTTTTCTTTTAAAAAGCACAAATTTCAATCAAAAGTATGGAGATACATTAGCTGCCCTCCGTATTCAAGTACTGTATGAAAGTATTGTGGTTACAAGATGAATTAAAATGGTCTCATGGATGCAGGTGGTATGTTTTATTTCCATAGAATTGACAAGCACTGATACAGTAGAATACATGCTTGCATATGGTAAATATTAAGGATGGTGCCAATAAATATCGGGTATGAGTAGACAATGTGCAGCCAGGCTCTTCAACATTCTTCATCTCTCAGTGAGAGATGAAGATGCATGCAATTCTTTCCTTAAATCTCATATGTATGAATATTCTTGGAAGGATGCTGAAGTACCTTTATGTGAAAAATCACATTTTATTGCTGTTAATGTTCTTGTCATAGGATCAAAATAGTTCCACTAAACTCAGGGGAGATACTTCAATTCAAAGTCATTGAGGATCCGGTCCTGTTGTTTCAGACTTGAGGGAGCTGTTTGGATTCATCATTCCTAATTGCTTTCAGACCTGTGGAATGCCAGTCTCTCAATGGCCATGTTATGCTCAGCATAACTTACATGAGAATTTTCAGACCTAGAACCTTAGAACCTTAAAGGCTGGGAAAGTCCTTTAATATTATCAATTTCTACCATTAATCCAGCAGAGCTGTGTTTCCTCACTAAACCATATCCCCAGGTGCCACATCCATGTACCTTTTGAACTGTTCCAGGAATGTGATTCCACCACTTCCCTGAGTAGCCAGCTCCAATGGTTGACATACCTTTCAGATAAGAAATTTTCCCTAATATTCAATCTAGCCCTTTCCTGGAGGAATTTGAGATTGTTTCCTCTCTCCCACTACTGATACTGGTTTCGTGGTGTCTCTGTATTTATATTTATATTTAGTATCAATTATTTCATATTTGTCCACCTATCTAAAATATAAGAATATAAAATAATATAAAGAATATATAAGAATATAAAAGCTTTGATCCATTTCCTAACCTTCTTTGTGTGGCTGGATTCATAAGAGCATTCAATAACTCCTAGGAGCTTATCATTCTTTCTCATTGTAATACATGTAAATTTGAAATTGGTGAAACACAGTGCTGGAGAAACACATGGCTCTGTTTTTTTCTATTTGGATATGCACAATCTGATTAACATTTCTACAGAATCTGTAAAGATTGCCCAAACTCCGTCTTTATTTTCTCTTTTGCAAAATACCCTAAAAATTCACTCTTTCTGTATCACTTTTCATTCCCTTACTAACCTGTTTATCTTCAGGGTCAACAAGAAAATACTTATAATAGTAATGTATTTGTTCTTAAAACCTAGTAAGGCTGTTTGTCTGTTTCCTGGGAAAACACTTGGGAGAGAAATATAACTATCACTGTTTTCTTGTAGAAACCACCAGTTACTCACAATAAATTTAGACTTGACAAACAATAAGGAATTATTAGCTTACTTCAGACAGATTCCTTCCTGGTATCATTTTATTTAGTATCATTAACTTTAGCTACCCTGACTTAAAGCAGTTGCATGATCATTAGAAGACAGTTTGTCTTTAGAAATTCCAATGGTGCAGATAGTAACCATAAGGAAAAATGAGACTTTGTGGGAGAAAACTCCATAGCATAACACTTTACTAATATTACAGATGCAAAATTAGTAAAAATTTAATAATCTTAATATGTTAAGTACTTGATATGTAACTGACATTTTACTAGTATATTTTACCGATATACTAAAATATTATCAATACTTAAATAATATCACAGATATTAAAAGCCTCCAGGGCACAAAGATATCATTTTAAACATAATTTAAAAGTTTGTACGAAAAGCATATATGAGATTGCATGTTGGTCTTTAATCTTACTGTATTTCATCTAGAATTCTGATGAGTTAAGGAAGGTCCCAGTTTGGGGTTCATATTAGCTAAAGCAGCACAGTGAGCACAACCTTTCCTCCATCTGTACACAGACATATCAAGGGCTATTAAACAAACATACAAACACTGGTTTGAGTTTCTCATCTAACCTTTGAGGAAACTGGGGGACTGAAGACAAGAACTAGCAGGGAAATCCTCCAGGTGAGGTGGTCTTGTTCTTATAATCTTTCATGACTTGCCACTAGAATCTGCTCTTTGCCAGTGTAAGATGCAGAATATGGGGCCTGACCATCATTCTTATGTCTTGTTTTCTTAGGACTGTCTTTGTACAGAATATCCAAATTCAAGAAAATCCAACATTTCTGACAATCTTACGCCTGTTTCTATTTTCCCCTTGGAGAGACAGAAGTTAAAGCTGAAATTTACAGTATTTGTTAGCACTTTAGTAGAGTGTCTATTTTGTCTGCTTCCTAACTTATTAAAAATCAAGAACAGTTAACTTTTTATGAACAAACTTTTTTTCCTAATTGATCTTTTTGAAAATAGAATAAAATAAAGCTTGGGTCTGCTGCCTCAGAGAAGAGATAAGCTTCCTTATTTCATTAGGCAAACATGCACACTGTATAATGAGCTGTGGATCAGGTTGCAGTGGCAGGAATGTGTTTGGTCACTCCAACATCTGGGCTGGTGCTGAGAAGTCTGCCTGTTGCTCTCTCCCAAGTGAGATGGCTTGACTCTATGCAAATGCATGGTGAAGGTAACTCCTCATGCCTCTTTCTGTGGGACAAGTAAAATTGTTCATCCCACCCCCCCACCCAGGGAATTCATCATGGTTTCTGGGGGAAGACTTCCTGCAATCTCTTCTCCTGTATGATGGGAGAGACCTGATCCACAGAGCAGAGAGCTACAAAATGCTGGGAGAAAGGCACATGGCTTTTCTTCCTTCTCCTTCTCTTTTCCCTATATCCAGCAAGTGTTAAAATTGCAATGGTAATTACAGGGATGCAGTGATGAGAATAAGGAGGGCATCAAAGAGGCAGCAAGTTTTCAAAGGTGGTTTCCATCCTGGAATGGGATTGGACTGTACTGGGCGACTGCAGTAACTTAATTTTGTTAGGGAATAAGGGCATGTGCTCATTTCCTTTATAAATATGAACAAAGACATATCTGCAACACAAGCACCAATTGGGCTGGGAGATAACAACAATTTGTTATGTACCAGTGCAACCACATTCTATACATCTCAGCTTATGCTGAGCTATATATTTTTTGCTTTTTCCTTTTTAGCTCAACAAAACCCAACAAAACTTAAAATCTCCAACATTTAAATTAAAAGCAGAGGATTTGGTGGTTTCTACATTAATCTGACCACAGAACATATAAGGAAAATAAAATACAAGTAATGTCTCCATGAGATGAAATGAAATATCTGATGTGCAGCTGCTGATGACTAAGAGTTAAATTTAACATTTCTGCACACCATTTTGCTAGTTCAGTATTTCACTCTCCAGGAACAGCAGCAATAATTAAGGAAGATTTCTTATGGTATTGTCTCTTACACTTAGTGTCTTGGTGCCTAAAAGGATTTGAGCTCACACAGAATACTCTCAGTAGCTTTCACTCCTTCTACTCTCCAAGACAAGTATTCCTAAACTGGCAGCAACCTGCCAAAATTCATAGACAAGACAGATTTATGCAACTCTGAATATATCTCACGAATCTGAGAAACTGAACTCAAAGAGAAAGGAGATGGAAGAAAGAGCTGGGCCTAAACAACTTGGTTTTGAAAAAAAAGAGGACTAAGCAACCAATATGCATTGAGACTATTAGGAAAAAAATAAAAAAGGAAAAAAGAACTCAAAGACCAGAACTTCCATTCACACTTTTCTAGAATGGAAATTTGTTTCATTCCAATAGTTTTATTTTTTAAAGCTTCCTTATTAGCTGTTGTTAACATCTAATACCACAAAAAAACTAGAGAGAGACATGCTTTGATTCTGTTCCTTTAAAATTTTATGTCCTGGCAAGACTTCCTCCATTTTTTTTCAAAATTGTCTGTAAGCCAAGACTATCAGTTATTCACAGAGCCTTTCATGCAACACTTGCTGTACCAGTTTCTACATGATTTTGTGGTCTATTTAGTCTGGTCTTGGGCTATAGTACTTATGTCTGCATTGGTGAGTAGTGTCCAATGAAAGTAAACCTGTAGAGGGAAACAGCAAAGGAAGTTATTATATGCTTTTCAGAGGCTGTGTTTCTTTAACTAGTGGGGTGTCCTGGGCTAGATGTATTAGGTGTGCTCCATGTGATGCAGTTTACTTTCATCCATATGCTCCTAGAGCCTGCTATTAAAACATAGTAAATAGGAATGACTAGGAGATTTGCCTCAAAAATTGCTTTGGATTTGTACTAACCTGCTAATGTAGATATATTAGGAATCTGGAAAAACAGTAAACTTCAATAAGGGAGTTATGCAACAATCCTTCTCAAGGGAAATTTTGGTTGGTTTTATTGGTTTTGTCATGAGCAGGTGGGAGCTTAGCCTTTTTGATCTTGATTAGACATTAGACTAGATTGCTAATATTTCTTTAAAGATTAGTATTAAAGATTTTATTGAATTCATTATAATTACCACTATGATATTTTTTTCACTAAAACTGCATTGCTGATTCTGAGTAGAAAACAAGATCACATACGGCTTTCATCTTGAAGGGTTTCCACTTCCCTTTTTGCAGAATAAATATTCTATTCATCCCTTGCTTATGCTTTCTTCCTCTTTCCATTTTTGATATTTTCATTGGCAGCATTTGGTTCTTGCATGGTATTCTAAAATAGAGAACATTTCTCCAAATTTAGCTTAGTAAGACATTTTTTTCCCTCTCTCTCACATTCCCTACTTTTCTTAGTCTGACTACCATGACTGTTCAAAGCTTCCCAGCTGCTAGCCCTTCTAGAAGTGGCAAAACTGACAATGATATAGACTGTTTTCACATCTTTTTTCAAGACCACATGTTTAAGTTGAGCAAAACCATGATAAGCACAACAGTAGGCTTTGAGTGTGTGCAATATTTGAGTAACAATGATTTTTTTTCCTCAGAGAGAAGCAATCTCAAATTACAAGGGACAAAAGAAACAAAATATACCAAAGTAAATAATAGCATTATGTGTAGCTTTTTTCTAGTTATAAGAGTGAGAGCAAAAGAAACTTAAGAGAAACACTCCATCATTTATAAAAGCAACTCCGATTAAAGTTTCTGAATGAACAAATTTGAAAGTTGCAGGGAACCTCCCCAGTGAAATAAATTCCAACTGTGGAATTTGGTTTTGGAACAAAAGTTTATGTTGGTAAAACAATCCAAAATGAACATCAACATACAGTGCAACTCAGCATTGCTTGTAAAACTCCTTTTTAGAAACCATTACCTGATTCACTATTTAGATTTTAATAAATGTCGAAGGAACAGGGAAACTGCATCCTGTTATAAAAGTAGGTAAAAATGAAAAAAGTGTATTTTTCAAGTAATTTGAGAGAAGATGGTGATGAAAAGATACCCAACTAAGAGTGGCAAACTATACCCAGCAAACATTTGTGGGGAAGATCAAAAAGTAGTAACATAAAAGGGAAAAAGATACCAGCTATTTATCTTCAAAAAGAAGTCAGATAAAAATGAAAGGAAGTAAAAAAAAAAGGAGTATATGCTCTGTTAAGATCTGAGGACTTCAGCAGTTTTTCTCACCTAAAACTGGTTGGAATCAGACCTGAAGAGATTCAGCAGATGACATACTCAAGGTAAAAAACAGGAACTGTTTTATCCTGCCTCCCAAGACAAACTGATATTTAAAGGTAACATAAGATAAAGGAGATATACACAACCAAAAAAAGAACTTTGGATAACCTTCTTTTGTCATCTGATAAGTCAAAGAAGAAAAATACAACATTATCACTGTCTAATAAGAGTCCAACTTTCATGTCCTTTACGCCATACTAGATTTGTAAAATTAGTTTACATACTGGGGAAAGGAAAGATTAAAACCAGCTTTTCTGAGAGAGAGGCAGGCATCTGGAATGCTTCCCAGACATCACAGAAAATTTTCAAACAAAGCTTGTAGGTGTTCAAAGTGATAAATATGTCAAGGATGTGTATTGTACTCTTTTACATGGAGTTTTCATTTCTAGTTGTTTCCTCTGTTTGTATGTTTAGTAACATAGACATACAAATATATATCAAGATAAGGTATGTCCAACACTTTCATATCCACTGATTTCTACAATGCTTTTTTGTTATTTCTCTTGTCTTTAATATATCAAATTTTGCATTAGAAACGGACAGTATTTTTTATAGTAGACATGAACTCTTGCCTGTCTGACCAAGATCGATGCTTAATTGTCTTGGCTAGGCTCATAGGCATCCTATTTTCACTGAACTCACCCTTTCTATTATGTGCCAGCTTAGTTTTAAAGAAGATATTATGGTGAATTCTCAGTTACTTGGTTTCCTCTGTGTGTTAATAAGACATGATATTTATTTTCCTTCCTTACAATTCAAGATAGTAAGTATTGACTCTGTGCTGACAGTCATAAATACCTAGAAGACACCTAAAAGCAAAAGTTAAGAACTTAACAGGGCTAGCACAAAGTTATTATGCTAATCTAAGGATTCAAAGCAGAGCACAAATGGAAACACTGAAATATGCTGTTCTGCATATCTGGGTAACCCACAAAGCCCATTAGGTATGATTTCTAAAGATCAAAGAAATTTTAATTTTTTTTTTCCCATTTTGCAGTTATAAAGAACTAGCCTTCTCACAAAACTTCTCCTTTTGGAGAGAAGGTGTTCCTGGTACATAGTGGCCCTTAGGATTAAAACAGTTAGAGCAAACTGTGCATTTTATCAGCCTGAAAAGGTGAAGATGAAGACCTGTTCGCTTTAGTCAGTACTGCCTTCTTGGGTACACTTCCCACATTCACATGTGTCCTAGATGAACTTCAGGGAACAAGGGAAGAAAATCCTAATGCCAAAGGACTAAAAGTAATATCTGAAATGGTTATGGCCATGTCTGACACAGAGTTCTGTTACTGAAGCAGGGTTCCTAATGGAGATCAACTAGGAAAAGTACTTTAAGAATGCATAGGAAGACAAGTGCCTTCTGAAAAGGAACTGGAGTGATGCAAAACAAGTTATTTTCCAACCAAAGTACAACTTGAAATATTTCAGCACCTCATTAACAGCCTTATAGCTAAAAACCACCTATATATAATGCTTTACATTTATTTTTGTGCTGATTCAAATTTTATAATCAAAATCTCAACTCCTTCTATAATAGTAACAAATGGGGAGGTTATATTTATAGGTTAGGTAATTTGGAGAAAATTGCCAAATATGTAACACTAATACTTTTGAGAAGTAAACATCCCAAGTAATACAAATCTTAAGACTTGTGAATCTCAGGACTTTAAGTTACATTCCTCAGTAAGAGAGAAACCCCCATGAGTCAGAGCAGCTGTCACAAAAGACTGTGATGCCTAGATAACTCTGCTCAGAAAGGTGTAATTCCATTGGCATTTCTGAGGACATGACAGATATTATTAAAACATAGAAAGAGGAATATAGGTTTATGCTGTAATTTTTTTATGTCACAGTTATAAATTAACATAGTAAGTTATTTACAGTGAATACAACTCAAAAAAAAAAAAAAAAAGTTTTACCAAAACATTTTTCTCTTTTAATCAAACCTATCTAGCTAGCAGCATGCATAACTTGGAATTCCTCCTTCCACACTAGCAGTTCAGAAATTTAACCTCCTAAACAGATGGAAGCAATCATATATCGCATGGGGTTTGAGAGAACTAGAAAAATGAGCTGGTCTGCAAGTGAAAAATCTCGAGAACGACTGAGTTACAAGCTCAGTGTTCAGGTCCAGTTTCTCAGTTCATGAGATTTTGCTCACATTGTAATAGAATTTTCCCATTCCAGAATAGTTCAAATTGCAATCAGCACATTTAAAGCCTATTCATAATGGGAAACTTCAGGAAGATTTGGAGATTAATCCTGATGTACATAACTAAATGATCTCCCAATACCATCCTTTGAAAGATGATGATTTTTGGGGGTAGATCTTCATTCCTAAAAGGCTTCTTTCCCACCTTGAGTTCTCTTTCCCCTCACCTCCCCCCTTTTTTTTTCCTTTTTTTCCCCCAGGTACCAGTATTTGTAATCCAGGTTCAGTCTGTACTTTGTCATAGAATAAGTTTGTTAATTAAATACTTCACAACTTGCTTCATTTACCCAGTTCAAAGCAACCCCTAAGGTCTCCTACCTGTCTGAAAGTTTTTTAAAGGGTCCTGTGGGGGTTATCTACTTGCTGCCCACCGTGCATACCCAGGCCCTGTGAATCCAGAATAGACAGAGATCTTCATTCTCCATCAGTGACTCTTGCCACCTGACTAAAGGACGGAAGTTGAGTCAGTGCAAAGACTAAACAGAACAAGGGAACATGATGGGAACAGTAAGGGAGCTTCTCAAATTTTCAGGATTAATTAATGATGAGGGAGTAGGGAGAAAACATTTGCTTTTTGTAGTCTCTCTAAAGATTTATGAAGTACATTTTAGAGCATAGGGCACAGGGTCAATGCTCTATCAGATGAATTTGAGATTATAGTTTATTCTAATTGTCATTTTCTACCAGTTACTTTATTCTTCAAACTTAGATGGGAGAAAGAGAGGACAAGCAAAGTCTAAACATGTCCGATCATAATCAGCAGCAAGAGATACCAGACATCACCTCATCATAATTTTCACCCATCCAGTTCAGCCATGCTTTTCAATTATGGATTTATTTTAAGCTCCAAAATGCATATGGGCACACAGTGTGCAACGCTCACGTCCTGAAGACTGGGTCCTGTAAGTACCCAGCAAACTCCACAGGTGCCATAGGGCATGTTGAGCTGTGTTGGATCATACCCAATAAGACACTTAGATTCCTCTGCTATGAATCATGCTATGAGTCAAGGCCTCCTTTGGTGTAGCACAGCAAGCTTTGCTTTACTGAAGAAATTACTGTTAATGCAGAAGAAAGTAGAGAAATAGGGACTGTACAGAGGATGAGGTTTCCAAACAGAAGCACAAACACCGCACACTAACACATAGCCCCTACTACCTGCCATTATTGGAAGAAAAAGTCATTCTTTAGCACTCTTAATTCATAAATACCCTTCTTGTAAGATTTCTTGTGCATGGCAAAATAATGTCTAATGTAGAATGATTCTGTGACATAAATCATAGATTGGCAATGAAGTTATGAATTTTTCTGGTAATCTTATATGCCAGTTTGTCACATGATGCAGTTGATGTGACTGGTTAACGTTCAGTAGAATGAAGCTAGAGATTTTTTAAAAGGTGTTTAGTCAAAAAATACAAATGAATAATGGAAATGTAATACATATTATGCACTTTAGCACATAATTTGTCTGTGTCATCTCTTAAAACATACTTTCAAGACATTTGCACAAAGCCTTTAGTATTGTTCAAAATACAAGGTTAGGAATGCAATTCAGTTTAGGGAGTAAGGTAATATTAGCAGTTTGGAAGATAAGATGGAGAGAGCTCTGTGATAGCACAGTATTCCGTGTCATGTCTAGCTTCATAGTTTGTTGTATTACTGGAGCTTTTAGTTGTTGTATTACTGGAGCTTTATTGTAAGAACAATAAGCCTTAACCTCCTATGCTACTAGCAATGATTCAGTCCTAAAAAAGTACTTTCAAAGGAAACTTTTCCCCATTAAGTTTTAAAACACTGACGATATTTTAGAGAAGGTTTACATATTTTAATGATTTAACTGAAAATTTCAGCAGGCACGTGTTCCTGAACCACTCAAGGTTTTAGAATAGTTATTAGTGGAAATATAAGAGTACGTGCACTGCCAAATTAATTCCAGAATAAGGTAAGTCCAGGTAAGTAGAAACTTACCTCCATGACCTAGGTTTTTTGTTACACAAAACCAATATATATATATAGCAAATAAACATAATGTATGGAATAAATTTCCCTATCTCTGCCTCCTGAATCTGAGTTTATTGATTGATGAATTTCCTGGCAAAGAAAGTAAGTGTTGATGAGATCAGCAGGAGTCTGTGACTGACTCTAAGAGGATACTTGGTTGGTATCAATAGATACTGCTGTATTTTAAGGGTCTGAGAGTCTGACAAGGAAATTATTTGAGGAGAGTGAGGGTGCCAGGAGACAGCAGCAGAAATAAGAAGGTGTCACGAGACTGAAAGTTGTAAATGATGCAAAAGTAAAAGTAGGTGAGCTGTTGCTAGCAGTGTTTGTTCCTAAGGTGAATGCAAGAGTTTTACAGAAAACATTGCAAGCTAATAAGGTCTCTTTTACTAAATCTAAGCATTTCCTATCTCTTGGATTTCCCTGTTAGGCAATGACACCTAACTCAAGAAACAGGAGCCAAAGACACAAATTTTAAGGCAACAACAACCTAATGAGGAAACACTTTGTTCCATGCTTGTTTCTTCAATGAAGCAACCTCTGAGGCAACTACAGATACATATTAAGATTGGCACCAATTAGTACTAATTAGTTGTAGCTGTAATGTTGGTTACTGGCATTGAATTTGATTTTTTTTTTCTGAGTGTTCATAAAAATTCAACATGAACAATATTCACATAAAATCTTTTTGCAAATAAACACAGAATGCCATGTTTTAATATTTTTTGTGTTAAGTTCCTACATTGAATGAGAAAATGTCTTGATGCATTGCCATCTTCAGAGCCACAATAAAATTAGGATGATATTTTGTAATTTTATCCAGTGTAATTGAACCCCTGAGTTGCAGTGTCACCAATGATAAGATTTTAATGTTGAAACAAAGTTTCTGCTAGGCATGCATAGTCGCAAGGAAATAACCCAAAACTTACAAACCAAAAAACAAACACACACAAAACCATCTCCCCAGCCCTCCTCAAACACCTCTATTCCAAGAAGAGCAGAATGTTAAATATCCACCCTTTAACTATGCCAGTGTGGTTTTGTGGTTTAATATACTATAGTATGTGAAAGGTGAAATAGAGCTATAGCAAATATTTGTCTGCATGCCCACAAAAAGTTAAATATACCTAAATATAACTGCCTCACTAAATCATTCCAAAGCCCATCATCAGAAAATACTGGAGGATGAGCTCACTCACAAGTGAACTTTTATATATATACATGTGTGTTGGAGTGTCTTCTCCCCCTCCCCCTTGGAACTGTGGAAGGCCAAAAAGCTCATGTACACACATCTGGGCAATGCCCACACTCAGTATGAAGTAGCACAGACATCTGTGACTAATATCCAGATCATTCCATTTGTTGGACTCAAGACAATAAAAACGGTGGATGAAGTTTAAGGAATTTTTTTGAGGATTTGTGGGTGGCCAGCCAGTATGACTAAGATACAGGCATTTTCAAACTGCTTCAAACAGACTTCAGTCTGACTGGTCAGAGTCCCATGCGGTCAGTATGGAAAAAGTGGAGACCAGTACAAAACCTCCCATCCCATTGGACTTTAAGCATGTTCCTGAATAGTTTATTCTTGATAACCCTTCCCCTCAAAGCCAAAATAGTGAAGTCAGAAACTACTTTGGTGCATTGTTGTCACAAGTTTGTTAACAAATTCAAGAGAATTCAGAGAAAAAAAGTCAAGAGTTGCAAAGGAGACTGGAAATGTCAAGAGGAGGATTGAGATAAGTATGTATTTTTGCCATCTGAGAAATATATGAGTAATATAGACTTCTAAAAATATTATCTACAAAACCTAAAAAAGCATAAGATGAGGGGATAATTTCAAGATGATTTAATTATAATGCAGCCTCAATAAAAGGGCATTTAGGGAAAAAACAATAAATCTCTATTTCCATCAAATTGTAGGATAAAATAATCTTCTGTTCCGATCTCTTGCAAAGTGTTTCGTAAAACTGTGTTGCATGTGTGAATCTATTCTTTCTGCTGACTGCAAAGAACCCAGAGATGTAGTGAAGTCAAACAGCAAAAGGAGGGAAGGAGCTACCTTTAAGGGTGGTGAGGCAGTGCAACAGCTTGTCCAGATGTGTTGGGGATACGCCATCCCTGACAGCGTTCAAAGCCAGGATGGATGGGGCATTGAGCAACCTGGTCTAGTGGAAGACCATGGCAAGAGCTTTGGAACTAGATTGTCTTTAAGGTCCCTTCCAACACAAACCATTCCATGATTAATAAGCCACCACTAATTTATTAAGAAGGATAAGGATCTCAAGAAAGACAGAATCCAGGAATATAAAGAAAGATACCTAAAACATTTAATAAAAACTTCAAAACAACAAAGTACTAAAGAATCAAGCTGAACCTCATCCTGCCCAGCTGTATGATGTGTCTCATTCAACAGTGTTGTAATGATGCTGTTGGCATTTGAAGTTATCTTGAGATCAATGGTAAGTTTAAACTGACTGTCCATGTGTACTGTGCTGTTCTGCCACTACATCCCACAGGAAAACCAGTGTGAATTTCATTTACTTGGAATTTTCATGAGGACATGAATAGTCAAATATGTGCAACCCAGATTACTCTCAGTTCAGATATCACACACACTATTATCAATTTAGAGGCTTATTCTGTGTTTGAAAGTGCAGGAAGACCACAGCAGATGAAATTGGTAAGTTCTTATGTTTGTGCAGACTCCAGCTGTCATCCAATAGTTCTTCAATCCCTGTAGAGGGGATTGATCTACGTACAAGAGTAGTCTCTCCTCTTTGGAAGTCATAACTGGATGCCACCTGCCTCTTTACATGTTAATTTACAGCCCAGACTAGACTATGAGGGATATTTGCTCTAAAAGAAAATATTAGACTTTGGATTATGCTGACACTGGAGTTTGCAACTTTTACTGCAGATAAATTTCCATAGAGTCTAAGAACAGACTCAGTAAGTTTCTGAAATGAAACAGAACCGAAATAGACTTGAGAGAGCTGCTAAAAGGATGGGGTCACAAACAGGATATAATTTATTGTCAAATTGAAAGCATTGATTTCAACAAGAATGAGAATCTAGCCATAAAAATATTCCCACAATCCACCCACATTAAGAAGATTTTGCTGTGAGACACACTGCAGGTTGAGGTTTGGGCAGATATGACCAATTTAGGAAAGGAAGAGAAGATGAAGACGGCTTCTGCTGACTCTGAAAAAGAAATATTGACTAAGAGCCAAGACTTCCCTGCTATGCAAGAAGCTATACCATAGAGCTCAAAGTGGACATGACTACTCACTTCCCTAGATGTGTCAGCTGCTAGCTATTATCTTTTGACACAATAGATTCTATTATAAGTAAATGGTCTTATGCTAAGTTAAAACCTTTCATTTGTTTTTCTGCATTTTCATTTATTTTTCTGCATTATACTCTGAAAAGTACCACAGCAGATTCCACATGGTATAAGTGGTAAAAAGACCAGATAGATTGTAGGATTTGTATAGAATCACATTCTCCTTCTGTGCCCTAAGAAGTTCTCTGCCTGAACCTAAGCAATAGTCATAAAATGCTTTTAGCTGTCCTTATCTGCTTTACTGCTTTTCCTTCTACAGAAACTCTTTGTTGCTCTTCTAGTTTCTCAAACTGACCTGCTTCATAGTAATAATTTCCTACCACATGGTACATCCTACCCAACCTTTTGTCTTTAGCAACGAGCAGATCACTTCCTTGGCACTATGTTTTGTTTCATCTATTCAAACTTGAAACAACAGTATCCTCTTTGGGTAGAGTGCAAACCAATTTTATGAACTGGGGTTGTGGATTAATTCTTATAATACATGAAAGGTGTGTCATAAAACCTCTCTAAATAGTATTTTCTCTGTGTTTTTTTTTGCAACATTTCAGCAGCAAGATATCCACAAGCATTGAACTACAAGTCAGTCAGCCTCCTGTCTATGCCTGCCGAGATCATAGATCAGATCCTCTGGGTAACTATTGTAAAGGCACACGGAAAATAAAGATGTGATGGGTGATAACAAACACGGCTCCTCCAAAAGCAAATTGTGCCTGAAAAATCTGGTGGCCTTCTATGGTGGATATAGAGGTAGTGGATGGCGGAAGAGTGACTGACATCTACCTGTACTTCTGTAAAGCATTTTACACTGTCCCACATGGCATCCTTGTCTCTAAACTGGAAAGTTATAGATTTGATGGACAGACCATGCATGGAAAAAGAACTGTCCGGATGGTTGCACTCAGAGTGGCATTTGTCAGAACGATATCCAAGCAGAGAGCAGTGACAAGTGGTGTTCCTCAGGGGTAGGTGTTGGAACTGGCATGGTTTAATGTCCTTGTTGATGATGTGGACAGCGGAATTGAGTGTCATACTCAAGCAAGCCTGAGCATGACACCAAGCTGCATCAACAGCATTACTTCATGTTGACACAACCTCATGTATTCCTAAAGTGGGAAAAAATACCCCCACAACCGTGTGGATAGCACACCAATGCACCAATATTTTGGCAGTGGCTGGACAGTGCTTACACAGCACTGAGGTTTTCTCGCCCCTGACTCTGCCTCCCTCAAAGAGCAGAGCTGAGGCTTACAAGAAGCTGTGAGGAGACAGCTGACTCATACTGGCCAAAGGGATATTCCATACCCTATGACATCATGCTCAAAAGTAAAAACTCGGGGAAAGAAGGGGGAAGGGGGAACATGGTTATGGTATGTGTCTTCCAAAGTAGCTGTTATATTTTCTGAAGCCGTGCTTTACAGGAAATGGCTAAACCTCTGGGAGGTAATGAACAAATTCCTTATTTTCCTTTAGTGTGTTGTCCTGGAAGCCTTCCTGCTGCCATCCTAAACAAGGAGGACTCACAGTACTATTTATGTTGGAGAATTTCTAATGTCTTCTTTTTCCTCTAAAAGAGGAAAGTAGCCCAGGTTGCTAAAACTGTTCTAGGTATTGCTAAGTAGTGTGACGGCACTACTAACTTGAAATTAAACCACATATCTACTGCACCGTCTGCACCAAATGTTTTGGCATTTTGCCATCAGATTGAGTGACTTTTTATACACTGAGCGATGTGTGCTTGGGAAGATTTCACGCTGCTTTGCAGTTCTGAGGTGAGCTCTGTGCAAACCTTCACCAGAGAACATTTTGTTATCCTGAATTTTTCCTGCTGGTCATCTCAGCAATGTGGCATGGCAGCTGTCTACACATCTGTTTATCCCATGGGCTCAGAAAAAAAGGACTCTAAAGCATGAAAAAAAAGTCCTCCCAAAGGAAATAGTTTATATCATCATTCTTTTCTCCAATGGTAGATAAATTGCCCAAAATACTGACAGGACTGATGTGAAATTCCCCAGCAGGGCTTTAGTACAGAGAGCTGATGCCAGAGTGTAATATGCTGTCAAATACGTCTTCTCAAGCAGTGTATTTGCAGTCTCTAAATTCAAATTATTTCTTTACCCCATTAAAAATGGTGTGAGGGCTTTCATGGAAAAAATGACTAATGGGATGGTGAGAGGAACCTTGGAATTTACAGAGTGACTGCAGAGGCTGTAGGCTGCAGTCATGGTCTCTTATGATGTATCCCAAAGTGCAGCAATAACAGAGACCTAGTCCTGCAACAGCAAAAAGAAACACCAGATTGCTCAGAAGATGCTGAACACTTCATTTGGAGGACATGTCATGAGGACACAAACAAAAAAGATAGCAAAAAGACATAACTGTCCAATAAAAAGCCTTTAGCTCATTGCTAATTAAATCATCCCCACTGTCCTGCTGTGTCTGTCCAGTCCTGCCCTATTTGATGGCTTTCAGCACAGCAGAGGCACATGGCAGGAATACCTTTCAGCACACCAAGAGTAGGTGACAGAGATCCTCAAAACCAAGGGCAGGGGGACGTAGGCCCTCAACCAATAGTTCTTGTAAGTTTTGGGAAACATATAAAATCACTCTGATATAATTTGCTTCATGCTTTTTAGGGAATTTAGATTGAGAGAAATTAAAAATACAAGATGCAAAATATCTTTAAAAAAAATTTCCTTGGATTTTCAAGTAATTTCAAAGTTCCATCTAAATAGAAATGTACTAATAGGGTAAGAAGCGCATTCCTTATTTCAGTATACATCAAATGCTAATGATAAGTGTCAGTTCAACCACAGCTTCTCTCCCAGGATGGGTACAGGTACATTCAGAACTGCAGCATGCCAAATGTTCCACAGACTGATGAAGCCCATGCATAAAAAAAACCACAGAAAAATTATGCAGAGAACATTGTTTAAAATGCTCTGCTGTTTCTTGCATTATTTCTTGAAGCTTATTATACCAATCACCTGGAACATAAACCTGACTTCAGCACCTGTTCTTCTCTTCTAAAGCAGCTCCCCATTGCCTTTGACTGTTGCTTTTGTATACAATTCTTTATCAAACCCAATTTAAAATAGCATTGAAACCAGCACGTACCATCTCCCTATGCTGCTTAACCCCTCTGCATCCAGAAAATTGCTGAACATTGCACAAGAAGATGTAATCCTTTGAGAAGCAAAGGATTCTCCCCGTTGCTGAACCAGATAAGACTTCCTCATCACTGGGACTGCAGGGTGATCTAGATGTCCCACGAAAACAAGCTTAGAATTTCAGGGTTACAAGGCTGCCAGTTATGAACAGAGACAGAAGCATTATGCTGTATGAGTCTTATGGAGATGACAAGAAAAAGCAAAGTTTGGTCCCTTATAATCCCCCACATGCATCACAGTCGCCTACAGGCTTGTACAGGCTTGGGGATTATGGTAAGAGTTATACCTCAAAAGTAAAATATATTCAGTCCTGGCACAGATAATCTACTCCCTTTTTAGTTCTAATATTAGCATTAGTTATGGCCATATTGCAGAGGAAAGAAAGTGTGGTTTTTGATGTTTTAGTTCAAAACAGATAAAAAGGAACTAAACGATATATTTAATAAAAAAATAAATTTAGGTTAATACTTGGAAAATGAATGATTCACAGGATTCACTGCAGGTCACAGGGGAAGCATGCCTTTCATTTCCAGGCATCACTGATTTGCTTTCATTTCTGCTCCATGATTATATAGCTAAATCTTTAAAAACTTTGAATTTGATCAACTGAAGCATAAATATGACATTAAAGCAGATGTTTCACAGCAGAAGTAGGATAAAGAATAAGGAATGTTTCTGCACAAAACATGTTTGCATGTTCATAAATGAAGTAACACAAATCTTTTAATTCCTTAACTGTTTTAATGTTGTGACTGTATAACAAGTTTATGTTTTACTTCATTTGGAGAATACTTGACTACCACATATATAGCAATTCAATGTTTCTAATTTTATAATTTTAAACTGATGTTTTGGGCCAATATATTACATAATCTGTAATAAATAACTTATTTGCTGAAGAAAATAGAGGAATCAGTAAAAATCAAATTCACTGTCATATGAATATGAAGTGTCTTAAAAGTGACTCAGAGAAACCAACTGGCTTTACAAAGTCAACATTAGATGTATTCCTAAACCACAAATGTGGATAAGTCTATGACAATATCCTCCAGCAATTTATAATTTCCCTCAACTCATGCATTACATCAGCTCTGAGATATTCCTATATGAGTTAAAAGTTTAACTAATGACCAGAAAACTTTATTCACTTTCTCCAAATCATATATCTTTTCCTCAAATGCCAGATATTCTGAACTAGAATTTTTTTTCCAGTCAGAGCAAGTACAATAAAAGGAGTGTTACTGTGGGTCTAGCTTCCCACAGTACCTTCAGCTCCGATCCCTTCATTTATGATGGAAATGTGAACTTTTAGATCATATGTGTTGAGGTTAAACCTTCAGTAGTGTCCCTGATCAATGGAATCACCAGCCATGTAACTTATGAAAAAATATAGATACTGATGAGTACTACAGCTATAACTGCTGTAAATATTTAATATTCGTCTGCCTGAAATAAGACTAAGAACAGAAAAGGTATCCAAAGGTATCCACTTTACTGCTCTAATGATTAGATTATTCTTTAAGAAAGAAAACTATACAGTTCCTTTCTCTTTCTCTCTCTCTCTCTCTCTGTGTATATAATACATGCAGGTTACATATTTTTTCTCTACTTATTCATATGTAGAACCATATCCTTCATTTAAATATGAATAAGTATTTAGTCAAATTATTCTTCCACATAACAATTTTGACATGTTTACAAAGCTAGCTTGCTCTTCACTTGATGTATAATTGAAACTGATGCAACAGTGGCAATCTTGCTTACTTTTAGTTGAATACTCAAATATGTAACTTTTAAAATTTAAAAATTCATGAAGGAACTCATGAAAAATTTTAAATTCCTGAAAACAGCAATGTATTTATCTTAAACTGTCACTTAACTGACTGGCCTAGATTTGTACCCTGCTCTCAGAAGGCAGCTGTCCCCCTTTCCACAGGAGAGTTGAATTATAGTCATAGGAGTGCAAGTCCTTGTTTCTTTGTCTTTCATGATTATCATTATTTGAAGTCTCAGATTAAACATGCACCAAAACACTCTCAATATATTTTTCAATAATCCAATGCCCTTGTAAAAGCTTGTAAGACCCACTGGCATTTTGCATACTCTGTTCTTTTACCCAATCCAAATATCCTTCTTGAAAATCAAACTTCTGAAATTTCTTTTTGTTATGAAAATAATTTCACTTACCAAAACTATTTAGCAAATGCCATAGTGTAACTAATTGATTTGTAGAAGTTCCTTAAGATCATAGAGTTAAACCATCAACCCTGCCAAATCCAACCCCAAATCATGTCTACATGGCTGTAAATATATTCTGGGCTGCTGAATCCACCACTTCCTTGGGTAGCCTGTTTCAATGCCTGACAGCCCTTTCCATTAAGAATTTTTTCCCAGCAAACAATCTAAACCTTCCCTAGTACAAAATGAGGCCATTTCTTCTTGTCCTATTGCTTATTAACTGGGAGAAGGGACTGACGCACAGCTTGCTACAACCTTCTTTCAAGTAATTTTAGAGAGAGATAAAATCACTACTGAGCCTCCTTTTCTCCAGTGTAAATGGCTTCCTAGCCACTCCTCACAGGACTTCTGTTCCAGAGCCTTCACCAGCTTCTCTGGACATGTTGTAGCACCTCATTGTATTTCTTGAAGTGAGGGACCCAGAACTGGACACAGGATTTGAGGTGCAGCCTCAGCAGTGCTGAGTACAGGGGGACAATCACCGCCCTGGTACAGGGGGACAATCACTGCCCTGGCACAGGGGGACAATCACTGCCCTGCTCCTACTGGCCACACTATTGCTGATCCAGGCCAGGGTGCCATTGGCCTGCTTGGCCACCTGGGCACATCTGGCTCATGTTCA
>JAYDZK010000202.1:43581380-43596264 GCA_034509185.1 Euphonia xanthogaster | reverse complement strand
ACTATTGCTGATCCAGGCCAGGGTGCCATTGGCCTGCTTGGCCACCTGGGCACATCTGGCTCATGTTCAGCTGCTGCTGACCAGCACCCCCAGGTCCTTTTCTGCTGGGCAGCTTTCCAGACACTCTTCCCCAGCCTGTAGCACTGCACAGGGTTGTTGTGACCAAAGTGCAGGACCCAACACTTGGCCTTGTTGAACCTTATAAAAATGGCCTTGGCCCCTTGATCCAGCCTGTTCAGATCCCTCTGCAGAGCCTTCCTGCCCTCCAGCAGATCAACTCTATCACCTAGCTTGGTGTCACCTGTAAACTGACTGAGCGTGCCCTTGACCATCTCATCCAGAATTCTGTCAAAGCAGGCCTGGGCTCAACATCAAGTCTTCCAGAACCCCACTGGTGACCAGATGCCAGCTGGACCCTTCACCACCCCCTTTGGCCATGGCCATCCAGCCAATTTTCTACCCTGCAAACAGTAGATCTTAAAGAAACATCTGCAAGAACACTTCTGCCCAACAGACTGTGGAGATATCTGTAGAAGCCCCTTTTACAGTTTGTAGCTTGAGTCCCCCTCTGTTACAAAAGATTTCCTTTGGTATACTTATAGTACTTACAGGGTTTTTTTCAAATTTCTAACTTTTAAATATTTTTAAAATTAAATTGTATAGAAATTTAGTTTCATTCTTAGCATTTGAAGAAACAGATGGTTGTACAGACAGAGAAAAAAAAAAAAACAAACCAGGAACAAAGAACATGTCCCCACTATCTGTAAAGTTGTCTCATTTTAAATAACATTTTTCACATCTTCCCCAGTGTGTGAACTGTTCAGGTTAAAAACACTTTTTAGACAACAATTTTTGCCTGTTACCTAGTTAAACTTGTTATAACACTTTTTAAACTTGATAAATAATGCATAGCAAAGCAAGATTATGGTGGGTGAATATTAATGGCAGGAATTGGAGCACAGAAACTAATCTATAGTCAGAGAACACCAAAGCACAGAGTACTAAGTGACATAAGTAGGCTAATTGGATGCTTCTTACAGGAACCGCTTTTCTGCAAACATTGGATTCACCTGACAGAGATTTATTTGACAACTCTTGGATAAGAAAGGAAGAAAATGATTCTCTTTTATGTCAGAATAACAGATCTATGTCTTGACATCAAGGCAAAAACCAACCAAACAAACAAAAAAAGAAGAGATACACCCAATATCTTAACGGTATATTATTTTCTTCCTCATTTATTTCAAGAATGAAAATAATTCTTCTTACTCTTCTCACAATCCTTCTCCCACCTTTGAAAAAGACTCAGATTGTTAGAATAAGATAGCTTTTAAGAAAATAACTATTTAGCAGTAGAGTATCTTGATCAATGTTTGCACATGGTGTAGATGACCTAGTTTAAAATAATACAGTTGTCCTTCTACTCACAAAGTCTGGAATCAACCTGTGATTTGTGGATTCTTGTGGATTTATGACTTTATTTTTTAAAAATTGATAGCCATATGCCTTCCTCAGCCCAATGAACTGCAGAAGCAGTTCTAGGTCAGTGCTAGTCAGTAGCCCAGTCTACAACTGCATATCACAGTTGGTGTGTCTGTGACCTGTGACTGCTAACCTGGATAGAGTGACCAAATCCCACTCAGCAAGTGAGAGATAGAGGGGGGAAAATAGGCGTGGCAAGAGCTGACAGTCTGCTCGGAGCATTTCCTAGGTAAAGGTGGGAAATGCCTTTACCATTTTGACAGCATCCTGTCCAAAGCTCACCTGCTCAGCTTGATCAAAGTCCAGAACCAAGAGGAGCCAGTAGAATAACTTTGAGGGAAAACTTGAAAAATGACATGTCAATGAAAAGAACTGCTAGGAGTAAGCCCATACTGTGCTGTAGCTCTATCAAACGGAATCCATTAACTGTGTGTTGGATAGAACTCGACATGACTGGCAACTGTATGAAATCCAACATGAAATCCAAAATATTGCAGGATAAAACAGCCAAATTTTAATCTTATATATCGCTATATTCTCTATAACATCCAAGGCTCATCTCTTGTGAAGAGCTTTTACAGAGACAATGGAGAGTGTGTATGCCATGTTTCCATTACTGGTATTTCTGAAGGCTTTCCTTTTAAAAGCTCAAATTAAAATAGAAAAGTGAGGTTCAGGCACAAATTCACCTCAACTTGAATTTATGAACAAAGAATCTGTGCTGGCAAGTTTGTTAATTTATGGGAAAACTCTGGATAATAAAATTCTAGATTCCTAACTAGCCTGTACTTAGGCTTCTATTAATAGATTAACAGAAGATGCCAAATGGTCTCTGAAATTCTCTAGAAAATTACTTTTGTTCTTTCTGATCAGGCTGGATACCCTTAGTACTTTACTGATATAAAGCCAAGGCACAAACTCTGAGTATCAGAGAGCTGGGTGAAAAATTATTACCCTACATTACACCAATTTCGATAAAGATATACATAATTACACATGTGTGATTTTTGCTGGGTCAATAGCATTTTCAATTAAGTGAACATAAGGTCAAACAAAGCTAGAAAACTTTCAGTAGCATTAGTGGAATCTAAATAGAATTAACACTGTAGATGAATTATCCAGACCACTTGTAAAACTGAGTGCTAAACCAGTTAGAAGCCTTTTGACAGGACTTTACCACAGGGAAGTCAAGTAAATAAAACCATGGCAAAACCACAAATACATTAAAAGAAGTATTACCTAGACAATTAATAGCTACCTCGTTGCTCCTTATGCATCAATATAGATAGTTATACACTCTCAAGTCATCTTTTCAAAAGTACATCTTTCTCAAGTGGTTCATGAACAGTATTGCATTTCAAAGATATTTTTGCATTTCAAAAGACTCAAGAATGAGTCTCACCTTTGTGTAATTCACATCAGAATTGTCATATACATATATCGACACATACATACCTACATACATATATATATAAATATATATAAACCAGAATTTAATTCCAGAACTTTTAGAGGAGATTTATGCATATATACTTATATTTATACATATATACTGTATATATGTATCAATATCTGAATTTGCAGCTTTATGCTTTTCTGTGTTCATGTTTACATTTTAAAAACAAAGTAGAAATCTTTATATATGTTTTAAATAGCACACATTTCTTTCTACATTTGACACCTGTTTTGTACATCTATATAATATACAAGCTCATGAAAAATTTAGGTTGCAAGTACTACACTACCTTACAGATTTTTGTTAAGAAAACAAGATTGAAATCTTGTAAGCTTGCCTATTAATTTCATTTTTTGGTGATATAAATCCATATAAAGTAGAAAACAAAATATTTCCTTATCAAGCCAATAACAACTTTTTTGGCTGTAATTACAAGACCTCAAGTAGCTCATACAGACTCTTAATTCATAGTTCTGTATTTTTACTACATCAATGGTTTTATCACAAAAGAACTTTACTTCAAAGCTAAATACTTCATTGTGGTGAGTTCAAGATAATCAATATGAGGGTAGCTTAAGTCAGAACAAAGATTAATAGAGGGGAGAGAGGTTCCTGCTATACAGACAGTAGTTACTGAAGGAGGAAATTCAATCAAGTGGCAATTGTTTTCTTTCTACTGCTGCCTCCTTTCTTGCTCTGCGTGCAGTGTTCAACAACAGGAACATCTCACTTCTATTTTATTGCAAATTTCTAATTCAAAAGAGGATTCCCCAAAATATTCTTCAGCTATATGCTATTCTTCCATGCTCTTCTACACAGCAACTAACCTTTGGGGTTATAGGGTGGTTTCCATTGTGAGAACAGCCATTGCCTTTCAGAGACTGACTCTTTCGAATGTTTGGGAGGCAACTAGGCATGGGAAAAACACCCAGACTAGTCAAATAACACTAGGTATAGCTTGTGCACATCCACTTGCCATATGCTACTGAATGGCTACATATTTCCAGACCAATTGCTTCATTAACAAGTAATTTTGTCTCTGGCATTTGCAATTGCATTATTTTCTCCCTAAAGGTAAATCAAGAGAAGAAGAGAAATAATATGGGAAAAACAAGATGCAGCAAAGAGATGTTCCAAAGAAGTTTCTTTGTACTAGGTGTCTCAATTTTTTTGTATGATTCACTCCTAGGAAAGTAAAAGGCAAAGGCAAAGTGAAAGAATGATATTGTAATTTTGTAGATATATAGTGAAATCAGAATATTCAGCAAAAAGGGGGATTTTTTTTCCAGTGGTCTGCAATAAGCATTTATAAAGCCAACTATTAGCATGAGAACTCCCTCTGTTATTCAGCAGTGCATTTATCAGATCCAGCAAATTAGCAGCCTTATTAGCTACCAGCTACTAACCAAGTCGGTATGAGCAGAAATAGGGGAGTTATTAAGAAGATGCTATCAATATATTCTATGATTACTGTTTGTCCTCAAGGCACTGAACGACATTATCAGTAAAATCTCTATTCCTGTAAATATGTTTCCCTCTTTTCACCAGCTCTTAACAGAGAAAGAAGTGGAGGAAAAAAACATATCACTCCATCATGCTCCAAGCCTTACCTCTGTGGCAATGTTATCGCAGTCAGCATGGACTTATTTCAGAAAGCCAGAAAGAAGGAATTTTAAGAGCTCTAACCTGCTTCTCTAACGAAAAAGTGGTTGAGGTGCTTAGGAACATAATATTAGCAAAACTGTGTTGAAGTTTCTGCTATTAATTTTCCTCTTACTGTCTAACAACATGACTGAAGCAGCTTTTTCCTGGACTGTGGACTCAAACAGAAAACAAAAAGCCAAAAAGCAAAAAACTCTTACACATTAAAAAACAAAAACCCAAAACAAACCTCAAACCAAAAAAAAAAAAAAAAACGGTCCCAAAAATCCCTCTCTTTTCTCCCTTCCAAACTGCACTTCATAGTGTCCTCTGGTTTTTGATTATTACATAGCGTTAAAAATGCAAGAAAAGAGATTGCAGAAGGCGATTTCATCATGAAGTCACTTTTGGCCAGGTTACTTTATCCTGTAGGACAGAATAGCAGTTCATTCTGCAGTAAAGAAAAGCAGGTTCTTTCTTTGCCAGGCAATGAAGGATTTCTCCTTCCCTCTCTCCCCACACAATATGTTTGTGTTTTGCATCCCTCCTAAGCTTCTAAAATGTGGAATTTATAATCTCACCAAACAGTCAGATTTCACTTTGGTCAGAGTGAGTTACTTTTCTTTGTACTTTTCTAACTATAAAAACATGAATTATATGTAACAACTCTTTGTGGATGCAAGTTTTAGACACTTTCTTCTCCTCCTCCATTTTCTTTCTCTTTCTACTCCTTACTCTGAAAACCCATCCCAGGTTCAAGTCATGCACCTGGATGTTTTAAGATTTGTTTCAGAGAGGGTCAGTGGGAAACAAACAAAAAACCAAAAACCGATAAAGCAAGCAGTGTAGAATCACATATTAAATATGGATGACATTCAAATGTGAGAAGAAAATGACAGATTATTGTTCATTGTCAAGTTTCAAAGGATGTAGACTTTACTTCACTGCGCAGTTCTGAGATACCATTCTCTGAGCTGTTTTTGTTCCCAAGCTGAAGGAATGGAGGGGACCTGCTCAGTTCATATGTGTTAAGCACAGGAGAACAAGCGAGATTTGTGGGGCAAAACAGAGGTCCAAATGCTGTAGTAAAAATAAAAATGTTTCAGCAATAGCCAAAGTATAATTACAAATTAAGGCCCACTGAGGCTAGCAAGCAGGCCTATTAGTGTTGAATATGTACAAACTCTATATAAATCAAGAAAAAAAAGAACTATTTACTCAGGATAGCTTTGGTAGTATCAGGTTAGTATCAGTGGAGAACACCTTCATATTGCTGCATTGCACTGTACCTCCCTGAAACCAAATAGTTGAAACTTAATAAGCCCCTGCTCGAGAGCCCTGGAGGTAAGAGCTGGACCCTGCCATAGCAGAATCAAGTCTAAAGTTCATACGACCCCAGAACATGTTGAAAATTCATGTGTTACAGAGATGTCCTAAAAAGAACTTGGTATTTGAGAAAGTTTCTAGTTCATTATCAACACTTTATGCCCTGTTTAAAGCTAAAGTTTAAAGCTTTAACTGATGAAGAAAATGATTTATCACATATCAACAGTATAACAAGATTTCAGTACATGCTTAATTAATGCTACTGTTTTCTGGACTTAGCATAACTGACTCCCCAAAACCACAGGCATCAAAAGCAATCTGCCTGTCAGGCTACTTGACCCGTGTCCCATTCCCCTGCACAGTGAATCTCAATGTGTTTAGGTCAGTCCAGAGGTCCTAGGTCTGAAGGGTGAAACCAGGGCTGCCAAACTCTTCAGTGGCAGTAATTTTTGTGGTACATAGTTATCACTGAGACATCCTCTCCTTCTACAACTTGGATATCTTCAGATATCTCCATATTAAAATTGTGTCCCAGGGTTTGGGCATACCTTCACACCTATTACTGATCATGACATTGCCTATGTTGTCAGTTCATCAACCACCCCTGTGGTAAAGCATAGGGTGATGCTGTTGCCTCATGCCAGGCATATCCAGCTTGTTTCAATTTTATATTTCACTGTGTCTTTATTTAAACATGAGTTAATGATGCCATTTATGTTTCTGCAGCTGAACCACATTTTTTCTGAATCTCTGTTTCCCTCCTTTTCCCAGTATTAGGTGGTGTTAAAATTGAGATAATCAGGATAGCTGCTGCTGAATGAGCAAAGAAAGGACAAAAAAATCATAGAATAGTTTGGGTTGGAAAGGATGTCCAAAAGCAGTCCAGTCCAACCCTCTGCAAAGAGCATGGACTTCAAATACATCAGGCTGCCAGAACCAATTGGCAGATACAGGCTTTCACTGAATACAAGTGGGTGAGCAGAGTTTGTGGTCAGAATAAAGAAGTTAGTTCTGATCACTGGGTTCCCCAAAGATGGAGCAGCTGTAGGAAGTACAGCAATAGCAGCTGGCTTTGCTATTTTTTTTTTTTTTGAGACCTGGATAATCATTTAAACATTACTTGTTGTGACATTTC
Organism: Euphonia xanthogaster; assembly: GCA_034509185.1. Taxonomy (NCBI): domain Eukaryota; kingdom Metazoa; phylum Chordata; class Aves; order Passeriformes; family Fringillidae; genus Euphonia; species Euphonia xanthogaster. Next base: position 43,589,224 of record JAYDZK010000202.1, on the reverse strand, counting down.
TGATGTCTGAATCCTAGTAAGGAGACTTACTAGAATTTGGATGAGGACTCTTATAAGGAGATAGATGTCATTAAATAGTCTTCTTAATCTATCTATCAACTAATTAATTTATGATAATAGTAGCTGGCTATGCAAAATAATGAAAATCATCAAAATGAAATTGTGTTATATTTCCTCATACAGTAATGTGGCGAGCAAACAGTATCTAAAACATGAAATATATTACATAAATTGAGGTGTTTTGCAGCACTCACACAAGCTTTTTGAATGTGAGAGTAAAGGAAAATTTTCAGTGCAGGTTAAAATGATTTTTAGCCACTTATAGTTACAAGTAGGTGTCCTATATATCACATCGACAACTTAAATCTCCAAAGTATAAATGCCAAAGACCCTTACTCTGAGTAAAAGCAATTTGCTAGATAAAACCTGGGAATTTCAATTAAGGATGAATGTGCAATTACTTTAAGGAAGAATAAAACCAAGCTTTCCATTAGGAATATATGAGCAGCTGTTAAAAAAATACTGTCAATACTGTCTCTTCATTCAATTAACTCCTAACCTTGCAGACCACAGATCATTTCATTTGTCACCCCATCGATTAGGCCGCTCTACATTTTGAGAGTACTTCTAAGCCATTAGGTTATTAGGTCCAGCTAATTTCTTTCCTGAGAATTACATGAATACATTTGATATATTCATTAGCTAATGAAGTTAGAAGATTCATATCGGATCCTTTCTGTAAGTATTGAGAACTACCATTATCAAAACACCAATTCAGAGACAAAATACATATCATTTTTAAAGATATAATATACAACAGCTAATATTTTGAAACTAGAATTTTCATTTCCTTGCAGCTATGAAACTACAAGAAACAAGGAAATTATGCTAAGCAACAAAAATCCTCCAAATATCAGCTGTCCAAATCATTAATGATCTATTAAGTACAGAAGCTCTCCCTTCAGTATTTTAAAATATATTTGAACTATAGATCCTCTCCAAACAGTAAAGCAATCTTCACATCTACTGTTTGACTGACTGTGAATGCACTAACCTTAACAAGTTATTTTTATAGAGTCAGATTCAGACAAGTTAAAAAAAAACACTTTTTTTTTCATATAAAGTGAACCGATAATGTAATATGCAAAGTAATTTTATGTACAGAAAATAAATATAAATGCTTCCTTATGTTTTCATGAGGTGTGTAAAAGAAAGCATTCTCCTACCTTAGTCAAAGATGCTTGCTGCTGGCTGGAACAATTTTACTTGCATCCTAGTAAACTCTTGAACAGTAATCCTGTTATGTGTCTACAGCAGCTTCATTGGGGTGGGACTTCTGTGCAGTAATGAATTCACCAGGGAATCTTCCCTTTGAAAGAATGCTGCAGCAGACAAGGAAAGCACTCTGCACTTACTGTCACAAGCTTCTGGATGATTAGATTACGACACAGGGTGTAATACAAGTACACACATGGAGTGATGCAGATTCAAATATTTCCTATGTGCTAAATCTTTGAGAGGATGGAAACTGTAGCATGCTTTACAAGGAAAGTGTAAATATAAATATACGTGAGTGTGTGTGTGCATGCACTTTATATATGCAAAAAGGAGAGTCATAAATGGTCATAAAAGTAATTTCTTCATTATGAAGAAATTATTTATTTAGTCTATAGGTGAGTGGCAAAATAGCATGGGTTTATTAGCAATTATAACCATTTAATCTGAGAACGAGAAACTCCAACTCAAGCATGCTAATCCTTACCTAAAAAAAGAAAAAAAATAAGAGTGTCATAATCCTAAATGATAAGTTGCATAAAAAGCAGATACACACCCACCCTACAGGCTATTGCTAATATCCTGTGTAGAGTGGCAGCTCAGACATAATGAAGAAGCTCTGTAATATGTTAACCCAATAACATAAAAATAGCTTCCTGTGAGCTCTCCAACAAAGAACAGTGATGTTTATAGTGATTATTATTTAGACGTACGAGCAAAAAAACCTTGGAGAGTGTGTGTGGTCACTTGAAATATTGGACAACAAATATAAGCACAAATTGATACTTTGGATGAAAGAGAGATATATCTGCAAGGTTATGGCAGTGAATATGACAAAGGGTGAAGGGTCTCAGTATTCAGCCTACCACCGCAGTGGAGCTGTAAGAATAATGGTCATACGACCCAATTACTGGACTAAGTGAGCCTATCGGTCTTTATTAAATCATCCAGCACTTCCCTTATTTCCTCATTTGCAGATAAAAAGCAAAACAAAGCTGACTCACTGACTTCCAGCTCTGCAGAGCTGCTTTCCAGCAGGTCAGTCACAGCCTATGCTGATTACACACCCAGATGGAGAACCCAGCATTTGCCTTTATTGAATTTCAGAAGGTTCCTCTCTGTCCATCTCTCCAACCTGTCAAGGTCTTTCTGAAGGGTAAGCATGCACCCCTCAGCCACTCCTCCCAGTTTTGATGCATCAGTGAACTTGGATGAAGGAGCAGAATACCTTCTGAGCAAGTCACTGATGAATAAATTAAACAATACTAAGCCCAGTATTGAACCTTTGGGGACACTACTCATGACAGGCTTCCACCTAGATCTCGTGTCACTGATAATGACTCTCTGGGATCTGCTATTCAGCCAGTTATCAAACCACTTCCCTGTCCACTCATCCACTCCACACTTCCTGAGTTTGCCTATGAGGATGTTGTGAGAGATGGTGTCAAGGTGAACAGTACCCACTGCCCTCCACTCATCCATCCAGGTAGTTGTCTCCTCGTAGAAAGTCAATCAGGTTGGCCAATCCTCCCAGTGACTCCACTTGTCTATCACTTTTATAGCTTTCTCGTTTGCTAACTCACAAGAGGTACAAACAATCATAGCTTTCTTCTGTATAAATTCCAGCTTTCATTCAGGGTGTGGAAGACAAATTCAACTCCCTTCCCTTCAAAAGCAACCTGCATTTCTCAACTCCATGCAACTGCCCTTACCAGTAAGTCGTGAAGTGGTCTGTGTGCTTGCCACACCTTTTTTTGAAACTGTCCCAACAGGGAGGCCACACTCAAGAATCTGAGTTACTTAAAAGACAAACCAAAAGAATAAACATCATCTTAGAAGGTTCAAATGTGAGCATTACCTGAATAGCAGATAACAACCTTATCTAAAGTAGAATTCTGAGGATTTCATTTCCAGAGAAATGAAAAGAATTTACAGTTGCTCAACTCAAAGGGCAGAAGGTGAAGGAATAACAGCAAAGGAAAAGAATGATAATATTTAGCTATGTCAAAAGCAAGAGATGTTTCCCATCTTTATAGAAGATAGCATAACAAGGAAGAAGTTTAAATTGCAGGAAAAAAACCTTTCCAATGCCTAATCCTTGGATCTACCAGTAAACAGGGAGACTCCTCAGTCTTCTTATTTCTTGGAAGCCTTTAAGAATAGGTTAAGAAAAGTATAATAAATAATCTGGGAAGAGTTAAGTTTACATTGGCTGAGAGAGGTGATCTGTACATGTCTACACAAGTTTTTCTGTACAAGTTCAGAATATTCAGGAGTCAGAAGTGAGGCATGTTGCTGTCAGAAATAGTTTTATCCAAGCACAAGTATACTTTTTTAATTTGTAAAAATATTCAAAATAATTATTTTGATAGGAGTTATTTATGTCAATAGAAGTGTGAATGCCATCCACCTAATAAGACACTTAAAAGTAATATAACACTAATTGATCACTTCAATTAAATTTTAAATATATGCTTGATGCATTAATTGGAAAGCTTTTACCTTCATCCAAAAAACGATAAAAGAATACAAGCTATTTATTGAAAATAAAGTTTCCTTTTTCAATTTGATGCAAAAATTAGAAGCATGCAAGGCTACATTTCATACTGACAGAACAAAACCCATGTGTCACATGTACTACACTTCTTCAGATGCTGTGATTCAGCTCTTTATATGAAGTAATTGCACCCTAGTAGGCCTTAGAACTTAATTATTCTGACCTAACAGACTGACTTTACCTAAGACCTTCTTTTATTGATCTAACATGCAGTTGAAAGTCTGTTTCAGCTTCTGGCCTTCAGCTTCTGCATTGCTTGTTTTAAATTACTTGTTTTCACCTACTTTACAGATTACTTCATGGAAATGTGACTCCAGACAGCCAAGATATTGTCTTTTAAATAAATAAATTACATGCAGCCCCCTTTGCTACTGTTGGATCCCCAGACTTGCAGTTACAATTCTTCTATTTGATAGTTATATTCAGTATTGGATAAAATTCTTCTATACAGTTGTTCTTTAATCACTTAAACTGCAGTGTTTTGTAAGTAGAAAGTGTCCTTTGATAAAGGAAATTAAATTCTATAAAATGCCATCTTTCTGCAAACAGTGACTGGATTTACTGATACTGTGTTGTGGAGCTGTAACCAGTGCTTAGCAATACCTGCACATCATCAAACCAATTAATTTTTTTGAGGAAAGACACAAAGCACTCTAGATATTGGAAACTGCATTTCATCTGCAAGCAGTAAACAGAGACATCGATTGTCAGAAACAAATCTGGGCAGAATCATGGCTCAACGGCATTTAACACAAGGAAGACATCTTCTCACATAAGTGTTTTCTATCCTTTACCCCTTCCAGTCAGTCAGAGAAGCTCGATATGCAATCTACTACACAAAATCTCAGTTTTTCTTTACTCTTCCATGCTAATGTACAGATCATGTGGACAACTGGCACTGAGCTAACATGGATTCTGTATTTCAGTAAGATAGTCATAATGTGTAGTGTCTATCACTTTTTACTCTGGTGATATAAAGGCTTTTGTGTGTAGTCAGTTCTTGTCATTAGGAAAACAGCAGAGCTCTTGTTGGCTTTCAGGGGTATTATTCATCAGGAGCATACTTCACATTTCCTTGTAACAAGGGCTCTCGAAAGAGAACCTGGGGCAGCCCTCTGTGGAGTCACCTGGTGTATCTAACTTTAGATTTATCTAACTCTTTAGAGATTGCAGAAGTGTACCTAAAGGTGTTTTTGAGACAGTCTATTTAAAAAAGTCATCCTGTACCATAACATAAATACCTTGAAGGAATATTTTTGTTGTAGAGGTTTGGCAATACAGCCTTAGTAATAACATCTGGGGAGACTAGGCCAACATATTTACCATAAACATACTTTTCCCATCGAAACAATAATTTTAGAAAGTCATATAATTGTTGTGAAGATACTGACAAAAATACAAGATGGACCAAACTGCTACAAATAGGCTGGAATATATCAAACAGTATTGCACTGAGAAATAGTTATAATACCTCTGTGCATATTTGCTCCATTAAGGGGTTGCAGTCCTTCGAATTATTTTTTTTAACCATACTTCTCTGCTGCTTATTATGGAATAAAAAACTGCAATGAGGAAGTCTCACAAAGTGCTGCAGAGAAGACTAGCAAAAACTTCTGCATTTTTCAGTTGACTTCATGACCGACTTGGTATGTGGTGTTTGGTTAATGCCAGCATAAGTTTCTTAGAAAGTTCAATAAAAAGACATGTTTTTCCTTCTACAGTTTTTCTGGAGGTGCATCACTGCACTAATGTACTGCTTACCACATTGAACAAACTGCTTTCCAAACTTTTACTAAGAGCACAGTTCTTAAGCCCAAGTATTATGGTGTTTATGTCAATACAACTCTTGATGGATTCTGTTGCTAAGATAAGTTCGTTTATAGCTTGTGGATGAAGTAATTTTCAAGCCCTTTTTGTGAGGATCCCCTGTTTTTTCATTGACTGAATAGTTACATCTAACCTTTCCTGCCCTCTATGTGTGGGCAGTGCTTCCTCTCTTTGGATCATATCTAATATTTCAACAGCAGCAGCAGTTCTTATAAGAACCCAGGGAATTGTGCTAGCATCCTAGTTTTACTGTAAGCAAGAATAATTGTATCTCATCTCTTCTGAAAATCAGGTATTAAAATGGGAGCAACCCAATGAGATTCCTTTCTACAAGAGTTTAACCTCCTGTCCTATGACGACCTTTTCTTACACTTAATTGAAAGGTATAATATGGTTCAAGAGTTATTAAAATGAATAGGATAACTTTTGTTCTTTTAAGTATCATTTTTATTGGAAATTTTCCTTTCCTACCAAGACAGAGGATGGTTGAGAGGTTTCAGACTGGTGCAGAAATAAGGAAAACACTGCTATTTCTAAACTACCACAGGGCAATAATGAATCAAAAGAATACTGAAGAATGAAAAAGTCTTTATTTATTCAGAACACTCAGTTTGTCTGGTAAAGTTTCTTTTGATTATATAACTTAATATTTCAAGATGAGAACTGCTTCACTTCTCATGGCACTGTGGAGGACAATTACCATTCTCAAAACTTGGCTAAAGTGGCATCCAGGAAAGCACCCTCACTACCCTATGCTGTAGAGCATGTGCTGACAAACTAGGTAAGAAATGAAAAAAACATAGGGTAATTCCTAATTTGATACTAACAAATTTTTTAGTTTGTTTTCAAGTCGTTTATTCATTAAGATATGAACCAGAACTCAATTGAAAACTGCCAGGCTCAGATAAGAAGAAAAAAATGTCTACATATTAAATTATTATGTAATCATTTTACATGAAATAGAATAGTATTAGAAAGGAAAAAAATATTTCAGAATGTATATAGGTCTGGATATTAAAACATTTAGTATTGGAGTATCCAGTTCACAAAAATCTAGTTTGTACAGGTATCAGAATCTAAGATTCTTGTTTGGCCCTCATCAGTGTTAGGTGTTAAGAATTTTTTACAGGCAAGAGAAATTGAGACCAATAAGAATGATCTGCCATAGCCAAAAATTGAAGTCTGGGATGTTCAAGCTGAAATGTAAAAACGTCTTGTTCCTTCAGAAACACTGGAGCAAATTCCCCAAGGACACTGCAGTCTCCATCCTTGAAGCTGTAAGACTGCTGGACAAAAAGCTCAAATTCAAGCAGTGCATTCAACCGCAGTACTGATCGTTGACCATCACTGGGCAGCTGTGTGGAGTGGCAAAGCTTTCAACCACACATTACTCTGCAGAATACAGACTGTAGTCCAAATCTTCTGCTGAGGTGAAAGCTCAGCCAGGAGGAAGTCTGAAATTTTTTAGAAAGATGGACAGATTGAGATTAAACTCAAGAAAGGCCATCTTCCTGAAATCAAGCTCTGGTTTTTCATATACTTATAGGCAGTTTAAGTAAGGATGAAGAACTCTCATTATTGGATAAAATCATGACCCTGTGGTATTGAGGGCTCTGTCACTGATTTGATCAGGTCCAGGTTTTCAGACATCATGCTCTGTTTTAGAGTACTTGTTCTTAAAGAAGCCCAAAAACTCCCACCAAACCCCACAAGCGATACCCATCCACCCGCAGTCACAAAAGAACACCCTCAAAAAACAACTCTAACAAAAAAACAACCCTGAGACATAGGTAAATTTAGTAATATCTCATAGAATAAATCTAAACCCATGGCCATGTGGCAGAGGTAAGAATGGACTACAGCTTTGCTGTCTTGCTTCAAAACACTGGAAAGTATTCATAACGATACTGCAGAAGCTTCTGCATTTCTCATGACAAACTAAACAGATTATAAATACTTTCACTTTGGTATTCATAGATGATATGAAAATATTGAAACACTCCCTGAGTTTCCTGTTTCCCATGAATTCCATCTCAAATCTTTCTTAGTGACCTTTGAGAAGGGGAATTTTTTTGCTCTCCTGGATTCTGTGAAAATTAATGTAGCCAAAACCCAAAACCAGAAGACCAATATTTAGAGACCATTCTTCTGATTCCCTTCCCCTTCCCCTTCCCTTCCCCTTCCC
>JAYDZK010000202.1:43560335-43574365 GCA_034509185.1 Euphonia xanthogaster | reverse complement strand
AAATAAAAATAAAAATAAAAATAAAAATAAAAATAAAAATAAAAATAAAAATAAAAATAAAAATAAAAATAAAAATATCACCTGGGAGCTGTTAGTCCCATCCTGTGCTATTGTGGCCCATCCTCCTCCATCCCACCTCCCCCTCCTGTTTCCCTGCACAGCTGTCCTCTCTAGAGGAGACTGAGTTAATGAAGTAGGCCAAATCCAAGTGCATATTTGTTTATAGGGGCTGTTATTTAAGAAATAGATTCTCAAATTCCTTCAGAAGCAGAAATGCCTGAGATATGTCTTCATGTTTGTTTTAATGCTTAAGCATTTGCCTGAGTAGTACTCCGATGGAAAGTCACTTAAACTAATCTGTAAAACCTAAGAGACGGCAGAACATGTGCAAATCTCACCTTCTCTAGCTGACTGCAGTCATAAGCAGAAACAAAAGAAAAATTTTGACTCTCAAGAAGGGAGACCTACTTTTTCTTTGGTTCAGACTGATGGCAGAATAGTTCCATACCACAGGATGAATCAGTAACAACTCCTGACTCTTCCCATGGGGGCAGGGGAAAGAGCAAAAAGGAAAGCCTTTCCTACCCTCCCAAGCACATCTCCTCTCCCCACGGTCCTTTCATCTGGCAGACCACTTCAAAGTGGCTTGTGCGTTGTTGTTGGCTTGGAGGAGTTTCAGGAGCCGAGGGGACGGCAGCGTTGGGCATCGAGCAAACAGTAGAACACAGAGTGCCATCGAGTGGCAAGATTCCAGCAATACACTCCGGAAAGCCCCTGCTAATGCCTTGTTCAGCAGCCCATTTTTTAAGGACTGCAAATCTTTTAATTCTTAGCACTAACCTTTTAGTATTTAAAGCAGCGTGCACAGAGTGGAAACACTAATTTCTGTCTTATTTTGGCTTGAACTTTCAACATTTCATTGGAAAGTATTCTTACATGAAAGAGGGAAGAAAGAAAGAAAAGAAAAAAAGAAAAAACCCCCATATAACCACAATTCACACTAGAACAGAATTAACCAATAACTTTAAGTTGACGAGCACTAGAACCTAGCCAGGTTTTGAAGCCTTCTACTCTGAACACATGGTAACACTTCTGATGTTAAAGAAAAGCCTTGGGCAGAGTTAAAACAGTACATGTGAGCCTCTCTACCAAAACCTCCTTTTTTTCTAGACAGTTAAAAATAAGTTGAAGTCAAGGAGATTTTAATTATTCTAATTAAGTGCCTCTCCCTTTCTGTCCTGGAAGAGTCACCTTTGGGTGACACATATCAGAATTACTAGAACTCCTAAGTTTCTGAATTGTGTTTAGCTGTAAGCTGAGTCTTAAAAGACATGTGCACACTATTCTATGTTTCAAAGACTGTACTGATCTTTCAACATCTTTGTCTATAAAATGAGACACAGGTTTAGTACTTTTAGTTTGTTCCGTTGTTTTCTCCCTAAGAAAATTTAACTGCTGCTAGTCTTCTGTCAGATATATAGCCAGTGTGGCAAGAGCCATTTTTATGGCTTGGAATCTCCTAGGTCATCATAATACTCAGATAATACCCAGGTGGGTAGTTAGTGACAGAAGAAAAATGGTTTATATTTTCTAGGGCTGCAGCATCATACTGTGCCCAAGGACTCATAATGCAGAGGGGACTCTTATTATTTGACAACACAGGAGATGCAAGAGTATTATCCATTAAGTTCCCGTGTCCCGGGCATGATGTTTTCTGGGTAGTTCACAGCATGTGCACAGCTGGATTTTGAGTGCTGGGAAAACCATATTTTTCTAGTGAGGAGTATATTCTCTCCCCTGTATCACCACACATTGTCACTTCAAACCCTAAAATTTAATTTGAAGGATATGTACACAGACCATGTTAAGGTAAGAGCAAAAAATGGGCTTCAAAAAAACCAAAAAGGAGTACTTCACTTATACCCATCTGAACAGCAAATGGAATAGAGGAGAAAAAGTGAAAGTTGAAATAGATTAATGAATATGCAGCATTAGAAGACATATGGCATGTCTTTGGCTACATGGTAGAAAGTTATTTCACTAATTGCATTATGGGATGCTAGGCATTTGTCAGACTAATCCAAGGGAAAAAAAAATCCTTTATAGCCATTAAAACATGAAACAAACAAAATATTAATGTGTTCCAACCAGTGATATTCTGTGTGTATATATACATATGAAAGAGAGAGTTATTTCTTTTTTTTTACAGTATTTTCTCCTAAGAATCAGAAAATCATTTATTGCGTAGTCACCCATTTCTCACATGATTACAAATTTCTATGGAAGTGCTAGTTAGTACTTCCTTCCCCTAGCTCACTGTTGAGCTAGGACTCCAACAAGCACAAGTTTAATTTAATTTTCTAATTTTTCTGTCCAATTAATCAGAGATAGACAGCAAAAATAATCTGACTTCATCCTGCTTGTCCAAAGTTTCTGTCGCTCAAGAAACTTTCAGAAGAAAAACGAAACCAATTTGTGAAAAACAGTGTATATTCATTTTTTCTTGTTATGCCATCTTGTCGTGCTAGGGAGCCGCCTAACCAGGTACCACACACAGAAAGGAAAATACTCTTGTTAGAAATTAGCACAGTTCCTAAGAATAAAATGTGTTTTAACAACTTGATGCTAAAATGAACTTGGTAAAGGAATATTTACTGTTTCTCAACTCACGATTTATTTATCTTTTACAAAATAATATACTTAGCACACAAACCCTCGGGTTTCAAATTAACGTCTGCTTGAAAATGTATATTAGATGCTTGTGTAAGTAATAGCATTTTCAAAACAATGGTTAAACTTTGTGTTTCACAGTATTTCTGATATAATATTAAAGAAGCTAGTAATTCCAACAAGTTACAATATAAAATGAGCCAGACATGATCCAATGCAAGAAGTTTGAGCAGCCTTTTGTATATTTACAAAATATTTAGCAAATTAGGTCTTCAAAAAAAAGATGAAATTAACACTGAAGACCTTTTCTGGCCTTTTTTATAGAAGCCTTTTCAAGTAACAAGGATAATGTTTCAGAGATAACAGTTCACAAAACTAAACCATTTCGGATTTTTATATTTCTTCTTAGGGGTTTTGGGGTCTAAAGGTATGTCTCATGGGGGGCAAACCCAGGACAAGGTACAATTTATTCATTTCCCAAATACATACTGTAAAAAATTGAGTATTTTGTTAATAAGAACTCAGCATCACAATGTTTATGCATAGGACAATGACTTTACGCTGACATTTTTGGTCCATTAGTTTTTGCAAGTCAGATACCAAATGTTGGTTGCTCCATATGGCCAGCTGTTTCATATCTGTGTTCCAGTCTGAACCCTTGAATATGCATGGCCAGACTTGTGTGTACTACACATACAGTGCTCTGTTTTGTCCCAAACTCCATCCTTGGAACTTTTCTCACAGCAGCCTACACAGTGGGAAGCCAGCTGGAGGCAGGCAGAATTACATTTGACCTTCCAGCCCCTTACAGATTTCCCATGACTTTTCTGATATTCTCAAGCTGATTTTTTGCTTTACACAAGCCAGCATCATTTTTGGAGAACTTTCGAAACTATAGCACCAGAACATGTATCATGGGCAGTCACCAATAAAAAGCTGATATCACATCCTCAGGAATGGATAACCTTTTACAGTCAGGTAGCAGCTGAAATACTTAAAAGGTACTGATATCTTTATTTATAACTGCATTTATTGAGATATTTCCCTTATTTCTTATAACATTCAGAAGTAGTACAGAGAGGCAGAAAGTTACTAGATATACTTCAGAACTATTTTAGTGTGGCAAAATTTAAAGCTCAAGCAAAATTCAGCCCCAAACTACAGGCAGTGAGATTCTATTTTGAGAAACACAATTAATTTTTAGTAAAGTGGTGTGCAAAAAGAACTCTATTTCACATATGAAATACCTGAAGCAATATTAAAAAAAAAAATTCCTTTACATAAAGAACAATATGCCATGCTCAAAACCCAGAAAGAGTGATCTTATAAGTAAAATAAAATAAAAACAAACCAACAAAATCTCCAGTAAGTAGTCAGTTTCTTTTGTTTTATTAATCTTTTTGTTAGGTTAAAAATTACTAACAGACTATGGAATAAAAAAGTTGCATAACATGAGCCTATTTCTAGTCTTTCAGACACTTGTCACACATATTTTGGTGAACTGCTTCCTTCTTTTTGGGATTAGAGCTTTCCAACAGAGTTGATTCTGTCTACTCAGATTAATCATATCCAAATATCATGGCAGTAATTTATGTTATCAGCTGCTGCTTTTCACTTCAGGAGCAGCCCTTCTCTTCTGGCTTCATCTCCTTCACAGCTGCCAAAAACTGGGTGCTGCTTTAGCCAAGTACTTACTGCTTACTCTTTAGCTGAGTGGCAGTTTGAGAGTGAAAGCGATGGAAATTTAAATTTCAATTCCTCCTCCCAGTCTCACCATGTAAGACATTTACAATCACTTAAATTCTTTTCTGGTTGACTAGTTGTCAGGAATAAAAGTGTGCATTCCACAACTTTTGGCAGGCAGTGGAATCAGGTGGTTGCTGCCTTACCCATAAACACAGGAGTAAAGCTGTAGTTTGATCTTGTCTTAGCATTGCTCAGAGATATAGAAGCTAAGGAGTGCCATGAAAGGAAGCATCTACAGAGCAGAACTTCTAGTCTTATTGTTTAAAGTATGGAAAATATACTGAAACAAGCAAACTTTTCTGAAGGCACAAGATCACAGCTTGGGTTCATTATTTCACCACCTGCACATTTACAGAGTGAGTGTCTCAGCAGAGTTCAATATAATTCTCATAATATTAAGGAAACCAACACATGAGTTATGATTTTAACACCTAGTGCATCTAGATTTGCAAAAAGAAACTCCTCATAAAGTGCATCTAACTAAAGCTGTGCACCAGAAAGCCAAGCACTTCCCACAGCAGGTAGTTTTCCTCATTTGAAGCCAATTGAGCCATAGCTGATTTATAGGACTGTGGTTTTTTCCAGAAGTAGAAACTCTAGAGTTTCACACTAGCTATTCAGCCTTGGATTCACACTTTGATAACCCCATTTAACTCTCCTCAGAGCCCCCAAAAAGAATTTTATATAATTTCCCCTGTATTTAATGCAGGAAAAATCCATGTTTGTGTTCAAACTCAGTTCTTCTTTCAGGCAAAATTCATCTCCCATGTGCCTTGGAGTTTTTCTGAAGTGTATCCAGGCAGTACCTGTGCTCAGAAATTCCCCTCTATAAAACCTTATTGTTAGCACAAAAACTATTGCCATTCCTATAACCTACTGTAAGACTACTCCTAAAAACAACAAGAGATATAAATATAAAACACTCTAAACTTTCTCAGCATTCCTATCCTCTAAGGGAACCCAGAGCTTTGCTTACTCCCAAATAATTTTATTAGTGACTATTCATGGCTGGGACCCATCTTAATTGGACCTGGCAGCTCTCCATGTCTGAGGATGTCCTTAGTTGTTTTGTGGTCTGGCTAATTCTTCCAAGGTCAGGAACGCAACCTCCCTTCCCAAAGCTTTATGACAAATTCTCTTGTGTTGCTTTCAACCTGCATAGAGGAAAATTTTGTGCTAAGAATATATTTGCAACATTTTCATAGTATAATTTAACGACCAAATATTTTTTGCAGAATATAAGGTGGGTGGGGGGGAAATCCGAAGTGTTGTAATATTAAATGTGTGAAAAAGCAAACAAACAAAGAAAAAACTGGTTTGTAATCTACAGATTTTTGTTCCAAAAATTCAAGCGTGAATTAAAATCCCCAAAATGCAAATAATAAAAACACTTTATGAAATAATATATTAATAATATATATGAAAAACATTTCAAATTACGAAAACTTTCCCAAGAATAAACTCATATTTTTAAAGGTACTTTAAAATTACTAATTGCAGGTTATTTACATGAAACATGTTGCTCTGTTGATATTTGTTGTCTTTGCTATGGTTAAAGGGTAACAACTTCTTTACAACCTGTTTTATACTGCAGAATTTTGTATACAAATATAAATGTAAGCATATCGTTATTTTGTTTTGCCCTATTCTAAAGAATTGTACTCTTTTCTTTCTCTCTGTTTTGCTTGTGTCTTTTGCTATTTTCTAGTCCTCAGCCCATTAGATCAAATATCTATTCTCATTTTCAAAAAAAACCAAACATCTGTCTAGGGTTGTTTTTCTCATTAGCAATTTAATAAATGGTGCATCTGCATCTTTCCTAAAATGAGAGAGAATGGTTATTCTTTTTTTGCTCATTTTTGTATATTTTATATATTCATTGCTGAATTTCAGTATTACATTATTAATACAATAGTTATATGAAGTTTTGGTACCAAGCCAAGCTAAATAGTTATTTATATTTATTTAGCCATGGCTAATGATTTCATTAATTGGTATTTGCCTCAGTAACAGCTTTAGTATAATGGTTTATATACAACCCAAGGATTCCAGTAGAGCAAATAAAATAAAAGCCCTAGGCACCTGCATCTAGGTACAGTGAAATAATGGAAAGCATTTGATCTGTTGTGTCATTCATCAACATCTGTTAGCCCACATGAAATGTCACAAATAAAACTGCTACTTTTTGCATTGGCTCTTGTTTTTATCCTAACTGCAGCATTTTTCCTCCTGTTGTGTATAGCAAAAACAGATAAAACTCCTGCTGCACCCCATCTGAGTTATATGAGCCTACAAACTCTCAATTCTCTTCAAAGATACATTCAGAGCTCTAACACTTCTCTTCACATAGGTCAATGTACCTCACCTACATTATTGTTTTCTGAGCTCCGCCATCAACTGTGTTAGCTGTCCAGCTTCATGTGAAAGTGAATTTCTGCACTAGGGAGACCTTCCTTGCTCTTGCCAAGCACATTTATTAACTTCTGACATACTGTTTCAGCAAATGTAGCCTGCAATCACAGGGGCCATTAAGTCTGTATTTAAACTTTGATGACATAAAATAATGAAAATTTCAATGTATTAATCTTTTCATTTTACTAGGAAAGACTATAGGACGAAAAAAATACAACTGAGTTATTAGTAGAATTACTATTAAAGTCTAGACTGTACATTCAGGATTTTGAATTTCTACATCATTTCAAGGAAAAATAAAGTAATCTGTTCATGCTGGAACTATGTCATTTGGATCAGGTGATAGGATCCACCTTGGGACTGACTGCTTTTCAGGAGCCTGTGGAAATAATGCCAGTGAGTTGTTCACAGCAGCAGTTCAGCCTCTTGTGAAAAACCTTTTTCTCTCTCTCCTTGGAGAATCCTAACAGTTTTCTGGATATTTACAACAGATTTATAAATATTATCAAGTCCTATATCAATAGAAAAAAAAAGACTGCACATACATTAATATCTGCAGCAATGCAAACTAAAATCACTCAAGCATTCTCTTTCTTACAAAAAAAAAAAAAAAAAAAATTAAGAAAATATCCTGCCATTCACTTTGCTGAAATTCTTAAATATGGAAAGAAAAAAAAAAAAGTAAAAAAACTGTTTGAAGGTCTTCTTATCTCTTCTTGTTTAGCCTGGAGAAAAGAATGCTCAGGGGTGACCTTATCACTCTCTACAATGACATGAAACATGTTGGTAACCAGGTGGGTGTTGGCCTTTTCTCCCAGTTAACAAGTGACAGGACAAGAGGAAATGGCCTCAAGCTGTGCCAGAGGAGTTTCAGGTTGGATATCAGGAAGAATCTCTTTGCTGAAAACGTGGTCAGGCAATGGAACTGCCCAGGGAAGTGGTGGAGTCACTGTGCGTGGAAGTATTCAAGAAATGAGTGGATGTGGAACTTAGTGCTGAGGTTTAGCTGGGACAGTTGTGTTTGGTCAAAAGTTGGTTGATGTTGGAGGTCTTTTGCAACCTTAATGACTTTATAATTCTATGATTTTAGATTTAATTTTTGAAAAAAAACCCTGAAGAATCCAGGAATTCTCTTCTAGATGAACTTGAATGCTACTGTCTCTCTCAGAAATGCATGCAACTTCATACAACCACAAAAGATACAAATGACCACATCACAAATGTGATTGACATCTAAGTTGTGATCCCTAATATATTAGCTCTATATCACTGCATTTCTGATTATGTCAAGAAATGTGGTGCACTTATGTCTAATGTCATGGATATTACCTGTCACACTTGACTAAAAGGGAATATCAAGGAGTTCGGTGGTATTGAGGAGTTGGAGGAAGCATAAAACTAGGTAGTAAAACACTAATTTTGTATTTTTTAATTTCATTTCCATTGCCTTTTTGTTCCCCATAATTCTCTCTTCTTCCTGTAAGGAAAAAGAAGAAATGTAAGGTATGCAGTAAACCCTGCTGAAATGGAGCTGTTTGTGAGAGAGTATCTTTAGCTCTGAGCTGCTGATTAAAAATCACTCAGGAAAGACCTCTTTCAGATGGGCAGAAACATGTTTCTGCTCAAGATAGTCCTTTCTGCTCCCTGTCCATCCAGAAGAGTCTTTCCAAGAGCTCTGCCTGCTAAATACCTCACTTTTGTACCCCATCCATGGGTAAAACATAAACCTTTTTACTGAGAATGTTTTCTCTATGTCATATTTCCACTTGGGGTCACCTGGTAATAATCTATAACCTGATCACTTTTCCTGTCTCCTGAGAATGGTGTATTTTAACTTTGCTTACCTTCAGCATTTAGGCTGTCATCTTTGGGAAGAGTAAACCTTTCAAGCTTGGAGAGAGCAAAGCCTTGTCTACCCTGCCCAACAAATGGCACAGCCATTTTTACATTGATTCTTCTGAAGCTGTTTATCTGTCTTTGCTGCTCATCTGCCTTGACTGCCTTTCTCTGGATGTTTGTTTTTCATTAGCTGCTGCCTTTGACTCACATTCTGACAGCAATTCCTGTTTGTAGTGAACAGATAAACTGATGGGGAACATGACATTTATAAAAATGCAATCTATAACTACTGAATTCTTCAAACTCTCCTACAAGATTGTTCCTGTAATTCTGTAATCTCAAGGCTTCTCTTTTCATCTCTTTTACATGGCAATGTGTACAAGGATGTACTTAATTTTTGTGGCTCTATCAATTTATGTTTCTTCTGCAGCCTTTATTTTTCAAATTCTTCATAATTTTGCTCTGCACAGAGTTGGAAATGTCTCTTTGTTTCCTGAAAGTGCCTGAGGTTTCTGCAGTACTATTTGTTATTCTACTGGCTTCACTTGTTCTTTCAGGCTGTTATATTTAAGACTGATGAGGCATTCATTCTCATTCAAGAAGCTTTTTAAAAGTACACTGAGTTGTATAGATGAATTAATTACTACAATTAAATGCTTGTATATGTTTAGGAATGATTGTTGACTTTCCCCCCTAAGCACATCGTCTTTAATCAAAGACTGCAGAGGTGAAAATAATCAATTACCTTCTGCCTACTTCTACTAAAAATATCCTCATTTCTCAGACGGGTTTGCTGACTGACTACAAGAGAATTTGCTGTGCGCACAAAAGGTAAGCAGAGAAGAGCCACAAAATCACACTGGAAGAGGAGATCTATGATAATTTCAGATAATGTTTGCTAAAATTTAAAAGAAAAGAAATAACATAAGAATTTTATTGAATTAAAGCTTGTTTACAATCCTAGATTGCTGTTTTTATTTTTAGCAAGGACTGTTACGTCCTGGATGTGACTACCATCACAACTCAGAAGGCGTGTGTCTCTGTAGCAGGCTTTTAAATATAACTAGAGCGTAACGTCATTTTCATAACACCCTGACTATCTTTGGAGTTACTCTTGTGATATTGCTGCTAGGCTTTCAGAAACTAGTGTGGGAATTTCTGCTCTAAACTGCAATGTTGACATGCCTTTAGTATAGAAAATACTACTTGCAAAAAATATTGAAAAAATAGTCTTTTAAATATAAATTTAACACATAAATCACCTACAGAGTGAAGAACATAAATAATTAATGGAAGTTCGGATGATACTGTTGGTGCTATTTTACATATGAGTAACAATCTGGTTTTAAAAAGTCAGAAAATCTTATAGATTAAGCATTCCTTATATAAGGCATATATAAGGATAAATATATTTAACAAAAAAGAAAACATAAATAAATCAGGATGCAAGAGAGGACACTTGCTTAAACAGTATTGCAATTGTAAATTCAATGTTAAGATGACATGTGATGATAAATTATCTCTTTTTGGACTAAAGCTGCATCTATACCCTCTGAGTGCAAAACAAAGCTATAACAACTAAGCTGACAACTCTTACTGCTACCTTTTTGTTTTGTTTTGTTTTTCTCTCTCTTTTTTTTTTGTTTTTTTCTGGTAAGATTTGCTTGGCAGCATAACAAAACAGTGTTATGTGACATTGCACTAGGGAGATGTAGTTAATGTATGCCATCTTTGTACAGCAGACAAAAATGTATCTCAGGACACATGACAAAGACTGCAATGGAAGGCTGCTGAAGGGAGCTGATGCAGTGTTATAACACCCTTGGAAGGGTAGTCGTAGCAACATACTGCAAAGACTGATGACTGAAGTCAAGAATATTCACCTTGCTCCCAGGACTACTGTTTCTGAAGTGAACTTTGGGATAGAAGATGGATGGAGGAAGAGGATAAAAGTGAAAAGAAGCACAGGAAGAACTGAAACTACAAAGCAGGAAAAGTATACTTATATTTCCCTTGGCAAGATGGGGAAGACATGGGCTCTCAGTAATGTGGATTGTGCAGTGCAGGAATAGGTGTTTTGGTTTTGGTTTTGTTTTCTTTTCCTGCAGGACAGCTTTGTTTCACAGCCCATGCCCTGACAAGACAGCTCTCCTGCTTTCTGTCCAGACCACAACAGTGCAGTGCCAATGAGGAGATTTCTGCCTGGTCACTGCCTGCAGGGTCAGATGCAAGACATGCCGGTGACACACAACATATCTCCTCAGTTAAACATGATAATGCACTCCCTTGGTTCATGCGGTAGGACACAGAATGATGTGTTCATCTGTTCACAAAGTATGTACTAACAGCTTGAGACCTGTTAGATTTGAACCAAACAGTAGGAGGGGTAACTAGTGTGTTCAGTTCTAGGTTTTGCTCCAACATGAGCTGACTTATGCTCACTTTCCTTAATTCTGAACTGAACTGTTGTAGTTTAACAGTAATGTAAGGAATTTTGATTTTTTTAACTTTTTTTTTTTTTTTTAATGTCACTAAGACTAATTAGACTAACCTATTTCAACAGTTGTTGCATTTGTTTCCATAATCAGAAATTGACTGTACTGGAGATATAAAGCTTAAACACAAAATCAATTAGCTAAAATCATTGCCTAAATTTCACTGGCACAAACACAGAATATCTCTTCATGGTTATAAGAAGCTGTGTCACTGGTAATTCAAGACATCAGAATCTTATGGAACCTTGATACATATAAGCCAAAATAATGTTTGAGAACATCAAATCTCATCTGTCTTTTAAGTCAATCATAATCAGATAACTTCTGCTTCTAAAAATAGAGAAATATTTTCTTACTCTATATGTAAATCTAGTAAAGGAGGTATATAATAGTTGCACACTAATTACTAGTTATGTTTTAACTATCAGCATTACTTTAGAAAAACAATTTTGTACACTAAATCTCATGCAAAACAATTCTAAACTGAAGAGTTCCTCTAGGTCGCCAAACATCCCTTTTGGACATATTGCCATGCCCAGGCAGATTGTGTGTATTGGGTTTGCATGGCAAGGTTTTGGTAGCAGGGAGGCTACAGAGTTGATTTCTGGGAAAAGCTGCCAGAAGCTTGCCCATGTCTGACAGAGCCAATGCCAGCGGGCTCCAAGGCAGACCCACCACTGGCCAAGGCTGAGCCCAATAGTGACAGCAGTAGTGCCTCTGGGATAATGTATTTAAGAAGGCAGGGAAAAAATGGTCAGGAAAATCAATGTCTGTGCAGAAGGAGTGGGAGGAGAAACTTCAGGTACCAGAGCAGAGATAGCTCCGGGAAGGATTCACATTAGAGATATTCATGGATGACTGAGGGATCCCATTCTGGAACAGTAGGAGAGCAGGAGTCCTAGCCCTGAGGAGGAAGAAGCTGCGCAGACAACCTTTGATGAACTGACCACAGCCCCCATTCCCAATTCCCCTGTGCTGATGAGGGTGGATAGAGGGGCAGGAGACAGAGAAAATAAGAAGCGAAGTTTTTTCTGGGAAGAAGAGAGGAAGGGAGAAAGGTGTTTTAAGATTTAGTTTTTATTTTCTTATTAAACTACTCTGATCTGGCAGGTAAGAAATCAAAATATCCAAGTAGGGCCTGTTTGGCCTGTGATGGTATTTGCTGAATGATCTCCCTGTACTTATCTTGATCCATAATCTTCTCATCACATTTTTTCTCCTCATGTCCAGCTGAGGACTGGAGTGGCTTAATGAGTACCTGACATCTAGCCAGAGTCAACCCACTGCACCATAGAAAAGTAGAATTAAATAATGCTGCTATAGAGATAGATCTTCCCTTACAGTGTCTCCAGGCTGCTGCTGGGGTGAAGCTCTATACTTGGAATTCTAGTTTAGATAATCTGGGCCCTTGGAAACCAGATTTCTACTTCTCTTTAAAAGTGTAAATAGCTTTTGGACTTTGTGATCTGGATGAGTTTTGATTAATCAACAGAAAGTTCTCAAGTTCTGCCTTTCTCTTCACTGAGCTGATAGTTAATTGCTTAATCTGAGGTTTTTTTTTAGTTTTGAGGGCTGTCTTCACCTAATAAGAGCTTTCCCTATGCCCTGGGGTAATCCAAGACTACAGTTCAAGATTTTCACCTTTCTCTTGAGGATGTTGCTATGTCATCATGTGAAGGGTTATCCTAACAGGCTGAGTAAAACATTTGACTGCAACCAACTTTAATAGACAAAGCGAACCTTTCCTGGCAGAGATAGTGGCAGTGAAGACTGGAATCAGCCAATGCTGGGACAGATCTGTCTGCCTGGGATAACTGGGTTTAGCATTAGCATTACCTAGCTTTGGAAATAGTTTAAGATCTGTGGTCTTCTTACTGCACAGCAGAGTGGAAAAAGGATCCCATAGTATTTGGTATTTGGGCATTTTTGATCTCACATTACTCTTGCATACTGCAAGGATATTTGGCAATTATTGTCAAGCAGTAAAAAAAAAAAAAAAAAAAAAAAAAAAGTATTTCTTAGTGATTATGGCCATGACTCTGCAAGGGGCCAAGCATGTGACAGTTTCCCTGGTGCTTTGGATATCAATGTCCAAAAAGCTGTAGGTCTTTACAATACATGGCTTAGCCTGTCTTCATTAGCTGCCGACAGACTCTCTTGGGTGAGGTTCTTGCAGTGTCATTATACTGCAGAGCTTTTGTAAATGTTACATTGTATTGAATAATAGATGATTTTATGTATAGTTTATTCACGCTGGTAAAAGGAAGGGAGTCTTGGGCTGTTTTGCAATGCCTTAAGGGAAAGTTATTCAGTTGATTCAACATTTTTTATTATTTTTTTTCTGATGTAGGGAATAATATCCCTATGAATGACAGGCAGCCAAGAGAATGTCTTTTCCTTTTGTTTAAATATATTTCACCAGGCAGGGACGTGTACTTTCTGTATTCAAATCAGTTATGCCTAAATTCTTATATTTAGGCACTCACAGCTATCAATTTTAATAAAATTTCAGCACAAATCCAACCACCTCTAGTTCCTCCAAACTGCCTTAACCAAACAAAACAAGGCCAGACTCCCAGCAGGTGGCAGCCAACTCTAAAATATGTCGAAAATAACCCACTTCAGTGTACAGATAAAAAGATCTATTGCACAGATGATGCAGAAATAAGCAAGCAGTGAGTTGAGGCAATTTCACATGATTACTGTAATTCCTTTATGTTCTGAATCTTATAACATTTACTATTGCTTCATAAAAGAAATGCCAGCTTCCCTTGGTTTTAGGTGACAAAATTGCACTTCTTTAACCTATGGCAGTTTAATATTTTTGTACTATAAGAAGAGCTGTAATATCTGATAACTGTTATCTCC
>JAYDZK010000202.1:43493617-43560235 GCA_034509185.1 Euphonia xanthogaster | reverse complement strand
CTGTAATATCGGATAACTGTTATCTCCCCTGAGAAATGCTTATAAGTTCAAAATAATATTTCCCAACTTGTGATTGATCATGTAGATCAGACACAAACATACATACTGCCTACTTTTCTAAAACCCTAAAATAATTTTAAAATATTAACATAATTTAAAAACATAATCTTAAAAATATCTCTGAAAACAATATGTATTTAAGTACTTTTGAAAAGATTGTTCTAAGGCGTGAAAATATTCTTATACAGATACAGAATGATCACTAATAGCAGTTCCAGTCTAAAGGAAGGTGTTTTTCACAGTACAACCTATAGTACAGTGACTAATATCTGTTTGGCTCTTACTACAAAAATGAATCAGTGGAATTGTCCTATACTGATGACATATACTGATGATTCAGTAAATTATTCTGTATTTTATAAATAAAATGGTTATTCAGTTCTGTAGTTAGACAACCAACACCAAAATATATATTTGGTGAATCCATTACAAGCCAAAAGGTTTTTTTGGTGGTCAGGACAAAATCACTCTGTCATCCAAGGGCTGAAATTTGCCCCCACACATGATACTGATTGCCCAGTTAAGCATACCACTTAAAGAGCTGCTGTCAAGGGATAGAGAAGCTATTTCATGCAATTGTGCAGGAGCATATATTCCAGCCCACTCTGGAAATAATGCTTCCTGGTCTGGACAAAAAGTGGCTTTCAGTCTTCACTACTTCTTGTGCTTGTCCATTCTCCATCTTCGGCCTGCTAAGCAGGGCACTGGCACTCAGGGATAGACTGAGTCAAAAGACAACTTATAATAACAGCCAGTCATGCAAGGGTATGACTTGGGTATATTTGATGAGTATAGAGCCCATATGCTTGAGCAGCCTCTGATTGCAAAATTCTAATTGATTTCTTTAGGAGACTGTTTGCCTTCCAGATAGATGGTGTCGGTTTATCAGGGTGTGAATGCCACTATTTAGCTGCAGAGTGCATTGTATTTAGTGTCTGTTGTCACCCTCTGCAGCTGTAAATTCCATGGAGCTTCCCCAGTGCCTGTTCATACTCAAATCTTTACTCCCATTTTACTTCTTCAAGAACATTATTATTTAAACCAAAATGGAATTATTATTCTTT
The DNA here is from genome assembly GCA_034509185.1 of Euphonia xanthogaster. Lineage (NCBI taxonomy): Eukaryota > Metazoa > Chordata > Aves > Passeriformes > Fringillidae > Euphonia > Euphonia xanthogaster. Next base: position 43,559,111 of record JAYDZK010000202.1, on the reverse strand, counting down.
CCTCACAACAGTTGCAAGAGTGAAACATGCTAGTTGCTAGTGTTGCAAGCAGAATCAAATCTAATTGCTAGATTTAATATAATTAATCTAATTTACCCAGAATTAAATATGACTAAAGGAAGCTGCTGAAAAACACTTGTGGTTGTGGTTGTCCAGTTTTTTTAGTGTGAATGACTTCCAGCTCTGGGCATTACAGCCTATGGATCTTTTAGACAGGCAGCTCAGGTTAGGCATGTAAAATCAGAATTTTGTATTTTGAAAGAAAATTTGTTTTAACTGTTTATCTTTTACAATGAAATGATTTTAGTAAGACTCAAGGACTTTTGGCCACCGCAGTTTTGCTGAATATTTGTGCTTGTATTATAAGCAACATACAAGCCTGACTTTTTGAGAAGGTGCTTTTGTAGATGGGGGAGGTTTACCTGATCTCACATAGGAATGCATGCCACAACAATTGCAATCTGCTTCACTCAGCTTTGCATACTGCTCCCTGATTTTGCATACTCTCACTTAAAATGTCTCAAGGTCTTAAGGCAACACAGTAAGAGCAACACATAAGGGCAAAGGAAAAGGAATATGAACTCTGTCCTCTCCTGATAAGACACCAGGCTTTCTTGCATGAATAATTTAAGATGGCTCAAATGACTTAAAAAATCTAAAACACACACAAAAAAGAATGAGGCTTGTGTTAGCAAGTAAAGATGATTTAAATATGCAAATTTTATTATTGCCCTTTTACTTATTTGCCAAGAATCATATAATAATTAGTTCCTAAATATTTTTACTATCTTTTAAAATTTGATATTTGACAACTCTAGAGTATAAGATAAAGGTTCCTGGGCAGACTACTGTACCTGTGTAGTCATAAAAATGGAAGAATCTAGCTACATCTTTGAAACAAGAGTATTTTAAAAATTTCCTCCTCATCTTCAAGTAATTTGGGATCCTGCTATTTATCAGCATTACATCTCACCTTTAAAACTGAGAAGTATCAAAATATTTTGATACTCTTCAACTAATTGAAATAATTCCAAGTCCCATGAGCTCTATTAATGAGCTTGCCTTTCAGTACCTGTGAAGATTCACAGTGTGCAATTTTCTGTAATACAGTTGAATCAGGTTTTATTTCTTCCCTCTGAGCAGAAAATTAGATATTTTTCTATGATTTAGGGCACTGAAACTCTCCAAGACCTCCTTTGGGGAAAAAAAAACTATATATAAAAGTGATTGTAATTAATTTCAAAATCTGGGAAGTATTTTGACATAAAGCATCACATTACAATCAGATGTTGTTTTTTCAAATGGGTTTGGGATTTTTTTTTTTGTTATTTTATTTTATTTTTTTTAATTTGGGTGTTTGTCTATAAGGAAAAAAACAAATCCTTACTATTGTAGACACTATTTTTTAGAAAATGTGGACTTTTAAAAATTATGATGGCTGTAAATAAATGAACTAATTTTTCAAATTGCTGGGAGGTCACAACCCCCAAGAAGCCAACTGAGCCCTGTGTGTTTGGCAAGAACTAGGTTCACAGCAATGGGTATGGTTACATTTGTATATTAATCACACAAGAGATGACAAAGAGTGTAAGGGAAAAGTGTTCGTCTGAGATAGATGGATCTGACACAAGTCTTAGTAAGACAACAACAGCATCCATCTAAAGTGCAAGAACTTCAAAAAAATTTAGTAAGTAAAGTCCAAGCAGTTGTTGAAAGTAGAGTTGTAAAGTAAATATTTAATTACCTGCTTTAAAAAAAATTCAGAAGCGTAGGAGGTTTTCTCACTTACAAAAGTCTTACAAGCTGCATGTTATCTAAGAGAAATGACAAATGAGGAATGCTGAATACTTTGCCTGAATCTTTTGATTATTTCAATATTGAATAATTCTTATGATTCAAGTTTTCCTTAAAGTTAAAAGTCAATTACATCTCTTGTGAGTAGACTCTTGAAAAGAGTAGAAGATTTTTTTTCCTAATACAAGTACTATATAGAAATAGGATTCCTCTAAATAAACCTAAATTAGGAACTACTTTGCCCTAGTGCAAAAATATGGGGGAAAAACTTCAGATTTTTGAAGAAACTAAATGAACTTTTATTTAGTTTTCTTTTCACACACTCACACCTGCATGATTATGTGTGATATATCTACCTCTTTTAGTACATGGATGTTACATGGGCAAGCACCATAATGTTAAACTGACTTAACAATATCAGTCTCTGGAGCTAAACCTCTTTGGTTGGTGCAACTTCTCATCTCTCCATGAGCTAACAAAGTCTTTATAAAAGGCTGCATTCACTTAAGAGTTACTTCAATATTATTAAACGATTTCTTAACCATCTGAAACCATTATGTCTACTGTATTTGATCACAGAGAAGTTACTTCCCACTTGAGATCGGGTAACCCTCATCTCTGAAATTTTTTGTCATTTGTAAAAAGACCCAAAATATATTCTGCAGTTCCCACTGTATTTTGTGACAATCACAATTTTCCCATTATCTTTTATTAAGGACAGATTAAATCACCCAGGGCAGTCCAGTCCAGACAATAGTGAACTAGTGCTGATAAAACTCACGTGTATCCTAAATCCTGTCTGTGCCTTGTGCAATGAATAAAACACTACCCCAGATTTTAAAATCACAATGACTGTGTTAGCACAGGGCCATTGGCTAACCCTCTCACCTGGCCTTAAACAAGATGTTGGGAATCTGTTAGAGAGGTTGGTGTAAACTGTGGGGGACTTGATTTCATTTTGCAGAGTAGCCAGAGGTTTATATTTGGCAGAGGCGCCTGTTTCTCAGAGACAAGTAAGTTATAAATATTATTTATGAATTCTAATGGATTTTGAATGTGCATTTCATACTGGCATTTGTGAAAATTCACAATTTTTGTTACAATCTTTTGAAGTGTATTTCACTCTTTTTCGGATGGAAAAGGATTTCAACTGCAGAACTATTGGAAATAGTTATTGTAATGCCATAATAGAAGGGCTTACTTCTGTGCATCATTTATATAAATATTTTTATTACATTAACTGAAGTGTTGTCAAGGCAACATATAAACTCGGTCCATAGAAAAACCTTGCATTCTTTTCTTTAGAAAATTATGTTGCTGTTGCTAGCTTTATTCCTAGATTTCCTGTTTGGGGGACTTGCAAAACAATTGTGATGAAATCAGAAACTCTGCTCATTTAAAATTCCCTGGTATTTAACTGTATTTGTACTGTGAATAAAGTGACCATAATAATTTGTTTAAACTCATCTGAAATATTTTTGCAAATTCTAGCTTAATTCTTCCCATGTCTCACATCCCTGTTCCTGACAAAACTGAGGAAGAATAAAATGGAAACATGCAGACAGCTTAATAATGTGCTGGAAAATCCTCCTCAAACTACCTGGATGCATTCCCAGATACAACTCTTGAAGTCTTAGTTCTTCAGTGAAATAATGTCCTCTCTAATAATGGTATATTATGGAGGACATCAGAGCATCTATTTAAATGAGAAGTTGTTATCACTAGAAACAAGTAGGGCTGAAAAGAGTAAATTAAAACTGAACTAACAGGAAACCGATGGCAAACTCTGTGAGTTTCAAAATAGTCAAATACATATTTCAACGGCCCGTGTTTTAAACTGTTCTTTTCTGCATTCAGAAATTCTGGTCTGAAGTACAATTGGGAAAAAAATTGCCAGCAAAAGGTGCTGTCATCCTATACCCACCTTAAAAATTACAAAATGTGATAGAGATATTAAATATTTTTTTTCCATTCAGGCTCTTTTTAGTAGTTCTCTCACCTAGCAAAATACTTAAATTCATATTTTACAGTAAAAATGATAAAAAAAAACCCAGGAGGGATCTCAGGAATATCCAGTCCATACTCATTCTTTGGTGCAGGATAAACTGTACTTACATCATCCCCAGTGGATATTTATCTACCATACTTTTTAAAAGTACCACTGAAGAGAATCTTGCATCAGAGGAAGATGACTATTGCACTTGAAAAGCTTTCCTTAAAAATCTAAATAATAATTTAACATATGCTTTCCTCTAAAATAAGCTTTTCTCCCCTGACGGGTAATCACCACTTAGGAGCAAGAAAAACCAAAATTCTTATATTTTTTACAATATTAGAAGTCATTGGAGTAATTTTTTGTATTGAAAGTCATGACACCCTATGTCCTTTCACAGGGCTCTCCTTACTTTTAAAACCAGAGTAATCTGAGAGAATTGCTCTTCCTGATACTGCCTTTTATCTTTGCCATTTACACCATTTATTCACTTAGTCAAGATAATTTTGATTTTTTATTCTGTTCTCTGAAGAGCTCACAAATACTCCCAGTTTAATATCAGCATTAAATTTCACAAGAGTACACTCCATTCTGTCATCCAGGCTGTTAACACTAATCTTATGAACATGCCATGTGGAACAGTGTCAAAAGCATTATTGATGTCAAGGTATAACAATTTCAGTGTTTCTGTTATCCGCTAGGTCAGTTGCCTTGTCAAAGAAAGAAATTAGAGTTCTTTGACATGATTTGTTCTTGACAGATCCACACCATCTTTTTAACGTCTCACTATATGTTAGATACTTACCAATGAGTTAGTTTATGATCTCATGTCTTTCAAAAATGAAAGTGGGCTGGCTGGAGCAGATTTGCTCAGACCATCCTTTTCTTACCCTTACTGGTCTTTCAAGAGACCTGTTCTATTTACCTGCCCCTTCCCTTTCTTCTTTTCTATCTAAGAGTAAAATGTCTTAAGCACAGCAAAACAGTTTTAACTAGTTTCTTTGGGATTATCAAAAGAATCCAACAGGCCTTCTAAACTTAAGACTCTCTAATTTTGTAAATGTTCTCCATGTTTTTGTAAAGTTTCTTCTTTTTTTTTTTGATCCACACCTCTGTTTTGAGACATCCTGCTTTGAAAAATTCATTATTCCTTGCACCAAATAGTAATTTCTTTATTTTATTATCAGTTCAAAGAAGATTAAGAAATGCAGAGGAGCAGAAAAAAAACACAGAAAAGAACAACAATGAATGAATGAATGAATGCATGAATGAATTAATTAATTAATAAAAATATATTTTGGGCAATAGTACCTCAGTCTTCAAATTTAGTTCACAATGCATGTGCATGTGTTTTGCTTGTGACTTCCAGCAAGTGAAGTGCTCTTATGGTGCTATACCTAATAAACCCCATGTTTTTCTATCAGGAAAAAACATGATACTGTTATGATTTAGTTCTTCACTGGAACAGGGGGATTATTTACCTTTTCTGAGTGACCTTTATCTATCTGCCAATTTACAGCTGTGTGGTTGTAATAATCCCCACCAGGGTTTTCCTCTGTGAAAGTTTTTATCCATACTGGAATAGAGATTTAATAGTGCCTTCAGAGAACAATTACTTAAAAACTCTCCTGTTCACTTTGTCAGAGTGGTGTATCACTTTGACATGCAATGTATTCTGAGGTAGGCCACAATTACCCATTTGTTAAATCATAGATGGACAATTTATACTTCCGTCTATTTCTGCATTTGGTGTTGACAACCAAGAGTTGTGGGTCCCACGGGCTCCTGCTCACTCAGTTCACTGTGGGGTTTTCCCCTGATTCTTCACATTTTTCATGTGCTCTCCTTGGTGGCTGTCTCTCTAACAAAGGTTAGCTGTGCAACATCATTAATGGCTTTGCAATTCTCTGAAAAAACACCTCCAGAAAAAGATCCAGTGCAGCAGTGTCAAACAAAATATTTCCTTTTGCCATAACAGTCTCTATAGTCTAGGGTGAAATATCATAGATCTGTTCCGCAGTATCTAAAAAAGTTCAGGGAATCAGAATGATGTTTATAATGAATTAAGTACTGCCCTAACTCATTCAAGTTAAGAAACAATAAAGTGATAATATCGTACAACTCTGCTTTTGCAAACACTACAGCCTGGATTTTGTCCTGAAGTGTCCAAACTCAGTTACTGAAACACAAATGCCTTGATTTTGAAGATTTGCAGATTTAAAATAAAGGAAACAAAAACAGAGATAAAAATTTACTGGAAATGAAAAGGAGGTTAAACCAAAGTTTTGAGAATGGAAAACAAAGTGTACAGAAAGGAAAATATTAAAACATTTCGTGCAGGTTTTGGCTCAGGTATACTTAATTTTTTTCATGAAGGCTAGTATGAGCTGTGTTTTGGATTTGTTCTGAACACAGTGATGGTAATATAGAGATATTTTTGTTATTGCTGAGCAGGGCTTACACAGAGCCAAAGCTTTTTCTGCCTTATGTAGTGGCACACTGGTGAGGAGGCTGGGGAAGCATGGGACAGCCAGGACAGGTGACCCCAACTGACCAACTGAACGGGGTATTCCAGGCCGTATGGCATCAAGCTCAGTTTATAAAGTGGGGAGAAGAAGGAGGAAAGGGGTGAATGTTTGGAACAATGGACTTTGTGTTCCCAAGTCACGGTTATGTGTGACGGGACCCTGCTCTGACGGAGATGGCTGAACACCTGCCTGCCCATGGGAAGCAGGGAATTTCTCGTTTTGCTTTGTTAGTGTGTGTGACTTTTGTTTTCACTCTTAACCTGTCTTTATCTCAACCCATGAGTTTTCTGACTTTTACCCTTCCAATTCTCTTCCGGATCCTGCTGGCAAGGATGTGAGAGAGGGGCTGCCTGGGACTTGGTTGATGGCTGGGGTTAAACCACAACACACCCAAAAATTTAAGGCATGGCAAAAAATATGATTTAAAAGAAATAAAGTGATAAAGAAGCAGTTTGAAAGAAAAGAGATATTTGTGTATTCCATCATGATGAGCCTAATGAATCACCTGGCTGTGGTATGGAAAAGATTAAGTTTCCATTTATAATAGGAGAGAGCACTGCAGCAAATTTTGAGAGATTGGACTGAAATAAGCAACTTCGAAAATGAGAACACTGCAAAAAAGGTGAGAGGAAAAAGGAAGCAAAAAAAAAAAGGAGGAAAACTGTTGCAAATTTTTGCCCAGGTGAGACAGTAAACTTCTAGTGGTGAACATGAGAAATAGAGAGTGAAGCTCAAAAATAAAGGGAGCAATGTTGAGAATTAACAGCTGAATTTTGATCTTCTTCTGGAAATCAATATAGTTGGAAAATAATTTGACTTGACATTGACATTCAATAGCAGATCAAGTATATAAATTAAATATTAATGTATATTTCATACTGTACAATCAATATATTAAAATTTCTAATATAAATATATTCTACTGGGAAAATATAAATTTGCCTAGAATATATAAATTGTTAAATGTAAGTATATACAAATAATAAATAAGTAAGCAAATACGTATACAAGTATGGTGAATTAGGATTTATTCTAATTTAAACATCTGTTTCCACATATCTTTTGCATTTTCAGAAAAAAGAACCATAGGAACATTATAATCTTATTCCAATTTCTATATCTATAATGCTTACATTAGTACATCTACTATAAGTGTTAAAATATTTGTTTAAAGATCATGAAATTTTCCTGTCTCTAAAGCAATTTAACACCTTTTAACTGTTTACTTACGTTTACTTAACCTTTTAACTGTTTACTTACAGAGACCTGGTAGTGTGCAGCTCTGGATATTCCTGTCTGTGAGGAACTTTCATTGTAATGACATCATTTATAGACAACCCACACTCTCCACATACACCAGTGCACCCAGGCCCTTAGGTTCTATTTCCCAGTCAAGAGCAGTAACCATGGATACCTCCAGATGCTGCAACAGCAGATTTGTTCATTACGGCAACCAGCTGCAAATAGAAATTTTTGTCTGGGGTTGAGGGGAGAAAGATATTTTGACATTCGCTCTTCTGCATGTACTGAGATGCTGAAACACTCAAATTTGTGGGATGACAGTGAAGTCCCATCAAAACAGCCAATAGTTATTCCTGAAAATGGCTTTCAGGTCCTCAAGCTGGGATCAGGATCCCTGAACCTTCCTGGATCCCATGCTTGCTCTTCCCACACAGAGTCTTCGCTGAAAGTGCAGCTGAACCGGGGTGCATGTGGAAGACTGAAGGGATGGGAAAAAAGGAAAGAAAAGGAGGTAAAAAGGGGTATGAGAGAGAGCAGATAACTCCTAAGACGTCTGGTATGGATAGGAAAATCTACTAGAAGGCATGTAAGGAGCTATGGTGAACAGGAAAAGGACATTCATTAAAGTATATAAAAGTGTCTACCACAGAACAAAATCACACGCAATTTAATTTACACATACTAAACCAAAAACTGATTCTCAATTAGCATGTGAAACTGCGTTTTTTTTTTTTCTTAGTCTTCAAGATTTCTTTCAGTGTTACACACATTGAATGAATATGAATGAGTGACTGAAGGGCAAACCTCACTTTTGCTGAACCTGTCTCCTCTACAAGTCATAAAAATAATTTAGAAGTTTGCCTCTACTTTGAAAATCACATAATTGCAAAACTTTGCAAAATAATTTCCTTGTGAATAGTCCAACATTTTTAAGCCCCCCTGTAACATTTCCAGTCTCAGTGAGAAATTATTTGGATTTCTGAAATAGACAAAAGACTTTTCAAGTATTAGTCTCCAGGCATCCATTTTCAGATTTAAGTAAGGATAGTGTGTGAGGAAATATTAATATTTTCCAGATAGTATATGTTCACCTCACTTAAAGACTTGCTTTTCCTTTCAGATCAATAGAAACAATAAGTAACTCATTTGTATGTGCTGTGCAACTTAGCAGAGCAGGCACAGGGAGGTTAAGAGACGTGATGAAGTTAAATAATGGCAGAAAAACATATAAAAATAAGGGCACAACCATTTCTAGATATAGTTCAAAATCATGTCACCAGCAGTAGCTAGCTGTAAGTAGATAAAAATGAATAAAAATAGAACTAGAATAAAAATTACATGCTTTCCTTTTATGCTATAGCTGATTAATTTCTTATAAGTCATCAGGGAAGAGACTGTCTCAAAAGACTCTTTTAAAGATAATTTTTACTTTTGAGCATGGCATGGTTATGAACACTTTAAGTTTTGGAGGTCTCTAGGTCTCCCTTAAAACTCTTATATTTGTGTCTTTCATACTATCTTTCAATTTTAAGTTACCAAAAAGACCTTGAAATGAGATGTTACAAGTGGCTTAGAGTAACTAAGCTATTTCACCCTTCAGTTCTTTTACTGTATGAATTTCATATAGTCCTGATGATTTCTAATTGTTTATGGTGTCAATAGGTAACATAATTTGTTCTACAGCCACTTCGATTTTCAATAAATCTTTCAACAATGCCCTCATAAAAAACCAACCAAAACCAACCAAAGAAACCCCCAAACAGACCCCCAAACAAACAAAAAACCCAACAGGTTCCTGCATTGGAATTTTCCTAGCCTTTGCTACTCTAAGTAAATTGCCATTTTAGAGGGTAAGAGAAACTCAAACAGTCACGTGGGATGTTAGGAGATAATTTAGTTCCATTTGAGAAGGTCACTACATAGTTAGCACATGAAAATGCAGATCAAGTGAAGCTGTACTCATCTCAATGTAAAGTAAAATTCCTCAGCTTATCCAAGGTTCAGTGGTCCCTGGCCCCTGAGGGCAATGTAATTGAAACACTTCCAAGAATGTACTTTTTTTATTCTGGAATGAAAAAGTGTTTCTTGAGAATTTCAATCAGGAAGTAAATTTCAGCTCTTTAGTCAGATATTTTACTATCATAATTTATTTTCTGCTTCCTTTTCCATCTTATGTCAACTTCATATGCATGTTTTACAACAACCTGCATTTGTCTTTATCTTACTCTGTGTCTCTACTTCAGTGAATAAACTGAAGGCTTGTTGCATTCTGGTTGTCATCTCTCTCAATCTCAAAATAATTTCCAAAAGTGCCATTTGTCTTTGGTTGAAATCCCTGGGATTGCACCTTACTGCTGACCTTGTGGATTCATCTTTGATGCTGATGTATTTCAAGCACTCTCAGAACAGAGGTATTATAAATTTCCTCTCTTCTGCTCTATTTTCAATTCTTTTAAAGAACAAAACCTAGCATGTTTCTAAGAACATGTCATTTCTTTCAAAGTCATACACAGCATCTTGTAGCTCTGCTCTGTCCCTGCTGTCTTCTTTTTGATTTAGTGTCTTATTCTTCCCTTCCCACGTTTCCACTTGGAAAGACAATAGCTCCCTTTTTGATGAGGTCAGGATGTGATCATCCCTTTCTTCATGATTTGTGTCTCTTGAAAATCTTTGTGCCTAAATGTTTCTGTTTAGGGAAATCTCCCATTTTCTGCTGGACCTGTGCTCGCAGTCCTCTCCTGCCTTTGAACGCTGACAGCTGTTGGCATCGCTGGGGCCAGCTGCTCACACCTCCCTCTGATGGAGACTCCAGCCCTGCAACCACCTCTGCTCTCATGGCAAGAGGTTGTTTGCCCCACCTGGGGGAATTGCTAGGCATTAATTCAGATAGAAGCAGGAAAAGATTGTGGGATGTGCTGGGATTGAGGCTTGTATTAATGACTTGAAAGTTAAGTTGAAATATCAGCACTTCTTGGAGTACAATGAAACTTAATGGATTAACTTTTACTTTTTTTCTCCATCAGAATTATTTTTCTTGTATCATAACCATTTTGTAATCAATTTTTAATTGTTATCAATTTTTTATTTTTATCCATGTTTTAACCTGGCTTAAATCCTAGAACATAATTAGCTTTTGTGTGGAAGACAAGGAATCTATTCAAACCTGCTGGGAGAAAATTTACAGCCCATAATCAATAGATGTGCTTTAATATACTGCTCTTTTGTCTTTGTTTAATGCTACATTTATTTACATGGTTCTTGATTTAACTGTACATTGACTGTATCTTTTTATTTGCAAGGTGAGGATTCTGCTTTGTATTTTTCTTTCCTTTCTATCTGCAATCACTCATGTGAAAGGACTAGACAGAATAGAAAGTGATCAATATTTAAATAGTAGTTTTACCTGCCCAAACCAAATTTTAGTATTAAATAAATGGCCATTAGACCTACAGTAGAGAAAGATATGTACCATTTATATATACCAGAACTTAGAAAAAGCTAAGGAAAGAGTTTTAGTAGGCAGCAAGATACAGAATTTAGAAGTTATCATGTACAGAGAAGTGTCTCTCCAATGAGGTCCATGACATAGAGGCAAATATTTAAGGAGAGGAATGTGTTTAAGTAATGAAGAGAGGACTGAAAGGAAACCTACTTTCAGTCTATCACTTCAAGATGAAGAAAACACCTGTTTTGTAAGGAGCAACATGAAAAAAATGCTGAAATCTGAAGAGAGAGAAATTCAGGGACTTCTTTTTAAGGAAAAGTAGGAATGTTTCTATTAGAATAATCTTCAAGAAATTTGTTCTCCATCTTTTCAGCTTGGCTCATCTTCTGAAAGATCGTTTCAGTCAAGTACAAACAAATTCTTGGCTTTTAAAATATCTTGTGAAATTTAAAAAAAAACTAAGACACACAAATCCAGACTGGTTGACCTAATGACTACTTTGATTCTTAATCTCTCTGCACCTGTGATACTAATATTGGAGCTAGAATGTAACAGCAAAGAGGGAAAACATAAACCAGCCTGCCTTCCTACTTAGGTGGCCTTGAAGCTCAATAGTGGGGAAAATCCAGCTGGCTCCCTGTAGGCCCTGGGGTCCTGTAAGAATGCAGTCAGGGCACGGCCATGAAGTCATGGCACACCATGAAAGGGAAAGGATTTGGCACAGAGAAGGTTATGGAAAGATTTGTCCACTTTTACCCTCTCAGCTACACAGCACCTGATCTCCTTCCCACCTCCAGGTATTGGATGCTTGTGCACTGACATTATGCTTTCTAGTATAATTGCTTTATTTTCCTGATTAATTTTAGAACTGCTTACACTTCAACCAAGGGTTCCTTGTCTGAGGACCTTGTACTGCTCTGCCCTCCCTTTGCCAAGTCAGCCCTGCTTGACAAGTCAGATGAGATAAAACAAGCTTTCCTTCCTGTCCTTCCCAGCAGATCAGTTTCTCTCTCTTTTCATTCCTTCTTGTCCTCTTTTGGGATTAAATCTCTTTTGGCACAGAGTTTTGTGGCATTTGACACAGAACACGTCAAAACTGCAACCACCCAGCTACATGTGGTTGCAGTAGGAAGAAGTAGTTTAAGTTGCCCAGGAATTATGTGGGATCCAGCACTACTACCTTACACAATAAAACTTAAAATGTGAATGTAAACATACATTTTAGCAAAAAAGTAACTCTCAGGAGCTAGTTCATTCACAGCAGAAGTTGAAAGGTGAATTAACCTAACTGTATTCTACAAAATCTAATGTAAGTTCTCCAATATAAACTAGGGTAACAGCTTCTCATTCTTGGAGAACTTGAAGAAAAAAGAGAAATACTGCATCCTGAGTTCAGTTTTCTAATATGTGATGCTAGGTTCTCTGATAGCACCCAGTCAAAGTTTGAGTCATGACTCCTTCTTTCTATCCTGTTTAATCACTCTTGCTATTACTGAAAACCTTTCAAACTGATTTGTAGTTTTGCTAAATTCTGTTTCATATAGATATACTTTTTGTCATAACATTGCCAGAAATTTCAGAAGATTTTTAGCATGCATAAATACTGTGGTCCCCTTATAATAATTTTATACATGAGATTTTTTTTTCACATGACTAAGCGAATCACAATAATTTTTACTTTAAAACATATTTCTTTTGTTCATATATTGGTCTTGTCCACACTCTTTTTCAACTCGCTCTGCATAAGAGAATTTCAAATAAATTCTTTGAACCCTTTTACATACCATAAAATCTATTTTCATATTGATAATTTAATCCCCATAGCAATTTTTTTGCTGACTGTACCTGAGGTTAGACAGTTTGTAACTCCATGTAATCTATATTTTTTATAATGCTGTATTTCTCAATGGTTACACTTAATATCAGATATTGTTTTATCTTGGACTATGCTTAGCTTGCTACATGTTTACTGAAGATTTTATCCTTCAATGGAAACCAGATTGTCTTATCCATATGGTATAGCAGAATGGAAATAAAAGAATAAGAAGAAGACCCCACACAATGAGATTGCACTGACCTTTATCCTCTTGTGTATTCCAAAAAATTCCGTTTCTCAATACAGATGACCTATCTCATAGTGCAGGACAGCAGAAGGATGCAAAGCCTCCATTGAAATGTAAAACATCTTGGAAGGCACTCCCAGATGTGCAGAATGTGTCACAAATGTCCTGTGGAAATACAAAAGCCTGTTCTGATGTGATTAGTCATGGAACCTTGCAGGTGAGCACTCCTTGATACACAGCAATACCTAAGTGTATTTTTAATATTCTGTTCTGAATATTGCAGTGCAGCAATTGTAATCTTTGTAAAGGGGAAATAATTCTACAGACTAAAGTATCTCTGCCATACAGAAAATCCACTGTAAAGAATAAATCATTAGATTGACTTAATTGCTCTATGAGCAAACATAGACTGCTTACAAATTTTTGGTTTGCAGATGGATTATGGATACTTGTACTCAAGTCTTGTAATTTTCTATGGCTGTTAAAATGTAATTATCTTAGTCATTAGGTGTTGTCTTTATTCAAGACATCTGGTTTAATTGTTAACTGATATGTCAGCTATTTGAATAATTAACATAACTTGAAAGAAAATGGAACACTCTTAGCTGTCTTATTTGTTATCAGTGGTTATATGGCATTCCACCTGAATCTGGCTGTGAGATGAAGAACCATAAGTAATAAACCATTGCCTGATACAGTTCTTCAGAAAGACAGATTATCAATGTTTACTCTTGTTCCCTCTTACTAGTCTTTACACATAAAAGAGACCTCTCAATTTTATTTTAAGGTTTGATTTAACATTATATGAATTAAATTCTAATTTGAATTGATTTAATTTCCATAAAATTTTTGGATATCTGTTTTAATTTTGGACTGACTAGCAAGAGCTTCCACATGCAGGTAGCGTGAAGCAATGACTTCTCATCTCTTCAGAAGACTCAACTAATCATTTCCAAAATCTCACAGTCACCCAGCATGTCCTTGCCTTTAAATATGTAGATACCACCATTGTGCAATATAATTTTAAATCACTGTATTTTTTCTTGTAGTTGCAGCCTGTCATATCTGCTGCTAAATCTCTGTTACATTTCCTTTGGGACTCCAGCTCTGTAAGTACAATACTCACAGAAGTGGCAAAAGCTGCTCATATGGCTAGGGAATATTCAGATCTGCAGATTTTTCTTGATAGAACTTCTCTTTTATCCCTGTCTGAACTTCTGTTTTAAATGTATGTCAGCATTTTTAATGTGATAAGGCCAAAACTGTGTGCTGTGTCTGTGTGGAACCTCCCAGATTAGGACTGCTCTCCCCCAAGACATCTTGCCCAGGAGTGCTTTCTATCCAGATCACCTTTTATGTCCTGTCACAAGCTCACACCTCCTTATTTGAAGTTTATTTCTTGATATAATTACTCCTGTAAAATGGAAATCAGAATGTTGCTTTCTGCTTTGTGTCTTGTTTTAGAACAAAGCAGGAAAAATATCTAAAGCTTTCATTATAGATATATATATTTGAAAAGAGAAATGGAATTAGAAAGTCCTTTTTGCATAGAATATGCAGTCTAGTTTGCTATTCTGTAAATAAAATTCTGATAACTTTACATGTTTTTCTGATTTATATTCAAGTGACTCAAATTCATGCTCTTAAGCCTTAGAGTACTATGTCATTTAAATTTACCATGAGATATACTACTGACATTATACTGGCAAAAGTTAATATATTTTATGCTACAATCTGAATACTAATAGGCAAGATGACCTCGATTAAAAATATATTCTTGATTCTTGATCTATTTTTGATTGTAAGAAAACAAATTTTCCATCCTCACTTGAATACATTATTACATTTTTCTTTTTTTCATTCATCCCTTTCCCTTTAAAGGCAAGATCTTAGTAATAGAGACATTAAAGATGCAACCAATATAGAAAAGCATAAGCATATTTCAAGATGTTTCGTCTAAGATCAGCATTTAGCCCTGTCATGAGTTCTTTGAAAGCTTATTGCAATCACATTCTGACTTTTTAAAAATCATTTGAACCTCTTATGTGATGAATTTTACTATGCTTTTCATTTTGCCTGTATATACATCTTGCATTGGGTGCACAGGTTATCCACTTCTATGGAAGATTTCTTTCTACTGCAAAACTACACCAGTACACATGACAACTAAATAGTTATACTGAGGCTGTTCATCCTGAGAAAAAAGGGTCCAGAGAGCCCTTAAAGCACCTTACAGAACATAAAGGAGGAAGACAAGACAGCCAGAGAGGGACTTTTTACAAGGACATGCAGTGACAGGACAAGAGGGAATTGTTTTAGACATAGATTAGGATTAGATTAGGTAGATTAGGGTTAGATATTGGGATGAAATTCTTCCCTGTGAAGGTGATGAGAAAGTGTTCAATACACTTTGGTTGGATGTGGCCCTGGGAAATCTGATCTAGTGGATGGCATCCCTGCCAGTTGCAAGGGGGTTGGAATGAGATCTTTGGAGTCCATTTCCACCCAAACCATTCCATGATTCTATGAATCTGAACAATAGAAAAGCCATAGTAAAGTTGTTTTCTCTTCTTGGGCATGTGTAAAAAAATCAGAACAACTTAGATTTGAAAATGTAATCTTCCCCAGATAAAACTAATTAAATTATTGAATCCTCTTGCCTAAAATTGGTCTGTAAAATTTATGTGCTCCTGGCTAGTGGCAGATCAAAATTTCCACTTAAATATTACTTGAATGGGGGCCACAGCCCTAATTTTGGGGTCTGAATACACTCAGATATTTTTAGCCCCTAGATTTTCCACCACTGCATTTGGCAGGCAGACCTGCTCTTGCTCCGTATTTCTCTGCCTCTGGCTAGGTGCCCACCAGCTCCAAGTCACACCTGCTGTGGTCCCAGCAGAGATCATGGCACTTATCTGGGGCATGGTGCCCTTGCATCAGAGCTGACATTCTGCTA
Organism: Euphonia xanthogaster; assembly: GCA_034509185.1. Lineage (NCBI taxonomy): Eukaryota > Metazoa > Chordata > Aves > Passeriformes > Fringillidae > Euphonia > Euphonia xanthogaster. Next base: position 43,543,090 of record JAYDZK010000202.1, on the reverse strand, counting down.
CTTACTGTAAAGTCCAAGCAGCAAGTGTGGGTCAGTCTCCAAAGACCTTGCAGATATAATGCAAGCTGCAAGGGGATCTAAACCTCTGCAAAGGGCTTTACTCAGTCTGGAAGAGAAAGAGAAATTTGAAAGAGAAAAATTCTGAGGATAACAGTGCTCAGTTGAGACCTAGTACTTATTGTTTGCCTTTGCTTATGCATGGATGCATGTACATATTTTGCAATGGAACACAAATACTGAGTTTTGAAAGCAGCTCATCCTGTCCCTCTGGAATATGAAACACTTAAATATTGTACTTGTTTTATTGTCAAGCTGTCAGGCCTGCAACCTATATTGTTGCACTTCAGTAGTCAAAATGCATCCCTGAGGGGACTATCCAACCATACTTAAATGTTATAAATAATGGTGTTTAGTAGATTTAATCAAGAATCTTTTCAAAAGCAGCACTAGGACATCTGTTAAAAAGCTTCATGGGAATATCTAATGCTTTCAAGCCTATTTTTGCTATCTTATACTTTTATTATGCCCATGCAACCCCACTGCTTTTATTTTCAATTCTTATAATTATTAAATCAAGAAAGACAGAAGTGAAACCTGGCTCACAGTACTCACACAGAAGAGACCTTAACCTTCACTCAATATGTTGACTGGCATATTCTTTTGTGGGTTATTACTGAATAACTAAAATAGATAATAAAAACAATAAGTGGATACATAGTGTTTCTTTCCCAGAAGGCTAGAAAATGCACTTTGCAACGCAGCACATTTGCTGGAATATAAAAGCTGAGTGGATGTAATGGTTATCTGTTAAAATGATTTGCTCAGTATTCTACTTTCAAATACATAAATTTGTGTGACTCTTACATGTGTTTGTCCTTGAACAGGCAACTAACAATATATTTATTAATTATAGGAACCCGCAATAGTTTAAAAAACAATGTAACTGATTAAAAAAAATAGAGGGCATGTTTGTTCTGTCCTTCCCTTTGTTAATTTGAAGATCTTTAAGTTAAACCTCTGCCTGTAAAAAAATACCTTGGGTATTACTGCTGGTAAGGTCAGGACCCCTGGGAGTATGAATAGGTGAGTGTATTGTATGCCATTTATAAGTGAGAATTTATAATAAAAAAATAAAATAAATGGCTCCACAGGACCTACTATCACAGCTGTTTAGCAGAATGACTGCATAGTAGAGGCCACTAGTGCCAAGCTAGCTATGCAGGTAGCCTGCAAAACTTGAAGCAATGTAAAAGTATTAGCTCCATGCTTTACCCAGCTCTGATTTCCAAAGTTATTCCAGTAGGGCTAATTAGATCCTATTTTACATCCAAAATAAATGTGGCTCTCTCTGAGGCCAAAGTAGTCTGGACCTCCTGGGAAGGAATATCTAGTGGGTGACCTCGTCCCACCTATCTGCAGTTTTAAGGAGGGTTTTCATCAACAGAGAGATGTTATGCTTAGTCTGCACTTATGCCTTGCTTAGTCTATAGTATTGGTTAATTAGTCAAAATAAAGAGGAACATAAGGCAGTGAAAGCAAAAATTTCTAAATTAGAAAACAACAGTATTATTATACCCATTTCCACTGCAGTTCTGATTTTTTATGTGTCTCTTGCACTGCAATAAAATGCCCATGTAAATGAAACCATGTTGAAATAATACTAACTCACAATTTCTTAACAACCCATCACAGTCTATCAAACTCTTATGCAACAACATTACAGGATTTTCTTTTTGCTGGGGTTTGTCTGTTTGGGTTTTTAAAAATTGTTTTTTAAGGTTTTATTGGGGAAATTGAGGTGTATCAAATAAATTAAGTATTTTTCCAATTGAAATTTCAGGAAAAAAAAAATATTTTACTTAGGTTTACATACTGGTCTGTACAGCAATTTAATTAAAAGTAAGCACATATGCCCATGACAGTAATAGTCCATTTAGTGATAAATCTTATAATGGAACATTTTAGTCAGTGAATTAAATAATGACCTAACTGATGAGATGGGGCATAATTTCAATTTAAACAATTTGTTGAACTTCTATAAGAATAGAACTATTCTTGTTTTCTCTTATTTTCTCCCATCTCATATGCTTTTAATATTTATTACTTATTTAGTATAGGTTGAAATTACAGAGAAAAATTGTTACTCATAACATATTTTCTGCTTTGCTAACATCTCCTTTACTGACACTATCAGATTATTGCATTATTTGGTTTTGAATGCTTTCTCTGTCATCTCTTATCTGTCTCTCATTCACTCTGACCTTGGATGCAGACAAGGGGCCAAAAAAAAAAAAAAAAACGTAAAAAGCTAGTGGAAGCAAAGACAAGGAAGAAAATAAATAAGCAAAACTCTTCCCCCCCATTTCCTTTAAAAAGAATGCTTCCCTGTAATTCATAAATGATCATTCCATAATTATTTACATCTCAGCAATGATCATTTAAATAATCTATAATCAAGGTCTGTTTAAACATGTAGCAAAACAATCTAATGCTGCTAGACATCAAATGTTTATTTGTTCCTTAAAAAGAAATTCTGTGTTGCATGCAGGAAAAAAAAATTATGCTGGGTTTTTTTTTCTACTTTATGCTTCTCCTTGTTTTATTGAAGAAAGCATCACATTAGAACATTGGAAAAAAAAGGAAAAGTAGAACATTCAACTTAATGATAGATATGTTGACTTTGCACATTGTATGTTATTTTTTTATGGCATAAAAAAGTAATTAAGCTTATTTCCAAGACAGCGGCAACACCATGCTGGGTAAAGGAGGCAGGAGAAAGACAGAAAAAGCAGGAAGAAGTCCCCTCAGAGAATGAGATATAAAGATACTTGAGCATCTGCCTTCTAGAAAAGAGGTCTCTTAGGTGAGCAGTCTCCCCACCTGGCATAAAGGAATGTTGGCCAGAATGTCATCCTGGGGCAGAAGTGAACAAGTGAAAAGGCAAATTATTCACTGGGAAAACACTGAACCTACCAGGTCCAGGAACTCTTTCCAAGAGAGTGCCCGAAGTGGGTGGCATGGAGGCTTTTCCTACCCTGGATACAGAAGCTATTGGTCATACCCCATGTTAGCAGGTAGCAGTAAAAACCATATTGTTGATCTATCTGTTGGGCAATTGTCAACACCAGTCATCAGTAAATTAGAGTGGTTTGGTTATTTGTGGGATTTACAATGGTTTTCTGAAAAGCACATGGGTTCTTTAAATTCAGTATTAGTAAATAATGCTTTCAGATATCATACATATTTGAAACATATAAAATGTACAGTTGTTTTTTGAGAGAAGAAAAACAATGCAAGTACTGTAAATTACTGTAATCAAGCTGTTTTCCATTTCTCTGTGCCCTTGTAGATATCACAATGCTTCAGTAATCTCAAAAATAAACCTTACTTATCTACTTCACTGCAAAGAAATTCTGGCACCTGTGGCAGGTTATTCAGTACATCACAAATTAAGCAAGAGGTACACAGCCAGGTGCTCAGGAGGAGAAAATTCTCATATATGGCATTTATTGTTACATTGAGTACTGTATGCACCACTATCATGGTGTTTGGTATTTTTTCAAGTTATTACCATTCAAATCTCAAGGTAATCTACATGTGAAGAATTATATTCGTGGTATGCAATTACTGTGCTACAAGTAACAAAATTAATTGGCTTTCTCACTGCTGAAAGAATAACACAGAACAACACTCTGCAATTCCTACTAAAAAAAGAAAACAGAAATGGTCATCACCACATTCTATTATTTTCAGTCAGAATAGGTGCTACATTTTAGAATCTGCAGTTCCTTGGTGCTTATACATACACCATGGTGTCTTCTTCAGTAGAACACAGTGTTTGAAGGTAAGTGACAAAATATTACTATTGCTATAATAACACAACTCTAAGAAAATAATCTTTATTAACAAAAGCTTGAGAGCTTTGGACTTTAATTTGCTTTCCTTGAGAAAAACTCCAAACCCTTCGCTAGATTCAGTTATGAATATGTCCGAATGCTGCTGCAGCAATTGATACATGAAGTTTAGCTCAGCAGGGACTACTGGTGCATAAGCATGACAAGACAGGGTGGAAAAAACCTTGTATCTGTATAATTGTAAAATACCTGACAGCCATCTGCAAAAAACATGATTTCACACTAGAGCTATATGAAGAAATATTGGTTATACAGTGTTGGAAATGAAATACAGGCAGGGCCTAGAGCAGTATCTTGTTAAAGCCCTGTCACTGGGGGTATCCCCCAAGACTCAATACTGGGCCCAGCATTGTTCAGCTTATTCATCAATGACTTGGATGAAGGGGCAGATGCCTCCTCAGCAAGCTTGCTGATGGCACAGCGCTGGGAGGAGCAGCCCATGCCCCAGGGTGCTCTGCAGCCCTTCAGAAGGACCTTGACAGGCTGGAGTGATGGGCAGAGAACTGTCTGAAATGTAACAAAGGCAAGTGCAGGGTCTTGCACCTGGGGAAGAATAATCCCACAGATTAATATTTTCTTTAGACAAGTAATACACAATGAAAAGTCACAATTCTTGCACTCCCAGCCAGCAGACCTAACCTGTACTACCCATGTTTCATTTTTATGGCTATTCCAAGCTTTATACTATCCTGGACTTGAAAGCAGACCAACTCAAGTGCTACACTTGAAAAACTCTATCTCAATTAGCATAAAACCTTCTCAGCCAATTCTTTCTAATTGTGCTAGTAGTGTATTAGTTTGGGGTAAAATCCTTGCATTAAACAAAATATTGTGTGACTTCTGTTGCTACTAGGTTTAGAAAATATTTTCCTCTTGCAAAAGGATAAAACACCACTAGAGTCAATTTTTCTCCCCAGTGTCAGTAAATTCCAGTTAACAGCTATATACTCTGAAATAAGTACTTTATTAAGCATCTGCCTCAAGCTGTTCAAATTGCTTCATTAACACTATGGAAGCAATCACAAAGTGATTTATTATGTTGTTAGATTTTTTTTTTTTTTTGTGTGTGTGTGTATATTCTGTAGTAACTGTACACCTTATGTTTGGAAAAGAGTTGCTTGGTAATACATTGAATAAAATATTCCAAACAGTGTCATTTATTTTTCATGTAAGAAAGGGAAACTTTTCCCTATAAATGCTTAAGCCTGTGCTTCCATATGCTTTTATTCGAAGCCTGAAGTCTACATTGTATGTTTTTGTTTTTCCTCACATCAACACAGAGTTTACACTTGGGGAACTAGAGCACTAGAACAAAACCACCTTCAGTATAGGATCACAAGGTACACTTACATCATGTCAACTTCTTTTTTTTGAAATTGCCTTCAGTAGAGACATAACCTTCTTTCCAACTGAGAACAGCATTCAAGAAGGCAATAATTTGAAAGAACAAGACTTTCTAAGGCCATTTGTACATCTGGTAGAAGGAAGGAGAGATGTAACACAGAGATGCTTTTTGTAGAGGCTGCATCTGAACTTTCCCACAGTTAATGGAAAACTTTTTTCTCCTGTAACTCAGGAGAACAAGCGGAAGCTCTTATATAGACAGACTTTAGCTAATCCCTCAGCAATTCTAGTTCCATTTTCCTTTTTCCCTTTGATATTAATATATGAATTTTAAATCTCATGGACTGGCATTATCACACAATTCAGTTTCTTGCTCTCAAAGATACTTGATTTCAAATAGCATAAAACTCTAGTGACACCTCTAATCACCCCCAGGAATAAGGATGTGCTACCTACCTTCCAGACAGAGTCATTTACTGTTTTCAAATTAAGACTTTCAGTCTTTCACCTACTCCTCATACAGTATCTACTAGTAAAGGAAAGTAACTCTATAAAATTTTCAGTAATGTCATGTGAAAAAAAAATCAGTATGAATAAAAATGTCTATCATAGATTCAGAGAAAGTAAGGAGGTAATAATTAGAGAAGGTAAAATGGATAGAAATGAGCCTTATTTATTTCTTTAGAGCTGGTTCATTTTTAATTACACACTTTCATTTCCCCTTCCATTGTGTTTGTACACCACATTATTTAGCTTGAGACATATATATATATATAAATGAAAATTACATTCAATTTTCCATCTAGTTTGTTGCTTTGGAGTTTTTGTTAAACTTTTTTTTAGATGTCGTGTTTTGTGTTTTGTTGGGGGGCGGTTGGGATTTTTTCTGACAAAGAAATTCTAGCAATGCCTTTTGATAACCTTCAGGAGTAAAACATTCCTATCCTCTTTTTTCCTTCTATACATTTTTCAGCTTCTCTGAAATTTTGCTCCAATTTTCTACTTTTAGGGTATTGGTTACGCATTAGAGTCTATTACGATATTTTTTTGTACCATGCTCCTTCAAGAAACATATTGGCACCAAAGCTTTAAACATTGATTTCCATGAAATTCTTTTTTTCATACTGAGAATTTTGAGCTGGTACAAAGTTTCTTTTCAGCAGTGTGACTAAGATGAGTAATTTATTTAAATACAGTTGAAGCTGGAGCTTCAAAAGAACTATCTGTAGTCCTTCAGCTGCTCACCTGGGAACACAAATCTCCATTGGGAAATGGAGGCATAAATTACAGACTCTTGTATAAACTAGGTAGAGGAAAACTTCATTTGAGCTTTGCTATATTCCACATGAACACCATAACTTATTGATAGTATTTACAGTCAATGGAGATTTTGGGTTTTTTTAATGTTTTCCACAGAATCAATGCAAAACTCTTGGTCTTTTATCTGTCGTGAAAGGATAAAAGTACTTAAGTCTCCTTAGCTTTCTTTAAAAGCTCTATAAACTCTAATGGGCACAGTAGTTTCATTTTTCTTCTAGGAATCATTTTGTCTGCTGACACAGCACCAATGGTGTATGTTTCTACCTGACAGCTACAGTTCGGTCCATAAATGAGTATATTTTCTAGCTACCTCTAACTTTTCACAGGAATTTCCATACCTATGGGAAAACAAGTTTATGTACCCATACAGTAATTTACATTTGATGATTGGTGGCCTATTGTAATATCTCTATAACAAAAAAAGAGATAAAACAGGATGAACTTGGTACAAAAGAGCCAAGACTTGGTAACAATGCCAACTTACATGACATTCAGAACTGGAATATTCATGCCTCACAACAAGGATTATGAGAAATTTTTCTACCTCACAATAGAGAAATTAACAATAAAATGGTAGCCAGAACGCACAGAAATCATCAGACCTTTTTGGTTTTGCAGGTAAGCACAGAATGCTATTTTTTTTTAGTTTATATTTTCGACTAACTGGATCATAGTAACATTTTATTCTTTTTTTAAGTGGTTATATATATGTATATTTTAATATCTTTATTCTTTGAAATCTCTATTCAGAAGAATGCATCGGGAGTTGAACACATTGTAAGTTTATGTAATCTTTTATTGTGTCTGAAGTGTCTTCTCAAGTACTTTTCTCCCCAGTGAATTTGCTGTGGCTGGAAATTTCAGAGGGACTTGACAATTTTGCAGTAATTTATAAAACTACTCTCAGGAAAATATAACTATAGTTCATAGCAATCAGATTGGAATTATTTTAGCTTAATTAAATTTAATTAAAATATTTTAATCCTCTGTTTTTTCAAGGTAAATTCAACAGCAAAAACTCTGTAAAAGAATTTGACATCTTCTGGGAAAGATAAGATTCAAGGTCTGCAATCCCACTCTTCTTTGGGTCTGATAACGCCAGACATAACACAGCTCCATCAGACGTGGCATATACTGACAGATCATTGAATAGTCACACAAAAAATTCTTACTGACTTGTTTCAATTTCATAAATTCCTAATTAGTGATTTTTTTCTGTTTCAATATTTAATCTTGAATCAGAGTATTTATTGGTTTTCAAAAAGTTTCCACAGCATTCACCAGACCAGTCTTGTCAACACAAAAGGCTATCATGCTGATCATGCATGATTTCCCCTTCATGAATTCCCTCATCTGAGGCAGTTCTGTTGATATGCACAGAGACAGAGGAATAGATTCATCCTCAAGAGAGAAATAAATGACTTCTCCTTTTGCTTTGCTCCCTGTCTGTAAGTATGGCAACGAAGGACAGTGAATAAATAAATAGCATGTCAGAAGTTGGCCAAAGGCTTGGCTGATAGTGGACCTGAAATGCTGGTGAGGCTGCCACATGGACAACAAGCATATTCAAGTGTTATTCATGGCTCTTTTGAAAATATTAGTAAACTGATGCAGATATGAGAAGAACTGAGTCAAATTCTTATGTGGAATACCAATGTTCTTGTTGAGACTGCTTTGAAGATATTTATCTGGGGGAAATCACAGTTCTATAATTTATACTATATTTTTTTATTACTTTCTATTTATAACGTAGTTTAAATTGCAATACAACAATTTGCTGGCAATAATTTTGCTCACATTGGCCCAGTCAGTTTTTCCTGTTACCATCCCATTTATCTTCACCAACCCATCACTGTTCAAGTATTTTTTGTGACAGCATGTACTTTAGCAAATAAAATAAACCCATGGTAATAATCTAGAATTAGTACTAATGATGCCAATCAGTTAAATTTCTGAATTTCTGCCATGAATTAAATTTGAAAGTGTCTTCTGTGCAGAAAAAGAGGACACAGGTGAGAGTTCTTTCAATGCTTCATCACAAGACTCATAGAAGGTCTCTGGAAGATGGGATTTTGATAGTATTCAATTCAAATATTCTGACAGACAAGAATTTTTTAATATATATTATGTATCTTCATATCAGTATCTTAACATTTATTTACTGAAATAGATGTTAAACATCAGTGATGTGAAACAAATTTGTAGACAAAGGGTTTCCTATAAAACCAGCATGCAATGAGGAGCCTATTTCACTAGGTGATCCGGCTTCTCCTAGGTGTTGACACTTCCCACATATTTATTCAAGAAGATTTAAAAGATGTTAAAACCATAAGTAGTCTGACTCCTAATCTTTTTAAATGTCTACTCTCTCCCCTTTATGACCTTGATGAAGGACTGATGATCTGAACACAGCATTAATTTAAATTGGATGGAGGGAATGAGGAAGCAAACTTTGAAGGTAATGGGATTTTGCGTGCTTTCCTGAAAATGAAGGTGGAAGTATAAACTATGTGCCTACCTCCTCAGAGAGCCTGAGCTGTCAGATGTACAAGAAAAAACTTAATTATACTGCTAGACTAATCTTCTAATTCTCAAATTTTATATTGGTCAACAATACAATTTTTAGTGGTCCTGTTCTGGATGAAGCTATTTTTGAATACGACTGTATGTCACACATAGGATCAAGGTTGGGATGCAAGATAGTTAAAGGAAGCTGATCATAAATAGGAGGGAAAAAATAATGGTATTCTACAGAGATCCAGTTATGAAGTGTTTGTGGACACAAGTCCTAAAAGCATATATGGTGCTGTTAGACAGAAAATTAAGTGGCAGAAAATTAGAAATCAACAGGGTTTTGCACAGTGCCGATGAAGTTTCAAAATGTGTGCAGCACATCTCTGGCATATCTGAAAGATATGTACACTACAGATATTGCTCACAATAAATCCACATCACTACAAAATAACCTGTTCCTTTCTTCCCCTACTATCTTAACAGACCAACTTTTGTCTGATTTTTCTTAAACACAGTTTCTAAAACATGAGATCATATTTCTTTTCTTCTTTTTTATCTTTTTTCTAAAGCATATTGACACCTGTACAGAGCATAGAGACCAAGTTCAGAAGTGCTAACATACTTTTGATCTATTTTGAGACTTACATTCTTCCTCTTTATTATTTTTTCATGTAGATTTTTAGAATTTACATTCCAGTCTTTTCTCAGGCAGTCTAAAACCCAAGAACTTTGGTTAGTTTCATCTTCTTCTAAACCTTCTCCAGCTGGTTCATTTCTGCATTGGTAGAGCAATGTCCAGCACACAGTATGCTAGCAGAAACCTCAAAAATGGTGAGAGAACAAAAAAGATTATTACATATAGCTTGCAACAGGTCTAATCTACTTTATCCCTGTATGCTTGTTATTTGGAGAACTTTTTTGTTGGCTTTTTTTTTTTTTTGGGGGGGGGAGGGTGTGTGTGTGTGGTTTTTTTTTTTTTATAACTTCATTCAATCTTCTATTACCTTACCCTTCATAGGGGGTTTGGTGACAAACCTAAAGTTGATAACATCTAATCCAATCCTATGTCTTAAACCAAGGTATGGGATCAAATTTTACCAAGCCCTACAAAAAATTACATTTTATTGCGGGGAAAAAAAAAGACCCAAACCAAAAAAGCTAACTATCTAATAGTATTTGTTTATTCAATTTGAAAGGGGGAAAAAACCCCCAAGGTAAAAATTTTTCTGGGGACGCATAAAGCTGAATTCTATCCCTGAATTGTGGAAATGTCTGCTCTAACTCCTAAATTTCATGGTACTAAAACCAGATTTATTTTATTTTTTAATTTGCAATACCTACTTATTCAGAAAAAAATCCAAGTATATATAGATATTGTCATCACTTATTAAGATTATATACAAAGCAAATTAAAAAAATGCATAGATATTGCAAAGTCTAGCTGATATTTAAGGTTCTGTGAAGTTCCTTATTCTTGTGGACTTGGTGTATCACATCATATTGTCTTCAATAACTTTGGTGATATAGATGACAGCAGTTACTTTACAGGATTGGTAAGAGCTAAATTCAAAGTGTTAATGACACTGTTGGAACACAAGAAAAAGAAGAATATGTTTCTTTTGATAGTAGGTCTTTCAACCTATGAACCTACATTTTGAATATTTTCTATTTGAATTAAATAAAAGTTTTCCCTTTTATGAAGGGTACAAGACCACATTTTTTTAGACCATTTTTTATTTGCAATTTATAAGAAGAAACAATACAACAGCAAAGATAAGATGAAAATTAAATTATGAAAGTTTATATTTTGATAAAGAAAGGTGCTTTAGGTACTAAAATAATAAATAAAAATATAAAAAGGCAGAAGAACATTGTACTCATATGGAAACTACTGCATTGTACAACGATGGCCTTGGTATGTCAAAAAGCAGTAAATACCATCAAAATGACAACCTTCTTTATTTTTTTTAAACCCCATCACATTTTGGAATTAAATTCAAACGTGGCAAAATGTGTCTTGAATGTGTACTTAAAGAAGGAAAAAATGCTTTGCTGGTCACTGACATTGTCATTGCCTCAGTCTTGCCCTCTGAGATACTATTATCTAACTATTGTCTGTTAAAAGACTTAACAGACAGATTTATCAGCTGTCAAAACCCCAAAATCCAAAACACAAAACTCCCCCCCAAAGCCAGTCCCCAAACCCTACCAAAACCCAAACTAAAGACATATTCTTCCTGACAAAGAAAGAGACATTCGTATTATCAAAATGGCAGCAATTAAGGATTTTGGTCAGGTAATGTCAGAATTATTAGATTTTATGCTCCATCACTGTCTAAACTAGGCATGCCAACAACAAAGAAATGAAACATTATAAAACAATAAATGGCAAGGCCTAAATAAAGAACATGATTTGAAAGGATGTTCTAAATTTCTAGTGCTTATATTTTATTGTGATGGGACCCACTTACACACCAAAAATAATTTTTAATGTCTTTATTAAGGTCATAGTGTATGTACCTATGTTATTTACTTTCTTTCACAAAGGTTTAAATACAGAGATGGTATTTAAATTGAAAATATTCAATTTTCAGAAGAAAGAAAATTTTCAATATTTGCTGCAATATTTACCAAACACTATTAAAAAAAAATCTGAAAATAATATTTCTCATATTTTAGATCTATTTCTCAGAGCCCCATAGAGCAACATTCTTCAGTTTGAAAGGTCACAACTACAAATAAATCAAAACTGTCACCAGCTAGAGCATCATGCTGATAAAAGAAATAAAACAATTTATGGAGCTATCCTTCTCACAACAAGCTTTTGTCAGACTGTCATCTATCTAACTTCAAACAGTTCTTTGTAGAATACCATTTTACTTTTCTTCTACTATGACTTTTCCTATAAATGTCCATTATGAACTTTCCATTTATAGAAAAAAAGATCAGATTTGGGACATCTTTGATAGAGTCTTTCATGTTGCTTACCTATGTATTTTACTGCCATTTCAACACTAAACCGTCAGGCAGAAAAATTAATGCTTTAATGTTTTAGTAATTTATGCAGGTTTGCATAAATGCTAGATGTTATGAAATATTTATAACTGAAGTTTTTTTCCAGTGATCCCCAGAGAGAGTCTGTCAGAAAAAAAAATCTGCTTATGAACAAAGCCAATAAATCAAGAATTCTTACTATTTTTCCCCCTTATGCATTAGCATAGCACAGATGTTCTTGGTTTCATCGCTTCTAACACTTGCCTTCCTCCCATCTGTCTTTATTTCAAAGTATGAATTTAGGTTCTTATATAAAATTAAATTCTGTCACTAAAATTTTCCATTTGAAACTAAAATGTCATTTCCATTTCCACAAATAAAAAGCAATGGTCATGTATAAAATTTGCTTTTCATGATAATTATATATCAGTTCCTCTAATGTGGCTTTTCCTGATGTTCATTACAAAAAAATATTTTTAATAGTGCTTCCCTTCATGAAGGCAGAATTTATTCTAAAATTTTTCACTGCATGTGATGTAGAACTTTTGATAAAAACCACACTGGCTTTTGTGGCACATTCTCATCAAAGTCATCCAAAGTAGCTCACAAAATGAACTCCCTGGATTTAGATTTAAGTGGAACTCCACTCTCTGAAAGCTACATGAAACTTACTCTACTTTCAGCATTTTCTCAGTCCCTCGTTATTAAGCTGAGAAGTTGCAAAGTCAAGTTTTAGCATAGGTCATCTAGTTTAATTTTCTAAGTTCAGTCCTGCTGCAAGTAGGTACTACCTTGTTATAGTTCATTAATTTCTACTCATATTGATAAAAACCACACTGGTGTTTGTTGTGCTGAGATCTAATTCTTTCCTTGGAGTACAATTTTATTAAATTATTAAGACTTTCAGACAGGATAATTGAAAATCCACTGTAAACCCCTTCATATTGTGGGAGGTTTGGAGTTTGGTTTATATTGGTTTGTGCTTTGTTGTTGTTGGTTTTTTTTTTTTGTTGTTGTTGTTTTTGTTTTGTTTTGTTTTTAATTTGGTTTAGTTTGGGTTTTGTTGTTGCTGGTTTGTTTTAAATTTTATGGCAATAAGCATATATGTTATGAAGCTCTTTCTAAAATTTTAGATTAATTGTACTTCAAAATTTATGCAATCAATAAACAGTCTTCATAAGTGTAACTAACTTTGAGAGAACATAGGAACATAGGAGAAAACCACTTCAGAACCCAGCATTATTGGATTTAATTGTTTAAAAGCAAAGTCTTTTTTTACAGCTTTAGATGACTGTGCAGAAAGGGAAACTATGCTATGTTCAAAAATTCTTTTTTAGTAAATTAAGAAAACCCCCACCCAAAAAAAAACCAAAAAAAAACAAAAAAAACCCCAAAAAAACCCAAACAACAAAAAACAAAACCAACCCAGCCTAATATTTAATTCCAATTTACCTCAGGCTCAACCTCTCTTTTATAAAGCTGTAATTGAGCACTAAGGTGCATTTTGGCTTATTCCTGAAGGACGTAGAAAGGGGATACACGAGGGAAGGTTATTACCCATCTGAAGTTCTGACTATGGAAGCTGAAGCTGAGTGGGAATATGACTAAGGCTGGGTGATACATCTGGGATATCCCCCAGAAATGGGGGTAAACATTTCAAGCAGAATATCAGTTGCCATAACTATCTTCCAGGGATCAAACTTCTCCCTGGACCCAGGAAAACAGCAAGGGAACAGAAACACTATAGGAGAAAAGGATGCCAAGTGTTTATTGGCCTACTTATTTTGTTATCTGTTTGAATATTATGTGTGATTTTTAATAAGGCTTGGCTGGATAAAGAGATAAGTGCAACAATTCTTTTAATCTATTTAATTTAATTGCATTTAGATTATTATATCAAATACTTTGTCAAAATGAGGCATGATATGAAATACAAGGTTGAACTTCAAACTCACGAAGACACAGGTAATACAGTGAAATAGCTGTTTTACTTGAATAGAGGAGCTGTTTCTAGGAAAGTCAATTATTAGGCAGGTTTTGTCTGCTACCAGAAGTTAGTGCCTGGTAGAACCTGCACTTCTCAAAGACAGAAATTTCTGACAGGAGAATTGTTAGAGCCATTTATGAAGTAAGTTGTCAATAAGGAACAATATGAAAAAAAAAACAACAAAAAACAACAATTGAAACTGAAACCCTGCAGGACTCCAGGAAATGGTTTCTCTACAAATGCTAGTGTATTTTGGCAGGAGTGGAGTTTACCTCATGGGTACAACCTGACATGAGGTATATTCAGACATCAGAAATTCTGATCAAGTGAATGATCCAAATGTCCGCAGCAAGTCAGATGAATATAGATCATCTTTTGGGGAAAAGTAGGTAAGCACAGTTTCCTTTGTTTCTTAAATCTGAAGATTTGTCACTGGGCTGTCTCATTCTGCTGTTGCACAAATTGAAGGCAATAGATATTTTTAACCTAACTTGACCTAAGCACAACTTCATAATGCCTAGCAGTAAGATTTCCCCTATCCAAAGCTAAGGCAGACCTGCGAAACTTGCTAAAGCTCCCAGGATTTCCTGCAATTTCTGCAGAAGCTATACATTCCTGGTTTGTGAGCTTACATCAAAAGGATTTGCAGAGAGAAAAAATTTGTTTCAGTGACGTGGGGTAATTAGGAATATTCAGCCATGAATAGGTCAGTCAGAAGTATGCCTGAAATTTTACAGTCTTGAGGGACTTTGACACACAAGACAAAACCAAAACCAAGCAAACAAAAAAACCCTCAAAACAAGAGATCTTGTAAAATTTTGAGTTTTTTTCTCCTCACCAAATATTATATTATTGATGCATGTCAGCAAGAGACAGTTACCACTGGAGCACAGCAAGGGACTATAGCTAGTAATTAAAGAAGGGCAATTCTAACTGAACTATACTGGCAGCACTACAGCAACCACTGTGTCTGTGTTTTATTGGCTTCACAAACACTAATTTCACTTGTTGAATCCTTTACTTTTAAATGTTGGTGTAAAAGTACTTATCAAACACACTTGACTGGAATTTTTTTCTTTGGAATAACTTCAGCTTATGAACTGACTAAGTTGCAGAGAGTCTCCTTTTGAAAGTAAGTAGGTTGCAGTGTTATTCTTTAGGTAGGTAAACTATCATATCACCAATTATTGAGTAGGCTTTATGTTTTGGGCAACCCTGCTGAGTCATGCCAAAATCTTGTCTGCTGCCCTGCTAATACAAATGGAGACTTATAATCACCTGCCATCTTTGTCTTTATTGAGAATGGATTCTGGGAAGTAAGGAAAAAATTAATCAGTGTGGGTTTACATGTAATTTGTCTTGGCGTTGGAACATTTTCCAGCTTCCCGGTAAGTGCAGTATGTGAGCAAGCAATCTGCAGTAGCTTTTAGATGTCAAGCAATCAAGAGAGACATAATATCAGAGTAGAATTTATAATTCCTTAAAATAATTCCACTTTACATTAAGGAGCCCAGTTTATGGACACTTCTTTTGAACATCTTCTATTGAAAATATTGGCAATGATGGTAAGGAATTAAGTTATAGTCTCCAGCACAATTTTGATGAATATGCTATAGGGTATAGGACTTTACAGGGCTATAACTCATTTTAGAGTATTCATTCAGATGCAGTTAATGATGATTAGCTGCATTCAAAATGATGACCAAGCTATTAACAAGAGGGCTAGATTTTCATTAAAAGAGAAGGTAAAACAAGGATGCAATTATTCAAGTACTGATTGAAACACCTTTCTGAAGTATTCCTCTCATTTTAAAGTTGATCACATTTCTAAGTAAAATAATACACTAAGATCTGGTATACATGTGTATATTTTCCTACAGAACTTATT
This sequence comes from Euphonia xanthogaster, assembly GCA_034509185.1. Taxonomy (NCBI): domain Eukaryota; kingdom Metazoa; phylum Chordata; class Aves; order Passeriformes; family Fringillidae; genus Euphonia; species Euphonia xanthogaster. The sequence continues at coordinate 43,527,129 of JAYDZK010000202.1, read as the reverse complement.
AAGGGAGAATTTTGTACTCTAACCTGGTCAGGAAGATATCGGTACGTTCTGCAAGAGCTATAAAAACATCCTATGAATCATAACCAAGATGTACAATATAACTTGAATTGTATTACTCTGAAAATTACTGGTACTCACAGTGTAGATTTTAATGCATATTTTAGAAACAGCAATTACTTTAATGGTTTTCATGATATGGTCTTGTTAAATTTTTTATTTGATGAAACAACTACTGAGATTTTAAGATCATACTACAGAGCTTGTGTATCTTTATCAGGAATGAAAATCATTATGATATTGTAGATAAAGATTTAATGTGGTAATCTGAATTAAATAAGTAAAATATTTTATGAGCAATTCATGGAACGTCTGTTTAGCTGAGATGTTTAATGATGTTTTAGAAACTGAGCTAATTTTGACATGGGGATACTTGAAGCTTTAGAAAACAACAGCTACTGAAATTTCTGAAGAAATAAGTGCACCTTCAGTGATCTCAGAACTGTTTTTGCTTTTTCCAGTGATGAATTTGTCCCAGACTGCCTCAGTGCATCTGAGGTTTGGGAAACCACAAACCATGTTTATTTTCTGTCCGTGTTGATAAATTGCTGTTTACACCTCCTACCTCCTTAATCCTGACTCACAGTTTTGCATACCTACCTCATTTGGTTGGTGACAGATTATGAGCAAGAAAATTTCCCAACAGCCTCACTGCATAATAACAGATCAGCTTTCCAACTCAACTGCAGCTTATGTTACGTGAGCAATTCAACCTTGTGCTGTGCTTCAATATCGAATCTTACCAGAATATAGCAGAGTGGCAGGGTTTTTTTCCCCATCAGTGTTTGCAAGTCAAATACACAAAGTTTTTTCTTTGAAAATATGAGAGTACCTTTTTCTTTTTTTACTTTTTATTGATCAGGCTGATGTCACCCCAAATTCTTCAACTTCTGCAGTTTTTAAATAAACTGTGATTTATTAAAAAAAGAGCTCCTGATAAATATACTTTTGTAAAGCTTCATACTAATTGAAAACCATAATTTAAACTATATTAAATCTTTCTTTCCTTAAAACCCTTAGTATTAAAATAGATTTTCTGTAGATTTTTTTTTTATCTTGTAAGAAGCTTTAAGTCAGATTGACACCTTATTCTAGTCTTTGACCTGCAGGAAGAAAGCCTTCCTTGTAGTTCTCAGAAGTCTGACATTTAATTCTTTCATTGACTGGTTTCCACTGACAAGGTGGTAAATGCACACAACACTGCACTGGCCAAATAAATGTAGTGTGTCTGCAATGACACTAAGTCATAGGGCAGAAGGTCAGATAGCATTCTCAATTTTAGTCATGAAAGGACAGCGAGGAAATATTAGCTATTCAAAAATGCATATCACCAGCATCCACAATGGCATTCCTGAGTACAAATGACATTATTATCAATGTTCTGCTCTTGGAAGCTTGACTAAAAAACATGATTTAATAAAATAATCCTTCATGTAATTACTAGAGTGCACTGCTGGGTCAACACATGCTAATTTCATTTACATCTATGTTTCATGCAATCCTCAAATTGCATGTCTGGAGAAAACACACTGAACAAATTTCAGAGAAAAAGTTTGAGCAGTCATGTAAGAGCAAACTATGTATTTTTGTTGGCTTATAACTTATGAATAATATTATCCATATTTTAATTTATTTCTGCAACAGAGTAGAATGCAATCAAATAACCCATTGCAGTTAATTGATTTTCTTGTCAAACTTTTCCATTGACATAAATGGAAATATATGGCACAAATGCTCTGGAACATATGGCTCTTCTAGCTGTCTTCTGCATGTATGTTAGGGTATGGGCTATAAAGATAACCCCAAGCAAAACTGATAACATGAGGTGTTCAGAGACTGCATCTATTCATATGAGTTGCAAAGGCTAGTTGAAATCAGCTGGGGTCTTGTCTGCAGCCCCAGGGCTGATATCATAACCATGATATCATAACCATGTGATTTCAACTGAGCCCTGTTCTCAGCTGTGTAGCAAATGAAAAGTAGACTTCTCATGGTGAAGTGGGGTAGGGGCTGCTTTGTGCTCTTCGGTTAGAATTGTTCAATGGCTTTGATAGTTATTTTAAGAAAATTGAAGTTCTTCCACAGGAATCTACATTCTTGGCTGTATGGTCCTAATTTACCTACTGCCAGCTTCATTCCAATAAACTCATATGACTCAGCATTCTGCAGAGAGGTGCTCTAACAATTTAACAGAAATCTTCCATGGATTTCTGTCACTTAAAAAGAAAAGTGGTTGACTGTTATTTCATTCCTGTGCACTCATGGGCACAGAGGTCATGGTAATATAATGGTAGCAATTTTAGGTCTTATAAATCTAATTGATTTCAATATCAATGTGCACATAATCCACATTCTAGGACAAAAGATTTCCAACACAAAACTTTTATACCAAGATAGTGTAATATTCTCTCTCCCAATCCTTTGGAGTTAAATCTCAAGAGAAAGGACCTACATTTATCTTATCTCCTGGTCATTACCAGGGAAATTTTACAGCTTAGTAAGAAAGACAGAGAGTGAGTACAAAGTTGATTTTACTTTTAGAATGGGGAAAAAAGAAAGATTCTGCACAATACTATGCTGTAATCAGTTGGAAGTTTCAAAGTCATAAAGGAACACTTTTGCAGATATTTTTTCATGCAATGTTTACATAATAAAATATATACATTGTAGCTCTTACTTGTAACAAAAAATCTATTTTACTGTAACTAAAATACAAACTTTTAACTCCGTCAACCCAATAAAATAACTTTAATGGAGCTTAACACTGGGAATGTGACAGTCATATGAAGCAGAGATACAGAACACTATTTAAATTGACACAAGTGTGGGACTTACCCAAAAAATGTCTTTTTCCCTGTGATTTCCCCAGTTTCCAAAAGAAAAATGCAGAAAGGCACACACAAACAACTGTGATAGTGTTCAGTAAGCTGAGATCCTACATTACTCTTTCCAGGCTGTAACTGGTTGGTTTGATAATGATTTTCATATATTGCTGAAAGTACATGCTATGTTTAAAAAGGATGTTTCTGAGAAATGGAAAGGAAAGTTTCCTGTTTCCTGGCTTGACTGAGACAAAGCAGGAAAAGGAGAGTTTAGGCCTTGGATTGGAGAAAGCCTCTTTTTTAAATGCTGGTCAGAGGAGGAAGAATGAATGCAAAACTGGAGGGTGACTGAGCTTGCCTAGGGCAAGAACAGATGCCTAACCCAGCAATAGCCCCGAGGAAATTTTCCTGAGCACTCAGAGGAAGTGAAACAAATCCAGGAATGCACTGAAACCTTCAGGGCACGCTGAGCAGAGGAAAAACTTGTTTACCAACTGTCTAGAATACCACTGTCTTTTAGTAGACCTGGTCTTTATTTTCTGCTTTCAGTGCTACTTGGTTTTTGTTTGTTTTCCTGCAAAGCCTAGAGTGATAAACTGGCAAGGCTTTGGTGTGCTCACTTTTTAAAGATATGGTGCAGTCTCTTAAAACTCTGACAATACAAGGGTTTGTTTCATAGGCAACAAAGATTAGAAACAAACCAGTGTCTAAAACTGAGTTAGATGCTCCTAGTGACCTCTAGAAAGAATGTTAATTAAAATGTTCATCTGAACAGTACCAGTACCTCCAGCCCGAGTTTTTTTTAGGTGTGCCCTAAATGACTTTGGCATAAGTTTCTCCTGTTTGACAGATATCAATAAACCATTAGCTTTTTAATCAGCTGAACTTCGTAAACAAAAGAGTTGTCTTGGATTTCTGTTCAGTTACTGTGGCTTGATATTAATTCTCAACTTCCAAAAATGTAACATTTTAGGAAAGCAAGGAGCTATTAGGATTGCCATGGTTCTTCTGCCTGCCCTGGATTTACAGTGTGTGTTTGCTTTATAATGCTACCTGAGGGGCTGAACAGAGATCACTATGCTTTCCTGACATTAAATAAATAAGTCTGCCTATCACAACTATCCCGTTTCAATCTGATTAAAGTATACTCTGTTAGGATTAAAGGCCTTCCAAAAACCATTAAAAAAATCCCGCCAAAACAGATTTTTATTGCTTAGACTAAACAAGATAGAGTAACTGTTTTCAAAATAATTGGAACTGTATTTTCATTTATTTAAGCATAATTTTTGAAAACTGCTTGCATACAGCAAAAGAAAGGATCATAATTATTTTACTGGGGTCTGTTGAATATGTCGTGCGCATAACTTTCCATGATATATAAAACCAGGACAAAATTTTGATTTGCTGGAGAATGTATTTGGAAGCAATATCAGTCACCTGCCAAGGGGGAATTCAAAATAACTTAAAAATCCCAAAGCAACAATGCAACAAAAAACAAAAACAAAGCTTGAAAATCTAAATGGCCCTGCATAGATGCTTAGAGACCATCTCCATACAGAACAAAGCATTCAGTATTCAGCAGTATTTTTTGTTACCTTATCTACCCATTTTAATTAGAGATCAGTGAATTAATTTCATACAGCTTTGCTTGCCTTCACCAGCATTCCAGCCACAGGGCAGTCCTAGAAATGTCTTGCTTGAGTCACTCATCAAAAAATATCTATATAATTTATACCGTTGAGTATGCAGCCTTGCACTGGAGAAGTTACTGTACAAAGTACAATTTCATAGTATAAAAAATATTGCTTCTGGAAGAAAAACATCATTGTTACAGGTAAAATTAGCGTCTACCTTGAATTTCTGCAGTTGTGTGTGGTCTAAGATTTGTTTTTTGTTTGGAGGCTTGAAGACTAATCTTTTTTTTTTCTGCGTCATGTCTGTGCCCCTGCAAACAACTCTTGCAGGTTCTTAGAGCTTTTGTCCAGCCTTCATATTTGTAGTCATTTTTACCCTGACACCTTGAGCCATCAGCTGTCTTTTGAGATCCAATGGGTTCCCAAAGGACCCTTCACTGGTGAGTAAAAAGCTGAAGCTGGATGTGACCTCTACGCCCCTTCTTCATTTTCCAGCTTGTTAGCAGACTGTTCAAGTGTAGTCTGATAACAGACAGAAACTCTTGCTATAGACCTATTTTGTGCTTTTCTCCCCTTGTGGTACCATTTATCTCTTGGTTACCTCTTATTGTCATGCCTCTTGGGTTTTGTATTTTTTGGGTATTTTTTTTTTTTAGTGTTTTTTTTTTCCTTTCTCGAAGAGAAATAAATTCTGCTCTAACAATACATGGGACATGAAAATTTTGCCTGTAAATCTGTGGGTGAATACACATTTTATGAAAATGAAATTGCCAGATTGTATTTGAGAGAGAGAGAAAAAGAGAGAGAGCAAGATTTTCTGAACAGGAAAACCTTGTGCTATTCGGAGTTTTATATTGGTTGTATATACAAATATTTTTCTATTCCTAGATAAGAATTGTAATTTTTTAAAGAAATACACATTAGTAGAGACAAGCCTGGGATTTTTTTTTTCTGAGTTTAAATAAAAATGCAAATGAAGTCAAAATGCATTTTAGTTTGAGAGAGAAGGTAATATAACTATGTATTGAAGTTATTCCCAGGTGGCACATATACAGCTGAGTGGCAGAGCTTTTCTTCCCCTCTCTCTGTTAATTTGAAAAGTTCTAAGAATTAGCAGTTAAAAATCCCAGCTCCTTACCTGCATTGTGTAGGTAACTTTGCCCTGAGGAAGTCTTTGAGATGGTTATAGCTCATGTACTGCATACTGTACCATACCTTAATTTTTTTTTCCTCTGAGGAAAAACTCAACTCTGAAGCAAGCAGTGAGAGTGGTTCAACAGTCATTGTGCTTTCAAATGCAAGAGTTGTTTGAAATCCCTTTGACTTCCTTGTCTCTAAACTGGAGAGACATGAATGTGATGGGAACCACTCCCTAGATAAAGAATTTCTTAGATGGTCACTGTCAAGCAGTTGTGGTCAATGGCTCAATGTCCAAGTGGAGTTCAGTGACATGTGGTGCTCCTCAGGGATCGGTATTGGGACCAGCAGTGTTAAATATCTGTGTTGGCAACATGGACAGTGGGACTGAGTTCCCTCTCAGCAAATTCACTGGTGACACCAAACTGAGTGCTGCAATTGATACTCTGGAGGGAAAGGGTGGCATGCAGAGGGACCTTGTGAAGTTCAACAAGGCTAGCTGTCTGTCAAAATACAATGGGAAAACAATTCAGTAATCTATCATCAAGAGATATTCTTCCCAACTTTCAAGATGCTAAACTATATTTCATTTTTTAACTGGTAAATGAAGTTAAATCAGTAGATTAAATTTGGTTCTGGACCTTGGCCTTGTTCCATACCTGTCATCTAAATTGGCAAGAAAAATCAGCTACAAATTCTTCCCCTAGAAATCTCCTCATGAGAGGTTCAACACCGCAGCAAAGGTTAACTTATTTGGCGATAAAGGAAGGGGAATCTGAGCAGCAGAAGAGAAATCAAATATTTATTTAATTCCCCAAGCAACACCCCACAGAGATCAGGCCTCCATAAAGCACAGATCATTATTTACAGCAACTCCTCTGCTGCAAAATCCTCAAGGGAGAATATAAACTATCCATTCTCCTTCAGGTTGTCTGGCTTCTCTAATTTCTTTGCTATACACTAGCTAAAACCTCTTAACACAATCCTTTTGTCCACTTGTGTGTCTCCAGAGGTTGCAGCTTTTCATTTGTTTGTTTGCTTTTTTTTTGTATATAATCCAAGAGAGCCTATGAAAACTGCATTGGTCCTTTAAATATGTGGTTTCTGTAAAACTTAGTAAGAGGCTTATCCAGCATCACTGTTTTTTCCAACCTTGAAAGCTTCCAGGATTCTTTCCATTTTGATAATACCCTAAGAAATTCCAAGAAGTCTTGTCTATAATGTTTGATTTTGTTTCAGACTGCATCTCAGATTGCAGGTGGAAAGATGCTGGAAACAGTGACAGCATCAGCTTTAGGCATATTAAACACACTCATTAGAAGCCCATGTTAGTGAAGAAAATCCAGCAACTAAGTCAGGCTTTCATAATCACTTTCTTTCTGAGTAGTTTTAATGATTTTTTCTGACCTCTGTTCTCTACCACAAACTAAAATAATAGGAAAAGTCAAGGAAAAAAAAATGAAGGACTGAAACAATAAAATCAGTTTACTGCGAGGAAAGCTAAAAAGTAATTTACTTCTTTCTTTCAGGGATTTTATGGACAATATAAAAGAGATTAATTGGAATTTCAACTTATAACTGCAAGAGTGCACATTGCAAGCCAAGCCAAACTAATTTAAATTAATAAATATTTTTAAAGGTGTGGTATTATTAAAAGAAAAATTCTTAGGCCTATAGTAACTTTGTATCTTTAGAAATCTTTAAATAAAGAATAAATATCATTAAGAAATTGAAATTATTAACAGAAGGCACAAAAACCATCATGATAGTGACTTTTAACCTCTAGTTCTATTCATAGATTCAAGATTTCACTCTGAGAACATTGAAAACACTTGTTTTGACTGGATTTATTTTCCTCTGCATTAAAACTGACAAGGAAAATGAAAAGGAATAGAGTGAGATGGTATAAACTGAAAAAAAGGTTACAATTTAAGACTTTCAAACCAACCCACCAAATTTCTGACAGATTTAATAGTCTTAAAGCAAGTTTGTTTGGTTTTTTCCTTTGCACATTTCAGCAAGGCTGCCTTATGTAGTGGCAAAAATCTCAGAGGAGATCCTTCACCTGTCTTTCCTGTCAAATTACATTGCTATCTCATGCTAGACTTTTAGTTCCTGATAAATCTAGTCAGTGGAATACCTCCTGTAATTCAAAATGTTTTAAACAATTAAATATTTCAAAACGATAAAAAGTAGTTAAAAATGTGAAGATAATGTGATCATGTTCAGTCAGGCTGTTTAGGCAATAAGCAAAATAATAGTATATAAAAAAACTACTCAGTGGAAAAGAGGTGAGAATTTATGAGTAATTTTAGCAAACTTTCATCAGAAGAATACACTTGCCACTCTTGATCCCATGACTCCTGGAAACAGTGGAGAAATTCCTCTTATGGTTCAGTTGTGATTCTGTGAAGTTGTTTGTACTACCATGTATCATCTGGGTTTGGTAATTTGATTGGAAATGGAGCTAAAACTCAGACTTTCCATACTCCAAGAATACTAATGATAGTAAAAAAATACACTATATTTATTTTTTTTAATTATTACTCCAGAAATTTTGCTGTATAGTGTTGCAAATCTATTTAACAACAAATTGTGGTGTTTGCACTGGTACTAGTAGGCTAATTTAAAATACTTGATAGCTGTATAACAATTCTGTGGAGAACCATTTTTGTAATGATGATAATTTTAAAACTGATAGTTGAGTACTAAGCAGGCTAATCAGACATCTTAATGGAAATGTACAGGAGCAGAATATTAGGATAAAATAATATGCTAGGCAGGGAATTTGAAGGAGTGTAGCCTTAAGCCAGTCCAATCAAACACATTGCAGCACTAATAATATTGAATTCACTTGCCCATTCTCACTTCAGAGGGTCCAGTGGGTTTCAAAAGTCACAGGTTCAGCCACTTCTTTTTTACTAGGACTGAAATTTGAGATTCCAGAGACTTCTCCTACTGCATGTGTGTACCCTAAGTTATCTATTAATCTCTCCATTTTGTCTTGGATTTTGCAGTGAAGAGATAGCCTGTAATCAATAAGCATTAGACACACTATCGCACGAGAATGTAGACAACACATCCCGGGAGTAACTACATCCTATATTAAATCTTCCATTTAGAATTTACATACATATTTGCTCATATCTTGTGTTTTAAGACCTCAACTTTTTGAAGAAAGTTGTTTCATAAGTTCTCTTTGCAAAGTTCCTCATTTGTTGAGAAGCATGCCAGAAAAAAAGAAAGCAAAAAATGAATGATAGATTATAATTTAAAAATAAATGGCAAACATTACTAACTGGAAAATCTAGAAGATCAAAACATTCTTGGAGTCCTTCCAACTTATTTGCCAATAGCAGTGAGAAAAAAGAACTAGAAAGTAAATTTCTGGGTCAGGAAAACGCAATTACCTCTTATTATCCGGGAATCCAGTTGGGAAGAGCTCATCTGCCTGTGGTTGTTCATTAGAGGTTTTAAACTAGCAGAATGATTACTTTAAAAATAATTTTAATAAGGGGCTCCAGCTCTTTGTAGTTTAACTGTACAGCAATTAGCAAATAGCTGTTTTTCAGCTGACTTTTTCAGTCTTCTGTTGCCGTGTGGTACAGCATATCTGAAACTGCACCCCCCATGAGTACAATTTGCAATATACAACATGGATTAAGATTAGACAGTGAAGAACACAAGTGAGCTATAATACATAAAACACAGGTATCCGTATCTAATGGTGCATTTGAAGAGTATGTTTGATTAATTTATTAACAACCACTAAAAAAGGTGTAGAGCTTTTCTCAAAATACCTGGTAACAGCAAGAATACACGGTGGTAGTATTACAGCCATAGTAACTGGTAGGATTTGATGTAGAATCTATAATGATTTTCAGACTGGGAGCTCTGAGGTGTAATAACACTAATTCAGTGAGAAAATATGTGTTAATATGTCATAATTTATATAGATAAAAAATGAACCTTGTTAGAATAAATACAGACAAGAAAAAGTTACATTTCACATGAAAGGTTTTCTATGTATTAGAGCAGAGAAGTCAGATGCATGCTGTCCTAGTTAATAGCAGATTTTTACTAACCAGAACAAAAATGAAGGATTATGCTATTATGAGGTGCTAGGCGGGGGAAGAATGCAAAATAACTTTCTAATTATGATACAGATATTCCAGGATAGAAAGATGATGTTAAAAGTTAAAAGAAACTCTTAGCATCATAGCTAACATGAAAAAAAATAAAGTAACAACTATCATTGAAGGTTTGGGGTTAAAAGGGATCTTTAAGGACCATCTAGTCCAATCCCAAACAAGGACACTGCATTTCTAGAACATGTATAGAGATGAATAGAAGAGATATTTCATAGCAGAAGCTCTGAGTTACATTCATAGGAAAACCATAGTGTATTTTAGTGCCAACAGAAAGGGATGATTATATACACACAAAGGTGGTAAAATATTTAGAATATTTTTCCTGTTGCAAACTAAACACAGGGCATGATCAGAAGGTTCATAATCATTTGATGTTATTTTGTAAAGCAAGCATTTCAAAAAAATTCATATCATCTGGAAGCATACAAGTTATGCTATTTATCATGCAACATTTAAAAAAAAAGCTTCTGCATGACATGCCTCTGAATTGCTCCAAGGCAAGAATAAAAACAATGTGGGAAGTGGAAGTGTTTTATGCAAGGCTCTCTCTGTACAGCTGTGTAAGGATGGGCACTTTTTGTGATAGGGTTCTGCTTTTAGTAGCATCTGTTAGTTTATCTCATCTGACTCCTCCAGCCCCCTGGTAATAATGCCACTCTTGCACTAGACTTATGGGATACTGCTGTACTAAACCTGTGCCAGTGCAGATTAAAGCAAACAGCTGCCACGGGCACGCTGCACATGTAGGTCCAAGGGAAGGGCAGCTGCAGTGACAGCAAGCAGGAGGTGCCGAGAGACAAGCACTGTGCAGTGGTGTGCCACTGGAAGGGGCAAACACAGAGAGAGCTGTCATCTTGCAGCAGCTCTGTTCAAAGAGTTGTGAGGAATCTTGGACAGGAAAAGGTCCATACCCCTCAGAGGGTAGCAAGGTTAACTGGCACCACTAGAGGCTTTTAAAAGAATAGACACATTTAATGGCAAGGCAGATTAGAAGAGATTTGATAAAACTTGAAATAGCAAGTACATTCATTGCATGGTCAAAAGCAAAGGATGTACTTGAACCCCTCACACACTGATAGCGCTGCATAATTCAGGTTATATTCCCTACTAGTGAAAGACAAGTGGGTATAGGTGATTTATATTAAGTTCATCTGAACAGGAAAACTATAAAACCCAGAGCTTTTGAAATGCTGGTGTTCATTTGGGGGTGGGGTTGGGGGAAGGGAAATTCAGACGGTCATAAACTTGAATAGCATAAACTGACAATATTTTTAGGTTCAGCAGAGTGGAAAACTGGGTATTGACATTTTGTGTTTTATTAGAAACTTGGTTCATGAAAGCTACATACCCTGTATTTAAAAGAAAATAGTTTTGTACACATTTGTTTTAGCCTAGATTATGCTGACATGTCTTATTTAAGCATATTTGAAATATGAAAAACAATTCAGATAAATATGCCAAAACTTACACTTTTCTGGAAAGCTGCCTATTATGATACAGTGGCACAATTCTTGTGTTTGAATGAAAACCATCAAATCAGTTTAAGCATCAAATACCAGACCTATTAGGAGACAATTCAACTAATACTGGAATATTTTATGAATTTCAAAGGGAGAAATAAGCAAATTGAATTCCACTTCTTTGTAAAGAAATAATGGAACAAAGAAACAAGCATGTTTTTTCAGGTAGTTAGGGTGTTTCTGCTCTACTGGAACTGGCAAATTTAATGACATCTTAAATTAGGAAAGGAAACTTTTTTAGCAAGGGCTACCTGTGGTGAATTGACTATCAAACAGAGCTGTAGAACTACATTAAATATGTGTTAGACCTGCCATGTCTGGCAAGTTGGTAGGATATCAGAGGCAAAACAGAGTAAAGAGAAAGAAAATAGTCTAAGATTAAGGAGATATACCAGCTTTCAGAGCTGAACATATTGTGGAATTTTGGAGGCAAAAGATAATTTTGTTATGTGCTTTGGGAAAATAACCTGAATAAGCAAACTATGGTTGTCACAGCAACCACTGGTATGCAAAGGATCCCACAGAAAACATTTATTGAAAATGTCTAATGAATCTGGACTTGATTATGAGGGTTGATGCAGGCTTACTTCTCCAGGGGAAGAATTAAATTTGAGGGGTTTTATTGGGGAAAAAGTATACTTTATGCCTCTTTAATGTTTTACCATCTTAGTTTTTGTCAGGCTTAGGTATGTTCACCACAACAGTGAGTTTCAGTTTTCTACATAACAAAATTTTCATAACAAGAAGTATCCATCTGGTGATGAATAAATGGCCAAGGAGATGATGCTTAAAAAACCCCATAAAATTAAAAGTTCAAGATGAACAGAAAGCTCCTGTAATTAAAATGAACTGGATTTTAATATCTGTGAATGAAAGGTTCCTTGCTGCAGATTACATCCCCTGAAGACTACAGAAGCTCCGTCAAAAGTCAGAGAAGTCACAGGAGCAGGCTGTGTGCCCTGGGAAATTCTTACTTCCTTATGAGCAGACTTTAAATTATGCTATTTTTATATTTCAAGAAAGTCTATCACATACCTGCTGGATGATGATGATGACTGCCTTCTCTAGTAAGGCAACATACAGTAACAACTTCTTCCTCAGGTCTAGAAAAATTGAGCTGTACTATATGCAGTAACTAACTGGAAGGATCCTAGGACCAGAAATAACAGTCTGTGAAGAATAATCCTGCAGTACTCAATTTTAACTGATAAAACAAAGATTATGAGGAAAAATGGTAGCATTATGAACAACCATGAGAGTGGAATTTACAGTTTGTTGATTGTGGATTGGAATTAAACTCCTGGAAAAGAAAGTTACTATCAAATGAGTTGGGATGCATGGCTGTGTTTGAGGATGAAAGATACTGCTAGTGAGATCATGCTTGCCAGATCATTCAAACATCAGGAATCAGAGAAATAGAGGGAAAAGAAGGAATTTGTTCATGAAAGCTACATACCATGTATTTAAAAGAAAATAGTTTTGTACGTATTTATTTTAGCCTAGATTATGCTGACATGTCTTACTTAAGTAAGAAGAACACTTAGTGTACACTTAGTGAACATTTCTGTATGTCCTGCACTAATATTAAGGAAAGTATTCCTATTCAAGCTACTCATATCCTCAATCAGCATTCGGTGCTTTGACAAGCATTGTTAGTTTAGCCATCCTCAGACACACCAACTCATATGCTTGTGCTGTAATCTAAGAGATCATGCCATGTCTCTCTTGTGCTTAGGTTTGACTACTTGCTCTAGCACATTCAATTTTTAAACCAATTCATCCTGCATCTATAGCACTTATAAGGATGTCTAAAAGACTCATATGGTAAATACACAATGATAATGATCTGCTTCATAAATAGCACTCATTCTCCAATGTTTTCAGATATTTGAGAGTGAATGTTTGAGTAAGGATGGATGTTAATTTTACTGACTTTAATGCTGAGGTGTGGATAAAATGAGTAAAATCAGGAACTTCTGTGCTAGCGAGAAGCTGCAAACTCATGGCAGCAGCTGGCTGAAGCACAGTGGAGATGTGCCATCCCTGAGAGTTAATTGTCTTAGGAACGTGGCTGGTAGCACTCTCCCAGCTTGGCTTGCCTACTGGCAGCAATGCTCCCTCCTGACAGTGGGGTAGGGGAGCAAGCTCACAAGAACTTCCCCATAAAATGCACTGAAGTTTAGACTGAAGGGAAGCTTGCCCAAGGTGCTGGTTATATAGTGGTAGGCTATATGTATATCAACATAGAGCCTTCCTCACAGCTATTTTACTACCATGGAACCAATAAAGTTACATCCTCCCATCTCAGTTTTCCCAGTGTCTATCCCAGCATCTATCAGTTTTCCTGCCTACTCTACTTAATCTGTAATGGTTTCTTTTAAAATAAGCAGTTCTAGCAAAAAGATACTTCTAGCTGTTCTAGATAGCATTGGCACTGACATCAAAACAGCACGGCTTTCCACTTGTAGTTTATATGAATAGCACCTGAGTATTAAATTTTAGGGCAGAAACAATTAGCTATTTTATGCAACTCAGATGCACTTATACTCCTCATGAAACATATCAGCCTGACTCCTTAATTAGGTAAGAAGTGTTCCGACTTTGCTCAGGATATAATCAAATGTTAAAAGTCAACTACAAACAAAGTTTATAAGCTAGAAAAGAAAATTTATTTGAAATGAATGGCAAAGGAAGTTCTGAAAAGCAGTGTGCAGCTACAAAGCTCAAACATATTTTCAAGAACAGAATCTGCTACAATAATAATTAAAATCAAATCCTCAAGATAGGGTCCTATGAAATGATATTGTGAGTGTGCCCTCCTTTTATTGAAATAGAAAATGAGTGGAGAACCAAAGAAAGATGAGCAAAAAGAAATTATAAGAATGCTATTACTAGTGACAATAACAGAAGAAAATGTTTTCCCTTGCAAGTTTCCAAAATGAGGAAAATTATAGATCAAAAATATGGAATTTCTCAATGCTTCAAATAGTTCAATCTTTCTTTATCTGCTATAGTATAGCATTATAAAACAGAATTGTGAAAATTCTTGTGAGATTTCTAGCTTAACTGGAATGTTTGCATTTTAGTAGCATAATCCATTATTAGAACTGGCTGAGAAGAAAATTCAACTAAGTTTAGATAACAACTGTCAGATTTGCTACTTTAAGTACATTTAAAACCCTTAGCCTAAGAACAATGTCTTTTTCTATATAAGCAACATCTTCAGGTAAAATATTCTCAAATTGATAAGCTACCACAATTTAAACATATTTTTTGTATTATAATTTCAATCATAAAATTGCTGGTTTGATGGTTCATTGCCACATAAGAAGCAGCAAATCAAAGTGCACACTGAGTATTTTACATACATTATTTGAGGAAAGAAAAACCTTTTGTAAAAACACACCTAGGGAAAACTTACAGCTGTATGGATTCAAATAAGGATCTGCATAAGGAAAGAAGTTGAGGTAAAAAATGAGATGGATGTCACATGGATGTCTCAGCAAGGTACACTGAAGTGAAATAAAAAGTTCTTTACCCATTGTCACAGGCAAAAACACATGATGTCCTGCATCCTACAAAAGAATCATCTCCCTCTTCCCTACTCCCCACAAGCACTGTTTTTGCTGTGGTCACATTCAAGCTGTCTCAGTCTCCCCAAGGAGGCAAGGAATAGTGCAGGAGGTCAGAGCTCTGTGCAGATTGGTTTCTTTCCGTTTTTCCATCATCCTTGTTGCTGTATTTTATCCACTGCTCCATGATTCTTGCCCTGACTGAGGTCACTTGCAGTGTCCCAGGGTGTCTCTGACTTGCCATGTCACCTTCAAGGCTTCATTTCAGAGCAGGCTTTGCCACCCAGGCCTTGCTACCCAGGCCCTGATTGACACGTATGCCTGATAACCTCAGCCAAAATTATCTCCTGGAAAAAGCTGATGACAAATATTTTGAGAATGCTGTCTGTCAGCCCTTTGCCTCATGAATAAGTACTGATCACCCTAAAAAGTTATTGCACATTAGTGCAGACTAACAATAACCTACCCACCCCCCACAATGAAACAGAAACCAAACAGCAAGGTTGTCTCATGAAGGAGAAAAAGCTGACTCTTTTTCATAAATAAACAATAAATAAATAAATAAATAAATAAATAAAGAGACTGGATCAACACACCCACAAATAGTTTAAATAATTAATATACTTTATGCCTCTTCCCTCCCAGTTCCTAAAAGTGTTCCTTTGATTTAAAGGACGTTGTAACTGAAATTATTTGAGTTGAACTGAACCAAAGCAGTAACCTACATTTTGACAAGGCTGAAAAAACCAAAAAATGCAGTTACTTGAATTTTGCATTCCTGTGTTTATGACAACCTACCAAACAAAACAAATAAACCTATAGATATGATTTAACCTGAGAACAAGGCTGAAGTTTTATACTTCAGAAAATGCTATTCAGTCTCCTCTGGCCTTAAACATTGGACTTACACACAGGCTAATAACAAAAATCAAGAAGTTTCTTCTTTTGGAAGATACTCTTTCTAGCATAAAACAATGTGATATCTTAATAGGAGATTTTAATATCTGTTCAAATTTCTGAATCTTCTCAATACCTCTTAATTAAAGACTTGATGCTGCCAGTCTCCAGGAGGCCTTAAACAAGTATGCATCTCAAAAACTTGAATCAAGCAGAAACACAAAGATTTCTTACGCGAACCTCAGGGACCTCTGTGCTGCACATCTTAGTTCTTGGTAGGATTTGCATAAACCTCTCCCCTGCTGTCCACAGAAGTTCCCTCTAATATAGGAAGCAGTGGAAGCTGTTCCCACAAGGAGCACAGAGGAACAAGGATTAGCTAAGATAAAGGGAATGAAAAAAATAATTATCCTATAATGTACGTAGCATATTTTGTGATTCATACCACTCATTAATCTGATCAATCTTGTAGAGTGCAGCTCCAAGAAAGCCAGGATATATAATTGGGTTCTCAAAGCAGATTTCACTAAGCCTAATATCAATACTTACTGAGAGAAATTCACCTTCCATTCATAGCCATATCAGGTGAATGGTAGACTGGCTGATTTTCTAGTCTTGAAAAGCTAGTCCAGCATAACTGATGAATTGACCGAATCTGTCACAGTTAGAGACCACATATGGATTGAGTTTAAAAGAAAATGTTAGATAATGCAAAAGTCACCTTTTTACATAATGATGAAGAGTCCACAGGATAAATAGATAATGCATGTCCTATAAAACCAGAACAATAAAAGCTGTATTTTTCATTGTATACTAAAGTGCTTGGAATATAAGTTCCATTTTCTGAAAGACACATCAGGCAAAACTGAAATAAAACTCAGTGATTGGGGTTTGTCTTAATATGTAGTCAACTATTTCACTGTTTGAGCATAAATTATTCATAATATATATGAAATTGAAAAATCTCCATGGTGACGTCTATGAAGTCTTAATAATTTTACTTGAAAAAAACAGAAAAGAATTTTTTCTACACATTTTTGTGCATCATACAGAATAATTTATTCCCTCAGATGATAAAAATCTTTTCTAATGTCAATAAAATAAATGGTTGCATACAAAGATCAAGTGGACTTCAAGAACCAACAGAGAGCAGTGCTATGCCAAGGTAGGTTGATGGTGTTACGGCACTTGGGGTGGAGAGCGAAGGGAGAGAAAAATGATTTCGAGGCTTATTCTTGAAAAGTTTTACATTAGTTTATTTAACAGCATGAAGGTCTAATTATTTGGATACAGATACTTCCTTCGGGAAAGTTCCTGTCCTTGTCCTTATAAAACTGTCAGTAGGTAAGGACCAGTTGGACTGATGGCGGAGAGAGAAGAAAGAACTCTATAAAAACGTGTTGGTTTTATGCACGTTTTGTTCCAGTAAACTTCTCCAGCTATGTTTAAATTACAAACTATTCATAAATAACACAACAGTGGGTACAGCACAACTTCCTAGCTGCAATGTTCAAACTCTTATATCATTTGACCTGCTGCTGTGAATAATATACTCTTTCAGTAGACCAAAGAAATAAAATTTCAAGAGCTTTGCTTTTTTTCTTTTTTGAGAGTTCAACATTATGTAGAGAAAGAAAGGTGAAAAAGTTGGGTATTGCCAACTGATATTATTTTCATTGTGTTCCACTAAAAAAGTAATATTTTTTCCCTCTGTTGTGAAACAAAAGAAAAGAACCAGACAAATTTTTTTCCAAGATATACTGTCAAAGGCTAAGCCCTTTGGGCACTACACAAAACTGATTTTCAGTCTGCTTTACTGACTGTAGGGCAATTTCTTTCCTACTTACATAGTGGTAAAAACCTCACCTTGTTGGAACATTCTGTAGCTCACTGGAAGGTCAGAGCATCTGTTTTATGTGTATTGCAATACTTCAGCATTAGCAGCAGGCAAACTCAAACCAACAATAGGAAGGGTCAAACATGAAAACAAAAGTGGTTACAACCTTGCCACAGAGTAAATCTATCCACCCCACAATGTGTCTTTTAAAAGAAATCTGTCAAATATAAACGACTGTATGCATCTATAGCAATTTATCTTCTACTTTGTTTTCTAAACTTCTTTTCAGGCAGCTTCAGCAGCTAGGTTGACAATATACCCACTCAGTCTATTTCTAGACTTACCAGCCTTCCTGGGTTGGGTTAGGGTTAGGGTTAGGGGTTGGGGTTAGGTTTGGGTTGGGGTTTGGAGTTGGGGTTGGGGTTTGAAGTTAGGGTTGGGTTAGGGTTAGGGTTAGAGGTTGGGGTTAGGGTTTGGGGTTAGGATTAGGGTTAGGTTTAGGGTTGGGGTTGGGGTTAGGGTTTTGGGTTAGTGTTAGGGTTATGGTTTGGGGTTAACGTTAGGGTTTGAGTTAGGGTTAGGGTTAAGGGTTAGGGTTAGGGTAAGGGATAGGGTTGGGTTTTTGTTGGCATTAGGTTTATGGTTAGGGTTAGGGTTATGGTTAAGGTTAGGGCTAGGTTTAGGGTTAGGGTTTTTTTTAGCCTGTATTGAATTCCTTAATGATAATAGAAAATATCAATCATAATAATTTTTGTAAGTATCATATCTGAGACACGGTAATATTCCAAAGAGAATCTGGGCGAAGTATTAATGTTTGAGGTCAAAAATCTGTTATCTTAGCTCCGTACATCCATCTAGAGGAATGCAGAAATCTGTATTGAGCTCAGTGTTCTTTAGAGGGTCACGATATCCAGCTCTTCTTTTCACCAGAAAGAAACTGGTACTCATTTACTTTAAAAAAAATAAGGTCCACAAACAAGGTTTTTCCTAACATCAGCATACCTTATTAATTCCTCACTTTTTAATTCAGCATGCCTGAATTAATTCCTCACTTTCTTTACTTTCAGAGCAGTTTCAGGAAAATGGTGCAATCTTGTATCATTGATGACTATATCTATGCTTTTATCAGTATTCAATAGAATGATAGCTACAATTCCAATCATTGCACTTTGATTGTGTGGAAATCAATCCTGCCACCACTAGGTCTACCAGCATAAATATTATAAGACCAGTTTTCCATTATTCATAAAGGCTAGTTTTTGTTTGCATTCCTAAACACTTTAGCTATTCAGTTTGTTGGCAGATGGATGAGTTAGCTATGAGCATCTTTAATTATTTTTTCTGTAACTTGACAAAACAGATTATTATCAAGGGAAATTAGACTTTCAAGAGCAATAAAACAAAGGAGAGATTAGCTATATCAGAGGTCTTCTATACAAGAAGAATAACAAGAACAACAAGAAGAATAAGAAGAATAAGTGAAAGGACTTATCAACTGGTTTCTATTTGAGAGTGATGGTAATAAAAAGTAGAATACCATTTAATTAAAGATATATGCATCCTATAAATATACTTCTTGTTTGGTTTTCTTTGTCCCCATCAATTTTTGAGGCTTTCATTGTATCCAAATGCCCCCTATGGAATTTAGGAATACCATTTCAGTGAAATAATATTTATTTTTTAATCCATTATGGTTCTGAAGTGAGTAGAACACCGCCACGAAGGAATAACATTTTACATTCAGTTTCAAAAACATTAGATAAATCCAAAGTTATTGGGCTTCTTGCTCAGACTTCATGAAAAATACATTAATGAAAGTAAAATCACCATTGTTTCTTAGCAACACCTTCATGACCAGCAAAGTATTGGGAACTCTGCTTTGCAAACTTTCCTCCCTCTTCACAGCTAAAAATGTAATTTGTCCATCAGTAATGAAGTAGGTTTTCCAGGATCCTAAGATTTATACACATGACAGCTGAAAAAACTCAATATAAATCTACTAAGGAAGAATATCGTAGAGAACAGAAACTTGTGCATGATCAATTAACTGGGATGCCCCTGTCTGCATCAGAATGTGTTTCAAGCCAGAATTAATTGAACCTTGGAGTCGGTTGTTTTGCTGAGGTGTTTTTCTTTGGTTGGTTTGGGTTTTTTCTTGTTGATTGGAGGTGGGGGGAGGGTTTTTCGTTTTGTTTTTGTTTGTCTGTTTTTATGTTTTGCTTTTGATTACTGTGGGCAGGATGGAATTTATGCATATTTTAGAAATTCCAACTATTGTTGTTTATAGGAGAACAGATTAACAAAGGTATTCAAAATCATGGGTTCCAGATACAATGTGGCATCCAGATCCCCATGGCAAGCTGCATGTCTTAATAATGTGGCAGTATGTAATGTGCTGGAATTGCTCATTAGAAGGAAAGGAGAGTTCTTAAAACATGAAAATGACAGCTCTAGACATTTATGCACAGGACTGTAATACTAATTTCCTCTTAATTGCTTTAGGTCAAGAGGCTGTAATTAAGTTATTGTATTTCTACTGAGAGAATAATGCAACAAAAGACTGAGCATATTTTTAAACAAATTTATAAGGTCAACAAATTAACAACTGAAAAAGACATGCAACTTTAAACAATTTCCAGCCTAGCAAAACAGCATATACTAGATTATAGAGGATATAAAAGCATTATGTGCAGTGGAAGAAGACTCAATGGAGTTTTAATTGAGAGATTACATGTAAGTGGTGATATATAAAGCAGTCAAGGTTTACTTCTTAGAAAAGCACTCAAAAGTATTTGCTGAAACTGGTCAAAACTGACAACACTATAAAAATGAAGATTATATAGCAGAGTGATATGAAACTGTAGGAACAAAGCAACACAACCGATATTTCACCATGTCAAATAATGCTTGTAATAATTGCCAAATTTCAGTGAATTAGACTAATTGCACAGCAAACGTGAGTAGTTTTTGGTAGGTTGAAAAAAAAGATTTTGATTCTCTGGTTACAGAAATTAAGAAGTCTACATTTCTTCCAAAATATTAAAGCTTTTTAATGTGGGCTGTCTTAGAATAATATAGATATGTATTGCTTCTCTATATTTATTACAAAATGAATCCAATATTTGGACTTATATATACTCCTTTATGAGATTATTACCAAATTTATTATTTAAAATTGTATGGAATATAAATGAATGACAGAGCTGGAGGAAAGACAGGACGTAGGACATAAAATTTTCTGTATTACAACACCAAAATATACAATGGCAAAAATAAAGAGGGGGAAATGTTTACCATTTTTCTCATCTAGAACTCTGAAACACTATTTTCCTTTAAAATGCATTTATACATGAGTTGTGAAAAAAATTGCAAAAACATTGTAATAGCTGCTATGATTAATAATCAGGAAATAAATAATAAACATTTATTTCACATATATGTGGTATGTATATACACACACATACACCTTACCTTTTCACCATCATTGTTTTGAGCACTTATATTTTTCCTCTGGAAACAATATAAGTTATATAAATCAGATCCTGTTAAAAATTTTTTTAAAATCCCAAGAGTATTACACTTGTTTCATAACAGAAACTTATAGCCCCAGGATGCAAGTGCAAAGCAAACTGGGAATTCTTCTAACAGCCAGAGATCTGCTTCCTTGCGGAATTTCTCAAAGGAACTCAGCAAGAAGTTGTTGAAGACACACAGTTAGTACTGTACTGTTCCTGACTTTGCTTTTAACTGTCTGCAAGCAGTACAACTTGAGTTAGCTTGGGCTAAATACAGGAAATACGACCCTGCAAGCCCAAGTTTGCTCTTGACAGTTTACAGATCAATTTTGTCTTTGAAGCTGGTTTTGCTCTGATTAAGGTGGTATGTCCAGAGATGCTTTCCAACCTAAATGATAACCAAGCAAACCTACGAAGCACTGGTTTAAATTAAATCCCCTGTGTCATACTCCCCAGCCATGTGGTTCACTCATGGAATTGTTGAACAGTTTGCAAGATGCATTCTTTGAATCCCCCATGCTCCTTAACCCACAATGTCAAAGAGAAGAAGTGGTGATACTGTGTGAATTGACACATATTGGCCTGACTACCAGGCCAAACACCAAACCACAGCTGAAATGCAAAGAGCAGCTTTATTTAGTTAGCTTGCTAACAATTCTGGGTGGCAGAGAGGTGGAGGCTGAGCCTTTATGATCTCTCTCTCTCTCCCAACAGGAGTCTCAAGCATGTCTGTGAGAGTGTGTTATCTCTACACAGGAATTCTACTTCTCAAACCAGGCAGAGGATGAGTAAACTAGGCATAATAAATCGATTTACCCACACTGATATTCTTAGTATTCCCAGATGCAAAGTCACTTTGAGCAGAACTATTCCCTCCTCGCCAAATCTTCCAGCTTTGACCCTTTCCTCCCAACAGATATAATTGCATGCTTACTATTCTTAAGACTATTTGAAAGAATCATTACAATTTCCTGCATGACAGGGGAAGTGTCTGGGAGTATCTGTGAATCTCCCAAATACTCACCCTATCTAATGTGGCTGCTTTGATGGGATCTCTCTTAGGAAACTTATTGCATGGGAGAGGCAATAGCTCCTGAAAGTTCTGGCATCCCTGCTGTGTTTCTTAGTCTTTTGTTATCAGAACCCTTGCACTTCACCTCCTTCCTTGTTATTCCTTAACAACTGTTCTGGGATCAAAAACTGTTAGAGAGAGATTTTCGCATTTAAGCATATCTAATTTCCTGTACTTGTCAAGGAAGCTGTGGTCAATACAGGCAATGGTGATGTAGGCACCATTGCAACCAATGGAGTCCAGAATTCAGCATTGGTCAATTTTTCTCAGCAGCAAGCAAGGATGTCCTTTAGGGAAGCCCTAGCCACAAGCATTCCAACCTCCATGGACTAGATTGCTGTAGATTGCTACTGACAGTAGTGGGAACAGCCCAGATCCTGATTCGCAGACATGATAGTTCACGTGCTGTAATTAGGAGCTGAAACCCACACCTTCTGACCTAATATGTGAGCAGCTTGTTCTGTACTTTGCAAAGTAAGGGGAGCACAGCAATGTGTGGAGAGAGAGTAAGAGGTGCTCAGCATGTCTTTGCTCCTGAGCTGAGAAGCCATGCTAGGAACACCACTCCAACTCTACCAAAGCGAGTACAGGAAGAGGGCAGGGAATGGGAGGAGATGTAAGCAGCAAGGGAAGAAAGGCAGGACCCTGGGAGAGCAGGAGAGGAACAGAAAGCCCAACATAGGGCCTACAGTGACAGTACTGACACGCAGTATCTTCAATATCAGCCTGCACTAACAACAACTGCATTAGCACGGTATCATTTCCTGCCCTTTTTAGTGGGAACACATGAGGCTTTATGCTCGTCTAATACACTTTTATCACATTTGATGTTTTTGGCATCTCAGGTAGCTTTTCTAATACGATATAAAACAATGTTCAGTTATGTTATCTTGGCACTCTTTATACTGACAAAGTGCAAAAAGGCTGTCCTGTATTACTGATGCCTGGAAACTTCACCAGGATGTTTTTAATCTCAATTGGAAAACAAGATGGCAACATACATATGTAGTGCTAAAACCATATTATTAAACTATTACTTAACAACACCATAATTATCTTTAAAATCTAATTTTAACAACAAAATATTTCTGACTTGATTCCATATAAAAATGCTAAACCTTTATTTAATGATAGATCATTTTAATAGGCACTTGAAATCACATTTGTTTATTTATTCATGTATTTAATGTGGTACATCTTCCTCTTTTATCCACTTAAATAAAAATAACTAGCTGAATGCATAATTTCTCATTGAGGTGTTTACTGGGAGTAGGTAACTTTTCATAGTAATTTAAAGATTTTGCTGATAGCCCTTTAAGGGCTACTTATAATGAAAATCTTACAATTACTATGATATTTGTATTAGTATCTTGAAATTACTTAGGTATTTGTATTTCTAAGACTATGTAACTTCATATTCTAGTACACAGCAAATTAATTTTAGAAAGGATATATGCAGTCTGACTAAGACAAGACAGGCAGTGAAAAATGGGCTAAATGTAAAAACCCATTCATTTAGAAAAAAATTCCAAACAGTGTGACTTGGAGTGTTCCAAGCAACCTAGGGAACCTGACTGAAAGAAGAATAAAAAATTAGGAAAGGGAAAAAATAAATCCATTTAATGCTGCTACAGGCTGAACATACTGAGTTGTTTTGGCTTGCTCTTTAGAACTCTTAAATTGTCTATTTTGTTGTCTGAGAGAGTGTTGATAAGACCTCAAGAGCATAGGAGCAATGATGGCAAACAAGGATTTTAATTCAGACATTTTCTTCTGAACTATTTGTAGGGCACAGTTTTGCCAAGTTTCCTTTCAAATCTGGGATTTACATTCAGTTGCTTCTGTAGTAACAGAGAAGTTCTATGCAAATAAAGCAGCAATTAACCTGCTATATGGTTGCTGATTCAAAATAAAGCAAATTAAGGAAACTCTTAGATATGCACCTGCCATTCCTTTCCCTTCCTATTGCATACTCGCATAAAGTAGAATATAATCTCACACTAGACTAGGAAAAGATCCTGCCAGAAATACAGTAACAACTGTGTGCTGTCTAGGAGACAGACTGAGTAAATTGGCCTTCTGTGACATTATGCTCATATATAATGGTAAATTAATGTTGGCGCTGCTCTTGGCTGTCTGCATTCACACCCAGAAATGTGGAATTCATTTAATTGGATGAATTTCAAGTAATACTGAAAACTTCTGCCAATAACCAAATTGAATCTTCCCAGAATTAGAAAGATACAGACCTTTCCTGCAGAGAAGTGTTGAAAGGTTTGACAGACAATTTCTGACCCAAGCTAAAATGAGTATATGTTTCAGACTGAAAGGCAGAGCTACTCAATAGCTCAATTATATAAAATCTCTGTGTATCCCTGTTTTAGGATATGTGCCTAATTAAGGAAGCGTTTGCCTTATGAATTATATTAGCATGACTAACACCCTAGAAACTTTTCTCTCCCAAAAGAATGTTAAATTTAACCACGGCAGTGGCTTTCTGTTAAGAGTTACCTACTTTGAAGCTTTTTAGTTTATGTCAGTCATATTTCAGAATAATCTTAGCAGTTACAAAATGTGGTACTCTGGAGTGCTAGATTGCTTATATGCTATGGATTTTATACTATTTTCCACTATACTGGATGAAGACAGCTTTTATTAAATGAGTAATAGATTACAGTATTTCTTAATATCATATGCTGGTTATATTAATCTCATCAGGTTCAGATGAATTTGTCACATGTACCTTTAACAATGACACTAGAAGTAGTGATATAACCTTCTTTGTCTTATTCTTCTTTTCAGCTGACAACACATTAGTCCAATATTCTTACTGATTAACCTTGACATTTTATTTCTCTTCTTAGATTCCTCTTTAATATGTCAGATTCTGTTTGTCTGTTTCCCTAGGTGAGTGGCAAGGGAGATAGAATAAGATGAAATTCCAGCAGCCAAAACAACTTAGCAAATATGCTGCTTTAAACACCTCATCTGGCAGATTCAGTTTTCTCTTCTCTATATGCAGAAAAGCAATGCATTATTTATAGTATTTTCCATACCACAATTATTCTTACATAAATAAAACAATATAAAAAAGCAGTGCAAAAAGACCATGTTCATCAGGTGCTTACACCTATATTACTACAAAATTAAACTGATTTCTTTTATATATTTTTATTCATTGATAAGAACAGATCAAGCTTCTGTAGATTAGGTCCAGCCATAGTAAATCCTTACGGTGCATATAGCTGACATATTAGTAAAGTTAAGAAGAGATTGCAATAATGCTTCAAGGTCATTGTTCAAAATACAGTGTTACCAAGAAAGATTAACTACTGCACTCTAATTACAAACAAGGAAAATTTTAGATGACAGTTGCTGTCCCTAAGCATTTTCACAACAATTTAGATACATGCTAACTGAAAGATACTCAATATTGACTTACACATTAAAAAAAAAGGTATTTACCCATATTTGGCACCGTGACAGACCACATGCAATCTCTGAAATCAGCAATACTGAGTTGGGAGTAAACCTGAGTGGGTTGGCATGCTCTGTGCACTTCATAGGCAGCACCAAACATAGGCAATATAGAATCAAGGTATCTACTCTACATCAATGGCAACAGACTTTGCTATTTCCTATTTGCACACATTTTTGTTGAGGCTGTTTACCTCCCCCTGGAGTCCCATTTCCTGCCAGCTATTATCACCCTAACTCCTTCCCCTAATGTGTCTCTTATTTTTTGTATCTATTTCCTGTGAAATGAGTGTGCAGAAGAGCCAGATCAGCTTGCCCTATTTTTTCTCTCCTATAAAAACTAATCCTTACAGAACAATTTTTCTTTTCTTATAGGCTTCTCAGATTCAGTACAGTTTTAGAGTTCAGGCCATGTAGTCTGGGAAATTCAGGTCACTTCAGGATCTTTATCATAAGGACAGATCCATGAGTTTTTGTAAAGGTTTTTCTCTCTTTCTTTGCTTAGCTAATGTTTACCTTCAAAAGTT
Source organism: Euphonia xanthogaster (assembly GCA_034509185.1). Taxonomy (NCBI): domain Eukaryota; kingdom Metazoa; phylum Chordata; class Aves; order Passeriformes; family Fringillidae; genus Euphonia; species Euphonia xanthogaster. Next base: position 43,500,911 of record JAYDZK010000202.1, on the reverse strand, counting down.
TAGTGGTTGAAGAGAAGTGGAAATCCAATATCCATCATCAAGTAAAAAAAGCTCTGGTGTATTTTAGTTATGTGTATATGTATGAGTATTTTAAAACTTCAAAGATATAACCTAACTTTAGGAAGTATCAGCAAGTGCTAAAAAAAGGCATCTGAGATAAGCACTAAATGTAGGAAAGCCCATGTTATCCAGTGCACTGCCACAGAGGAAGAAAACTTCCTTTGCAAAAGGAAACCACCTCTTCTCAGCAGAGAAGAGTTGTTAGAGATAGCTTGAGAAAAAGTTAAAGATAACTAGTTAATGAAAAAGGACAGCATAATTTCTCCTTCAAATGGCAATCGTTAACAAAAAGCATGGACCTGCCACTTCTATAGTGGGAAAAACTGTAGTTGCACCATACTGTTCCAGCACACGATGTAGAGTAGTGTTAAAAAAGTCTACCAGTGTTCACGTTGAGAATAACACAAACATTTAGCTTTGTAAAGTAATGAAAAATGTGTAAAATCAAAGCCAGATCAACAGCCTTTTGTGCAATTCACACTCAGTGTTGTAGAGCTGAACCAAAGCTGCTCAGGAAGCGAGTGCACTGTGGTCAGTGGAAGAAAGCACAAGATGCTCCCTGTTTTTACTTGTTGAACAAAATAAAGAGAGATGCTGACAGAATTTTTATTAACCAGCAGAATAAGAGGAAACCTATGGGCTAGGGGAAGCTTGAAGAAAATATTTTCAGGGAACTAACTTATTTGTAATCACAGCAATGCCTGTCGGATCAGAGCCAGTATTGCTATGTATGAGGTGATTTAGCAGCAAATGACAAGCCACACTGACTCTAACTAAGGAGTTGTTTTTCAGAACCACATTACTTGAATATCTGTAGGTATAAGGAAAACACCCCTGAACAACTGCAGGGCCACCTTAAACCAGTTTTGACTTTCCATTGTATTTTCATGAATTGCTGCAGTGTCAGAAAAGAACTGATGCTTGCATAGGAATGGAAATGGCAGAGACTAGAAAGCGTTAATGCACTTCAGATATTTTCTTCTTTAAGTCTCTACAGTCATAATGCAGCACTCATGATTTCTGCCTTGAGAATTTTACCAGGAAGAAAAGATTATAACGAATATTCCTTTGCTCATGAATTCTATACTTTCCCTGCTGTTCAGTATTTTCCCTTCAGTATAATTCTACAGGAGAGTGTGAAGTGACTAGTGATGCCTTCTGTTCCTGTCTCTCTCTTTACTGTCACACAGGAAAGAGGTTTGGCTTTTCTCCTTTTGACAAAAAGACCTTAATAAAATTTACTTGCTTTATTTTTGTTGGGTTTTGTTTTTTAGATTAAAGGGTTGCAGTTCTGCCAGAATAAAATAAATGTAGCCAAGAATTTTTTATCAATATATATTTCTATGTACCACATTCACTCAAAGATTATAGCCTTCAGAATAAGGTTACTCAAAAAATTCATTTGGCAAATTTTTTTTGAAGCCAGACAATTTAGTAACATTTAGTAACCAGGAAAAGGCATTTATTATTTAGTATTTTGTTTCAGCGGTCCTTAGCCTACCAGATGCTACATGCTCCCTTCCTTTCAATGAGCTGTGGCAGACATGCAGAAATATAAAAACTAAAGGACAGGATGCAGTATCACATTCAAATAAAATTTACCATCTGACAACAGTCTACTGTAAAAGTACACCTGTTTTAATTAATGCCAAGGCCAAACAAAAATAGAGACAAAAAGCTGTCGCATACTGGGAATTCTTGTGTTTCTCTATAAATGCCTCAAAAAAGGCAGAAGATTTATTGCTGCCCAAAATTTTGAGCCTTAATCCACACCTAGTTACTTCTGCAAAACCAACTGGAAATGAACAGAGCACAGGGCAGCAAAACTGGGATCCTGATCCTCTTGGCAGACAATATTCACTTGTTTCAAATGCCAAAGACTTTTTTGCATTGCCAACCAATCTGAGCACTGGCTTATCAGGCAGCACTACCCACCCATGGTTTGACAGCTGAACAGCTGAGGAGGAAAAGCTGGAGAAAGGCCAAGAGACCAGGCAGGGGCAGAGCACAGCTGACTCTACACAGGTAGATTAGTGCGTCTACAACGACAGGGCTCGACAATCCCAATCAAAGATACTGCTTCAGGTTGAAGGTGGTAGCAAGGAAACCTCAACCAACATTTTACAGGTATTGCCTACTCTATCCTTATCCAGGACTTTATGCCAAAACATTCTGCCCATATTCCTTACGGATGCTGAAAAGGATTAAAAAAACTATACCACAGAGGTGTGGATCAGCTCTTAGCAGTTGTGATAGAATATGAAATATGAAGTAATGATCAATTGTACTGTTAAGTAGTCTTTTATCTGCTTATTTTTGTAAGCATGGATAAAGGCACAACATTTCCCTTACCAATATTAAAACAGAAAAAAACTAAGTCTTGTACAGAAGTTCAAGTTCTTTCAAGTCCCTCTTGACTTTCCTTCAGGAGTTTAGAAACTAATTGCATTCATCAGTCATGCATGCAGTGATGAAAGACCAAAAAGTAAAGATAATAACATATATGGTTTTCACTCTTGTTTTATTTGTGAACATTCAAAAATGTAAGAGAAATGTTGAAAATTCTTTGATTAAACACAGATTTTGCTGCTCCAGTTTAAAATCTCTGGAAATTCACTGAACTGAAGGGCATTTTAAGACATTAGAGGACACACAGGGTTCCTTCTCAGATAATTTTTTGTCCTCTTAGCCCTTCAGGTAAAAGAATTATAAATACAATGCCATTTAAAAAAATTACAGTTTAAGAAAATATAATGTAAGTTAAATAAATGATAATTTATAAATGATAATTTATAATGATAATTTTGGTTGTATTTCATCATACAAAAATAGCCATTAAGTTTAAGATCAACAGCTCTTCTTGACAAAGATTTTCCACAATGTTTGTTATCTAAAATATGAACTTTCACATTGCCTCTTTTTTTATAGAAGACCTGTATCACCAATATTTTAGTTTTCAAAGAAACAGAGAGTCTGGAGGTATCTGAAGAAAAAAAAACAAAAAAAAAAGGTACCTTTAGCCACATTTGTGCTTTACTTAAAAGAAAGTGAAACTAAGTAGTAATCCCCCTTTAAAACAAATAATATTATAAAATATAATATGATATGATGTAATGTAATGTAATATAAAATAATATAATTTTTTTTCTTCTGTATCTGCAGTAATAAAAGATGGGAACAACCATATAAAAGCACCCCAGCTCCTGTAAACAACTAGTAACAGAATACTCCAGTTAGAAAAATTGTTGTTTGGCTTTTTGGGGTTTTTTACTTTTTTTTTCTTTTTTTTTTTTTTAATTATCTCCACAGTATAGACACTATTTTATGGTTATCTAACAAATGCCCAAGATAGATGCAAGTGACTCCATGACAAAATTTGTTTCAATCAGATACAAAGGGCATGCTCATCTTTTTTAATCTGTATAACAGATTAAAACAGATTTAATGAAGATGTGATTAGTATTATATTATTAATAAAACAATATTTTAATATTTAGCAGGAAAATTCAAGATGTATGAAATTTTTATTCAATCTAAGAAACAAATTTAGACTGTGATGGATTGACCTCGTCTGAATGCCAGGTGCCCACCAAAGCCATTCTGTCACTCCCCTCAGCTGGTTTGGAGAAGGAAAAGACAACAAAAGGCTCATGAGTTGAGACAAAGGTAAGAAAAGATCACTCAGCAGTCACTGTCACAGCCAAAACAGAATCAACTTGGAGAAAAAAAAAAATTATTACAAATCAAAATCAGATTAAGATAATGAGAAATAAAACCAAATCTTAGAACACCTTACCCCCCTTCCTTCACTTTTCACAGGCTAAATTTCACTCCCACATTCTCTACCTCCTCCTGCCCAGAGGTGCAGGGGGTTGGGGAATGGAAGCTTTGGTCAGCTCTTCACAGATTGTCCCTGATGCTCCTTCTCCTGATGCTCAGGGGCACAGCTCCCTCACCATGGTCTGCACCGGGGGCTGCAGGGAATCTCTGCTCCAGCACCTGGAGCACCTCCTCCCGTCCTGCTTCACTGACCTTGTTGTCTGCAGGGCTTTTTTCTCTCCTATTCTCACCCATCTTCTCTGGCTGCTGTTGCACAGGGCTTTCTTTTCCCATCTCAAGTACATTATCCCAGAGGTGCTACCAGCATTGCTGCTGGGCTCAGCCTTGGCCACTGTGGGACTCTGGCATTGTCTCTGTTGAGCATGAGGGAAGCTTCTGGTGGCTTCCCACAGAAAGCACCCCTTTAGCCCCTCTGCTACCAAAACTTTGCCATGTAAATTCAATATAAAGATTTACCTATTTCAAGCACAGTCTTTTGGGCCCTGTAGGAGTAGGCAAACAAATATCCAAGAACAGCTGAAGCTATTTCTGTGTCACCTTTAATCTTTAAACAGTTGATGAAACAATGAATTAATTGGAACTGCTGAACCAACCCTAACCTTTTTTATTTCCCAAAGTTTTACCAACTTTAGTTTGCAAAAGAACAGTGCAAATAAAAAAGATATGTCTCTTGTTCTAAATATTTTTACGTTAATCCAGAGGGACCAGAAGTATTATGGTAGGCTTCTAAAGGGCTAATATACCTGAAAAGATGAACTGTCAAATATTACTGGTTTAGGTTCACTGCACTGAGCTAAGATGCCTAATTTGAAAAATCCTACTAAAGTAAGTCTTGCACAGAAAAATCTACTTCCCTGTGGATAGCTGACTTTTCCTGAATGTTTTAAAATTTTGCAGTGTTTTGTTCTTTTCCTCTTCCCTTTTAGTTTCTCTAGGCTGCATACAGAATTTTGTTAACAACACAATTTTTTATTGTTTGCCAGGAATAAATAACTGCTCAACTATGCTGGGATTACCTCTCAAGATTGTCTCTGAGGGTATTTCAATCCAGAAGATCTATGGACTGGATACAGCCATGAAGAAGAGAGCATGTTTACATATGTATTAACACAACAATCAAAGACTGATCTGAATATACCCATAAAGAAAGGTTGAGGGGATTTTTGTTGGTCACTGATCTCTAATTATCCTGCAAGATGTGCACTGAAACTGGCCCCCTTATTTTGTGAATACTCATACTTCCATGTTCTATTCTTTGCTTAGGGACTTTGGAGTCAGGATTCTTTTGCATACCTGTGAGGCCAAGATCCAGGTTCTCTTTCCCAAACCCTGGGGAGTGCAGGCAGTGAGCCAAAAGCATTTACTCTCTTTTGTTGTAGCTTAACTGCAATCTCAGGTCCTTAGCTGTGGATGAAGAGAATGACAACTCAAGGGTGTGTGTGTGGGGGGGTGTATGAATGTTACCTTTCTTTTCCTTAATTCTCAGCATTTCAGCACCCAGTCTCCTGACAGGGTGTTTGAAGTGCCACATCTTATATCCTGTTTGTCACAACACTTTGTATTATGCTCCTTCGGCTAGCAGCAGGAAGGTAAGCCCTTCACAGGAGCTGCTCAAATGGCTTTATGCCTCTGAGTTTTCTCCATTTCTGCCTCAAAAAAGCCATTATTCCAAATGCTGATTAGATAGTGTAGTGCCATTTTCCTCCAGGAAACAAATAACCACTGCTGGTAATAGCTCTCTAGACAAATACTCACAAATTGGATGACTAATAGTAAAGGATGCTGAACTCTTCTAACTGGATAAGGGAAAATTCACACATAAGATCTTCTGAGGAACATTTCCAAAGAATCCCTTGTGTCTCTGAGAAATCTTTAAATAATACTATTACTAGAACTTAAAAAATGCTTGCTTTAATAATTTTTTATCACTAAGAAGCCAATGACATTTTAATTTTTTAACACCTAATACAGGATCATTGAGCTCAAGGGGAACAAAAAAAATCAGTCTAAGCCCTGGTCATGAAATTGTTTAAAACATCACCTGTTATAGAGACTCCATAACTTGTGTAACCTACACATCAAAAAAGTTTCCACAATATCCTCATAAGTGCTGTATTGTAGCTCTCTGTTCATTTTCTCAGACTCTTGTTGATTAATTCCAAGTACTACTTTTTCTTTACACGTAACACCCAAATCTGAATACAAAATGCTGAATACTGATGCTTTGTCAGTCCTGAACATATGTATAAAAATGGCCCAACCAACAAATCAGGAGCAAGAAAATACTGAAAAACAGTCTGAGAAATTTAGTTTAAAATACTTAATAAATCATTTAGTTTTAATCACTTGTGACCCAAATAACCACTACTTACAGACACTCAGTACAGTTAATTGATTCTGAGGGTAAATGAAGTGACAACCTCATGGATAGATTTAATATGTAATTAAAATATTTGATAATCATGCAATATTGTCAAATTCTTTATTATGGAGTAATAGCATTTGATAGTTCAATGTTTTTGTTTCTCCTTTGTGACACATACAGTTTAAGGACTAGGCATTTATGCAAAATAAAAAATCTACACATTCTAATGAAAGTAAATCAAAATGTAAGTGATTCAAAAGTAATTTACAAGATAATAGCACAAAGTTATTGTGGGAAAATAATGACTTGGTGAGTAAGGCATTTTTTGACACTCAGACGAAATGTAAAGTTAACTATGTTTAAAGTCAGATGTTTAGATGTATTTGTTTTATTCAGGCAGAAAAGTTACCTGCCAAATGTTGAAAGCAGAAAATTAGGTCATGTGAAGAAATATAGCTAATTTTAAATTAGCTATATTTTTGCTCTATCTTTTAAATTTAATTTTTTTAATAATAGAAATTGAAGAAATATTAGATCACCCTAATAATGGGGCATAAGCAAGTCCAGACCTTATGATTCTGCAGGTGTGGCCCCAAATCCCTCATACCAGTTTCCTATTTTGAGAAAAGAGGTTCCAGTCTCACTCAGGATACTTAGCTAACTCTGCAAATAGAAATAAGTGAAAAATAGGTCATATTGTGGTGTATTATTCATTTAAGAGGAAATGGTCATAACTATAGGCAGTCATTGAGCAGCTTCCCCTCATATTAAATGAACTGTAAAATCAGGAAAAGGAAGGTACAAGGCAACAGTTTAAAAGACAGCTTTTTAAAAAAGTCTGCTATTACTGAAGTACTCAAGCACTTCTTCATCAGTGCTGCACAAATCTGCTTTTTAGGGTTTGTGAGCCTCTATATTCCTGCTGCCAACTTGGAACAGAGGTGGCTAAAAAATATTGATAAGACTTGCCATCAGCCTTTCATTTTTAATTTGCTTGCATATATTTTTATATCTTTGTTTAGGTATATT
>JAYDZK010000202.1:43459334-43493517 GCA_034509185.1 Euphonia xanthogaster | reverse complement strand
ATGCAGCAGCATGTTTTCTACTCAGAACCTGATATTCTCTGCTTTGAAATTTTGTGTACAGTTAGAATAGAAAAAAAAAAAAGCCATTAAATCCTTACCATTAGAAACAAAACAACATCATCCACAATTTATTGGTCATAGCCCAAGAATATTTGGTAGCCATGTGTTGATAGTTTTCTCCTCTAAAATTAAATTGCTCAAAATATTGTAGATTAAAACATCAGGTTAGAAATAATGAAGAAACTATAAAATAGGAGACAAAACACCCAAGGGTTTCACCTCTATTTAGTCAATAAAGATATCTGTGTATACTAGAGAGCTTTTAATTTTAAAACATCATATGCTATATGACTTGTGGCTGAAAATCTGATTATTTGTGAACATTTACATTGCATGTCTCCATATTATCTATGTTCAGATATTTAGGAAATCAGAGTTACATCAACTTCTTAATTTAATCACTCATTTTCCTGAAAATGACATTAGAGACAAAGTAATGGTATGGATGAAATTCGAAGTTAATAAAAAATGCATTTGCTTCAAATACCTTTAACAAGTAAGCACCTTTTTATCATCACTTTTTTTTTGCTCATCATAAACACAGAGAAATAACAAATTATATCACTCAAAAATGCATCAGAATAGGATCAAACAAATAAAAGAAACCTCTGTATCATTTTTGCTGCTAGGAAAAAAAAATTCCTTTTAACCAGAACAGCCTAGTTGGCTTCCATAATCTTGCCATGAGCAGAACAATAACATACCTGTTTCCCACTAGCACTGTGGTCCTTTCTTTCATCTGCAACTGGCATTGAAGGGCAAAGCAAAAACACACAGCTTTCAGTATCACTTCTGAAGTTATTTGTAGCACTCTTGAAATATAAATGTTACAGAATTTAATAAAATACCCCAGCAAATCAATTGCCACTTTATCAGATTAACAGATTGCAGAAGTAATTTGAATCTTTACTCATGATATGTAAGAGAATAAGCCCAGAGAAACATCCTTGAAACCAGAGAGTAGCATGCCCATAGAACTCATGCACTAAGCACACACTGCATTTGGTATTTAAACAAGATCTTCAGCCAGGTGTTTGCCACCAGCAGTTTGGGCATCAAGCCCACCAGCTGTGTGGCCACCAGCTGTGCTGCCTGGCTTCCTGGGTAGCCCTGGAGAAGTTGCCACCTATGGAGCCAGCAAAGACAGTCCATCACCCACCCCTGGCAATCAGGTTTGGGATCCCAGCAGCTGGGAAACTGCCCCAATCTTCCCCACAACTGAGGGAGCCAGCCAGTACAGAGCCTGAGGCAGTGGGGAACAGCAGAGAGAGCTCAGAAGAGCTCTGAAGGAAGCATTCTGACCTGTGGCTCCTCAGATCCACTTTACAGAACTCATCATGTGGGCTGCGCAGGGAGCAGTGATCCCATGCCAGTGATCCCATCAGATGGTTACCAGTACGTCTAACTGCTGAGAAGCCAGGCATCCCAGAGCCACTCGTTCAGTCTGATGATACTACCAGTGTCTGCTTTGGAAGGGAGATGGGTAGCAACTCACATCACTGATAATGAGAAGAAAATTAATCCTTTTGCAAATTGACAAGGTCAGAAAGGAGGTCCTTGACTTACAAATATTATTGGAATGCTGCACAACTAAAAATATGCACAAAGTTTGGGCAGACCAGAGCAAGGGATATGAGACTGGATGATCACAAGATTAAAACAGCCACAAAGCTCTATGAGAAAATAAAATGTTGGCAAACTGCCCTGAAGGAGATTTAACAAGCTAGTCTGCATCCACATCCATATGCTTGTGCCTAAACACTGCTCCCTAAAATTTCAATGCTATGTGAAGGAAGCACTGTTGACCAGCTCAGCAAAGGCCCAGTAATCCATTTGCACTGGTCAGCAGAGAGCAGTAGCTCTCCATATGTGGGACATTTCTGACAGCAGAATTGGGGTGCCATATTCCTTTTTATCCATCCCAATCTCTTTGAGGATTTTTTCTTGTGTCCTAACCTTACTTTTGAAACACTGGACTCTGGATAAAAAAGGCTTCAGTGCTCCTCAGCACGCTCACACTAAATACTTGGCATTTTGAAGGCCCACTCTAACAGCAAGACAAATAGCTGGGGACAGCAAACGGCAGGCTGAGTGTGTGAAGATCCAAAGTCCTGTAAATGATTTCCAATGATTTCCCAGAAACTCGTCACAGTGAACCAGGAGCTTAATGCCTCTCTATGAGCACAGATCTGCAATGTCAATCTGTGACACGTAGCCATTGCTTCAGAATCTTAAACTCTTTCCCGGAGTCGCATGACAAAATTCCTCCAGCTACTCAGCAGGTATTCCCTGAGACGTAAGCTGGTCCGACAGCAGAGAATTGGTTGGTTGAACAGTGTGAAGTGAATGCTCATGCTCTCAGCAGGGAAAATGTTTTTGTGGATACTACTACAAGCAACAGATCGTACAATGAAAACTCTGCTGAAATGGATGTTCTTTCCATGATAAGACGGATGGGATGTTTTCGAATATCCAACATAAAGCTAGTGAAGGCAGCACACCACTAATGGAAATTTTGGAAGTCAATATTCTGCAGCAAGCCATCATCAATTCGTAACTTCCACAAAGAGGTGCTACTGCTCTGGGGATCTACTCTGCTGTTTTGCCATAGTTGTTTTAGATGCAAATATAAGTAGCCCACACTAGTTCCTATTTAGAAGTGAATTGAATATTTCTAGGCAGAACAATGGTTCTTTCTGTGGTGGGTGCTTCAGTCAATAATTTCTTGTTCATTATTTCAGATACTCAAAACACACTGTTTTTCTGACTTCCAACAAAATGCTAAGTCATTTATTCTGTTCTAGGATCTCAAATCATATGCCAAGCTTTCACACCAATTTATTTTGGGCAGAGACTTTTTACATGAGTGTGTACTGACAGGACAAGGGGGAACGGCTTCAAACTGAATGATGGCAGGTTTAATTTAAAATTCTTTATTGTAAGGGATATGAGACACTGCCACAGATTGCCCAGAGAAATTGTGGATGCAACATCCCTGAAAGTGTTCAAGACCAAACTGGATGGGGGTGTGAAAAACCTGGTTCAGTGAAAGGTGTCCCTGTGCATGGGAGAGGGGTTGGAACTAGATAATTTTTAACATTCCTTCCAAGTCAGGCTATTCTATGATTCTAAATAAGTCTAGGATTTTTCTTTATAATACTACAAGGTGCTTCTCTAAATGCATAAACACATCACCAACGTCTTTCAGATATTCAGTCAGATGCCCTTCTGCAGACAATTGTCTCTGTGAGAGCCCACAAATTTTCCTTTTTTTGTGTATGTAACATCAAATTGTTCTGTAAAAAAACAGTATTTTAGAAATTCTTTTTTTAAGCCATCCATTTAATTGTGGCATTCCTTTTTGTATTGATACTTTGACTGGGTAGATCTTTTCAGCCTTGGCCTTTTTTATGGTTCACAACAAACAGGATCTTTACTCTCAGTTATCACCAGTCCTTGTTTTTAAAAAAACATCCTTTGTTGCCTTCAAGATAGTGATGGGATGGATGCAGACTAATTAACCATGGCTTGGAGTTAAACCTACTGAGAGATCTGGGGTTAGAGTTTGCTCTATTTTATTTCTGTTAGCCTGCAGCAACCCTTTCTTTCTGCTTCACGCAGGCACTAGTCTTGCCAACATCAGATCTTCCCTGATCTTTGAAAGCACGTGATGCACTTCTTCAGAGACTTCTCCATTCTTTACATGTAGGAGACTATTTCAAGGAAAGCTAGAACTTTTTCCCTGAATAATACCACAGCTTGAGATCTTACTTTAACTTGATAGAGCTTACTTGTAGAGGTGAAAACAGAATTTTAAAACAAATTGATTTCCAGTTCTAGTGATCCCCAAGTTTCACATGTAGAAACATGACCAAAGTATTCACAAGCACTGCAGGGGTGGTTCCATGTGGTGTTGATATTAAAGGTAGATATATTATCACATGCAAAAAAACCCTTCAACACCATGTTCAAAAAGCTAAAGTGCTTAAGTGAAGAATAAGAAATGCTCTAAGTACTGCTTGCTGTGGATTTTTGTTTTGTGACAAAACAGAAATGAACGTCAAGAGTCTCAAAGACTTCCATCTAGAAAAATGACTGCAACAGATGCCAACGGTTGTATTGCAGTCCTGTGCCTTCCCTTAAAAAATATCTAAACTATTATAATGGCCTACTTGGCATCTTCTGCAAGTTCACCTGGCAGTTTTCTGACTTCATCATTCCCAGAAGAGCTGAATGCAGCCTTCTTCATATTTCAATCAATTTGGCCTCATCACAACTCCTTTTCTGAGCATTCTAATTTATTTTGGTTTCCTGCAAAAGTCTAATTGGCGTATAAATACAAATTTGCTACAGCCAGAAGTTTTCCATCTTTGCTGATCCCTAACAGGTATATCTACCGCTTGCTTTGTCCAGTAGGCAGTCTCTCTGCCATTGCCCATGTACTATGAAAGGCAAATGTGGGGTAATATAGACTGATTATTTTATTCCAAATGTCCCTGTTCACAAAAAATGGAATACACCAGACATTTTGAATACACCAGACAATCCCCCTGCTAGTTTTCAAGAGACATTTTACTGGTTTCCCCCTCAATGTAACAGGGGGTTGTCAGTTTAGCTAAAAAGCCTCCATAAATTGAAGTTTGCTGGCTGCCAAAGAAAAGCCTTTCATTTCCTTTATGTCTGCCCTTACAACTTGGCATATCTCAAGCAAAGAGGAAAATATTACTCTAAGAACTAATAATTTAAGGTAAATCTTACACCCCCTTTATTATTTATACAATATTAAAGGCAAGCCTAAGGCTTTAAACATAAATTAAAATAGAATCTTTGAAAGCATACATTCAAACAGGACATTAATTTTTATAAATATAATAGGCCAAGTATAAAGGCTGGGTACAAAGACTGGAGGTAAGCATAGAAAATGGACTGAGTAAAAAATAACTTAGTAATGATGGTTCTATACAAGTATGCCGTTGCCTGACCTGGTTATCTCAAAAGGAAATCATGCTGGTGACAGCATCTCCCTCTGAGAAAAGGTTTGTCTACATGCTGTGACAGATCTGAGCCACTCTGAATTGAGTTATTAATACTTTGTGTTATTTACAGCCTGAACGCACTGAGATACCTCCACTGTCTGTGAAGCAGGTGGGATGTAAAAATCAATAATTTAAGAAATAGTAAAGGGCAAACTCAGAATGATTGTCTGAGAGGATTATGGCTCATCCTCTTCAATATACATTTCTGTAAACCAGAAACCAGAACAATTGCAATTCTACAAAACAGGTTTGCAAAAATACTTGTTCAAGAGGAAGTTGTGCAAGAAGCATGAGTGTGGTTTGCAGAGACAGCAATACATACACTATGAGAGAAAAAAACACACTAAGAGAGGCAAAAATATTTTTCCATAGGGTATAGACGATTTATCTTCTTTGCCATAGTATAGTCTTGATTCTTTCCTTTTACTGTCATGTAAATAAAGTAAAGGTATTTGTGGAATAAAATAAAAATATGCACAAGGGACAGAGGTGGAATAATTTGCCTTCAACGCTTATTCTGTGCAAATGATTCTAAATGTCTCCCTTATGGGGACATGCCTAAAAGCAGAAAAACAAACTTGTCTTTGAACATATGAGAGCACAGGTCTGACATCTGAAGCTTTCTATCAGACCTCAGGAGTCAATTGCAGTGCTACCCAAATAATTCAGTAATGTAGAGCCAGGCAACCACTACATATGTTTTATTCATATAATGCAAAGTAAAACCTTTAAGGCCAAAAAAGGGGGGAAGGAGTAGTGAATCTAAACAGGATATGGAGATTAGCTTTTATAATTGTAACAGAGAATATCCTTAGCTGTAAAAATCAGAGAGCTGCCAAATATAGCCAAAAAGCTGTAGTGCTGTTTTATCAAGAATCTAGGTAGATACATATGAGGCGAGACCTAAAGACACCTTAGAACTTGGAGAAAGATCTTCACCATCCTGTGTGAAAACCCAGAATCTTCTGACACCTTTCTGTTTGTGAGAGAACATCAAAAATGAAGTGATAGAATGACCTTTAGAGAAGAAAGACAGGTATAAATATAGGATTGGTGGGGAAAAAAGAAGTCTCAATGAACTTACATGGGACAAAAAAGAAGGTGAAACAATATGCAACATTATATTTATTGACAATTAAAACAGACTGAATAATGATTATTAATAGCAGTCAAGAATTAAATAAAATTTATTACACTTAAATTCAGAATGTAAATAAGGCATACTGAATGGAAACATTCATTATGAACTTTTGAAATTTGCTAGGTATGGTGATGGCAATGGAAACTGAAATCAGAGTGGCTGTTTCCCCAAAAGACCATAGCCTACTGGAATAAGAAACAACTTGGGCAAAATCTAGTCAGGTACCCTTCAGCAGACAATGGCTATTTCTTCTGCCTATATACATGGCAAATGTTAAATTGAAACTTCAATTAAAAAATCTAAAGGAAATTTTTCTCTCTTTATAACACTTGGTACTGTCTTGTGCTAAGCTTCAGAGAACATAAAAATCAAAAATACTTCACAAAAGACTCTGAAATACCCATTCATAGCATGAAGAGTGTGAATTGTAAAAATATATATGTGTTTACACATATTTTCATTCTCCTTGGTAATGTCCTTGCTAAGCATTTAACTTTTTCCTTGAAAATTATATTTCAGAATTAGAGGAGTAGTGTGTGATAAAAACAGTGACTACTGAAGAGTCTGACTGAAGTTAAGCAGCATACAATCCTTGCACAGCATGTCAGAGCTGCATCTGAAATTTCCTTGGGAGAAGTAATAACAGAAGTTGGTTATCAATCTCTGATGACTGCAATTACTGCCAAACATTACAACAGCAGGGACATAACAGGATATAAGATGGAGGGGAAAAAGTCCAAGATCTTCAGAGCCAAAGAGCTCTAAAAAGGATTTTGAGAAATTAGGTAGTGTTAGTGAAGAAATGAGAAAGGTTCTTGAGGAAGACACTCATAATAAAAAAAAAATATTTTAGATAGATTTTTTTTTTCCTTTTGAGACATTAAAAGATTAAGCAGGAAGCTAGATACTGGAATGAAAAATTAGACAGCTCTGTTTTTCCCCCTACAATATACATCTGGAATGTATTCACAGTTAGGAAGGTAATGTCAGGAAAAGACAAATAGTAAAGTGAACACTCATAATAAGTTGCATTTCCCCAAATTTGAGTTATCATTAGCAAATAGATGGATAGGTAAATCCTTTAACTCTACAAACATGGGAAATGCCTGAAGCAAAACTGAAGTTTGAGGAATCACGAATAAACAGTTTATCACCAAAGCTTTCACAGAAGATAATATAAACAGTATAAAAGAACACTGGCCCATTAAAAAAAAGAGAGTTTCAGTGCTAGTCATCGTCAAGCCACGCCCATGATAGATTTGTATCACCAAAATGTGCATATTCACGAAGAACTTGAACCCCACACATTTGGATGCAGAGCTAATTTGTATTTGCTCTGAGTATTTACATTGTATTTACACTGACTACGGGAGAAAAGTCAAATACAGAGTCACAGTGGGCAGGATCAACGTTCAGACTCTCTGTTATCCACCATGTTAGACACACCACTGCAAAGCCTTTCTGGCAGAGCAAACAACATATAAGGCAGGCAAACTTTGACCATGACTGGCATTGCATCCAGCATATTTTTACAGTAGTTGAGTCTGACCTTAAAAAAAACAACATTTTTTCAATAGACTACCCTGTTCAGAGCTATCAGTTCAGGCTGAAAAGGCTATTAAAACATAATAGGAGTTTCTAGCTGTGGGAATTGAAGATACCCAGTCATGTCAGATATCACACACTCTTTTGTCTAAGGCTCTGAGTGACAGGTTGATTTGATTGATATGCCTTGAAGTCCCATTACAGCTAAGAATGTCAAACTGCAGCCAGCTCTGTACACAGCAGTTAACTCTATTCAGTTCCGTTAAGTTAGAACTGAAGGGTTTATTCTATGACATAATAATTAGAACATTGAATCTGAATTTTTCACATGCTTGTCATTGTTAAGATAAAACACAATGAGAGCAAAGAAAACTGTCTAAGAACAATGCAGTTCCAACTTAAGAATTTCTGTGTGCTGAGGAAACTTTTATTAAGCATAAAAAACAATCTGTAAAATTTTACTTAAGGTAGAAAGACAAGAACGAGTTTAAGACAAGAAATTGACAGTTCACCTTTTCGACTACTTGGAATCTGATATATCATGGACAGATTTTTGAGATATATAATATTTATATGTGTGTATATATATACACACATGCACACACACAAATATATACACACACACACATCTGTACTCCATGTGTTGGTGCAGTGCCTATAAATTTTAATGTAACCATTAGCTCATTTTTGATTTTAATGTGTGCTTAGCTCATTTTTGATTATTTTGGTGCTTATTAAAATGTAGAAAATTTTTGGAAAGCCAACATAATTAAACTCATCCTTAAAGAGACAATTTTGGTTTGCCTTGCTCCACCTAAACGAGGGAATTCCCTGTAAATTACCAGCCAGTACTTCACTGATGACAGACTCATCTTCCGCATGTAAATTTGACTTCCATTCAGAATTTAGGCAAAATTCATACAGAATGGGCTTTTTCAATGACTTCTCCAAAGCCTTCTTTCTAGCCTTGTTAAAAACTGACCATCTTTGTAGGAAAATGACATTTGCATAATTTTGAAAGTTTTTCATGCCTTCACAAGAATGGATTACTGAAATCTGAAGTACTAAATGTGCTCGGTTTGCATCACTAACTGCAACAGATGCAAAGGGTGTCCTTTTTAATGATACTTTGCTATAACTTATCAAACTTATTTGTGTATAAGGTAGCTTTCCCTAACTAATTCTTATAAAACATCATGCTGTAATGCAGCATCCTGTGCTCCAGATGCCAGCATAATTTTGGCGGTTTAGAGTTACATCTGTTCAACAGAGAACTTCCTGCCTTTTATGATGAACAAGAAGTAGAGATCTATGACAATCACAATTCAACTTTATTAACTTAGGTCATCTGAGAATTCACACAGTACAGGTCATAATCCTAGAACTCTTTCATTTGAAATGCTCCCTATCAGTGTTCAGTATCTTGCTTTTAAAATCCACCATTATCTTTACCTCAGTAGCTGACATTACAAGTTCCATAGTTTTTTTTTTTTATTTTAAGACATTGTCTCAATCTGTCTCTGGGATCAGAAAATCAGACTCTGCATGGCATGAGATCTATCCAGGATACCTATCAGTAGAAGCTGCAAACAGATCCCTTATCCTTATCTACCATGCCTTTCAAAATCAATTTTTCCCAAATTACTCAGGTATCAAATATGATAATTCAGTTATTTCTTAATTCAGACTGTTTTGTCCTCATCAGCTAAAACTAATTTGACATTTTCTTTTCCAAAACTTTTACTGCAATAATTTTACATGAAAAAAAGTCCTAGATTTATTTTTTTATCCACTCATTAATTTAATAGAAATAAATAAATCCAAGGAGTTTACATGTGGTGAAGAATAATAATTTCTGAAAGCTCCTTCCTGAACACTGTAAGAGAGGTACTGAATAATTTGAGTGGTTCATCTAATTTCCCAGTCCACTATCAGAATTTTGTTTTATAGCAGCTTCTATGAATGGAACTCCTTCCTTTTAAAGTTAGTAAAGGTTAATATTGTAGACCCCCTATTGTATGTTTGTTTTAAATATGGAGTTCTGCCATAAAAAGATGAAGAAATCAAGAAAACCTAGTCTGAGTTTATGAAATGTTTACATTAGTTCTAAGTAAAGCCACTGATTTGAAAAAAAAAAGAAATTAAATAGAGTGGGGGGGAATAGGAGAGGAGGAAAAAATGTCAGGCTAATGTTTGGTCAGTCATTACACATTTTCTAATCAATCTTCCTGGAAATGATTGGTGATTAAGTTTTCACAAAAAAAAAATCAAGAATCTGGATGAAGACATATGAGAAAAATATGAGTTTAATCTCTTACAAATCTGAAAGCTGTTAATTATTTTACTTTCTTTTGCCTGCTTTTCCCAAGCTTCCTTCTCATACTCTAGAACTTATCAAACTCATACTCTAGAAAACATTGGATTCTATCAGTCTATTTTTTTTCTTTTTTTTTTAAATCAGTCAATGCTTTACATACCTTCAAGGTGTCTTTGTTTCCTTAGGTATAAGATATCATTTCAAAGTGTATTACAAATTATAAAGTGTATAACAAAGTCAGTCTTGATGCTAAAGATAATTTTTCTTCTTTTTTTTTTTTTTTTCATTCTATCCTCTCTCCATCCCTCTCTCTGAATAATGTCATGCAAAAGACTTGGGAAATGAGAGCCTGTCAAGCACAGTCATGCTGCAAAGATCATTGTAGAAATGAGACCTTTATATAAAAACCCACACAGGTAGCAGCAGTGTAGATCTCTAGAACTATTACCTAATTATTTGCTAGTCCTAAACCAGTGAAATTACCTCTCAAAATTAGAAGCATCTCCATTATAAAGGCTTCTTGCCAAAGCTGTTGTTTCCACCAACAGTAGTGTATTTTTGACATGAGGACACTAGTTCATTAAGGTCAACGATTCATTTTATATGGTCCAGTAAACAGCCAACTTAACGAAAAATTTTGGCTGATAGTTCCTTATAGCTGGCATAACAAACAGCTGACTAAAATATTCCAATGTTCAGTGAACAATAATAACAGTGTCTATTAAGGGTGTGCAGCTATGCCAAATACAATCATATATAATCAGCTGCACCACAAGTCCCTGCCGACACACTGCAGAATATCATCAGTCAGATGATGCATCTGCTACAAGTGGCAGCTGTTGTGCTCTGGAGTGTGGACAATTAGACACGAATATACTCCTTGGGCTATCTGCAGCACTCAAGCGTGGTATTAACTGACACCTGTTAAACTGTAATCCCTACAGCTTAGACAGCTTTCCATGATAATTATTGAAAATACAATTTAGGATATCTAAAGACAAGAGATTTCATAAATAACAGTGAGCATAACAGCAGTACTTCATGTATTTTTGGGCTTTTGGAAAAGCTCTTTAAATAGTTCACAAATGGTCAGGCTTATTAAAATTATAAGCCTCTTAGCAAAGTCATAAATGCCAAGTACCAAATTTATTGACATGTAGTTTAATATGTGTGCAGTCTAATTTTTTATATGTAATTACTGAAGTAGTAATACGTAATACTGCAGAAGAATTAACTACGTGAAAAGGAGAATCAGAGAAAAAAAAATGCTGTATGTAAGGTTGCAAAGAAACTGAGCATAAATAGCTGCCTTTGGCATAAATATTTACACAGGCAGTGAGCTGAGATTTTTATTGGATTTTCCTTTTTTTTACCAGATCTGAATTTTTCTTCATATCATTAGATTAGGTGATAATTTTGATTATCCTTCTGACTTTCTCTGGATGACAAATTTTTCTTGTAGTGAGGAAATAATCCAGAGGTTTATTAAATTGTTACATATATCTACAAGAAATATGGACTGCTGCAGATGTCCTTAAAAAACAGAGTGAAAGAGTAAGAAGAGATTTTGTATGAAATCTAATTGAATAGAACATTAGAAATATGTCTCTCATGTAATGCCTTATTGCATTGCTGAAGATTTGTTTCTTAGCTTCATCTAGTTTTCTTGATTTTTTTTTTTTTAATATAATCCGGAATAGTCCTTAAACTGGATCTAAGGCATTAAAAGGAATCTGGTCTTTAATCACTGCACTTTATTTTATTCTCTAATTTTGGGTAAAGCCCGTAGAGTATTAGGTACAAAATCATTTACTGACATACATACTGATAACTTAACTGTTAACCCTGTGAGCAGCCTGAAAAAACTTACTGAAGACTGGAGCCTACCAGCAGCTGAAGCCTTACACACTTGTCTGTAAAACTGGCAGCTTAGCAACAGGCTAAGAGAGGGCAAAGCACTTATGACATTCTCCAGTAATGGAGAAAAATCAAACATTTGAAAATAGCTTCAATATTTTTTTCCAGGCATAAAACACTAAACAACATATTGTGATGATTATTCAGCTGTCTGGAGAGCTCTGAGACTGAGAAGGCATCGGCCCCAGTGCACTCACTAGTAGACAATTCCTTTCCCTCCAACAGTACTTACCATGCTGATTCACACATCTGACTGAGGGCACAAAGTGTTAGAGGATGAAGAACATGACAACTACCTCAGAAGTCAGCAGTAAATACAGCACAAGTAAGCAGGAATTGGAATTTGATAAGGAGCTAGAGCCAAATCTGCTTGGGAAGACAAGAGTCTTGCAGGACGATGAAGACACCAGCTGCAACAACTCCAAGCACTGATTACCAAGCAAACACCCAGCACGCCCACCTGGAGTCTTACTTAGATGCTTTTTTAAAATCCCATTTTCCCTTAGCAAAATACCCTCATTTTGTCTTGCTGTATGCTCAGAGAGCAACATAATCTATATGCCAGATGAATTTTATGTGGGATGAATTTTATTGCAATAAACATTTTGGGAATATGACAATAAGCAAATTACCAGGAAGAAAAGTATTACTAGGAAAGGAGGAACTACAACCAAAAGTCATTCAGAAACTATTTCACTGAACAATAAAATAGTCAAAAAAACTAAAAAAGGCTGCTTCAGTGGTATGTTTTTAATACATGTTTGGGAAATGAGAACTAAACGTCCAAGTAATGGCCTAAGATTTTTCTTGCTTTCTAGCATAGCTTGATTCATGTGCATTGGGAAGGTTGGTTACAGGTCTCTGTAACTTCACTGTTTTTCAAATTCAGGAGTGTTCATGACTCTTGTCACAAGCTGTGAAAAACACCAGAGGAACACACGTACCTCTGCAGCAAAACTTTCAGAAT
This sequence comes from Euphonia xanthogaster, assembly GCA_034509185.1. Lineage (NCBI taxonomy): Eukaryota > Metazoa > Chordata > Aves > Passeriformes > Fringillidae > Euphonia > Euphonia xanthogaster. Next base: position 43,480,534 of record JAYDZK010000202.1, on the reverse strand, counting down.
TATAGATTTAAAACCCTCAGTCATCCTGTTAAGACTGCACTTTAATAGAAACTGAACCTTCAGTCTACTGGCACTGAAAATTAAAAGGGTTATAGAGAAGTATTGATGCTGGGGGATAGGTGAAAGCCAACAGGCACACAGGAGCACCTGGTTCAGAATGAGGAATCCCCTGAGAGGACGTGGTTGATATTCATGTGTCTCTGAAAGACCAGGAGGGAATAAATATAAAAATAGGGTGGATGAACCAGACTGCTGTCCAGGCTGTCTGACTGGCATGTGCAACGTCAACAAATGCAGAATCACAGAATCACACAGAAATAATCAGGCCAGAAATAAAGACCTCTGAGTTCTTCAAGTCCAACCTATGGCCCAACACCACCATGGCAGCTATACCACGGCACTAAGTGCCACACACAGTTGTTTCTTAAAAATCTCCAATCATGGTGACCCCACCACCTCCTTTGGCAGTCCAATGCAATATTTAATCACTCCTTCTGTGGAGAAAATAATCCTTTCTTTGGAATCAAATTAGAGCAAAGTTAAAATTTATTTTCTGTGCCAGAACTACAAGCCTAATGCAGAGGATGCTGATGGTACTCAGGATATTCTCATACTCAATGTATTCTGTGTAGCAGACAAAACAGAGGAGCTAAAGCACTAGAGAATATATGCAGAACAAACCAAGTAAATCAGGTGTTAGTCAGTGATCAGGACTGAATGGGATTTATCTGAGAGTTCTAAAGTACTGTAAGAAGAAACTGCAGAGAAGATGGGGTCTCTTGAAGGCTGAAGGAGATATGTTTAACTTTTATGGGGGTGGATAAAGTGGTTGCAGTTCATCCAGTTAGGGGAAGTTCAGACTGGACATTAGGAAACATTTCTTTATGAAAAGGATGGTCAAACACTGGAATAAACTTCCTAGAGAGGTGGTTGATACCTGAAGCCTGTCACTGTTTAAGAGTACGCTTCAAATTTCTGGTCAGCAATGAAGTGGTCAAGAAGCTGGACTAGATGAGCTCTGTATGCCCATTCCAACTGGAACAGTCTATTCTGTTATATTCTAAATCCCACAATAAAATAATTAAAGGCAGTCAGTGAAATTACTTGAAGATATGTTTAAATTAGATAGAAGAATGTTCTTGTGGACTTGCTGACACAGAAAGCAACTGTCAGCAGTTTTAAAAAAGGATTACATGGGAAAAACCCCTTACACAACAGCTTCATAATCCAATACCAAAGGTATGAGGCAGGGAATATAACTGTGGGTACTGGGGGAATCTCTGGGGAACAGACTGTGTAAACTGGCCAGACACCCATGCTGTCCTTAAATGCCATCCTCTGCTGCCACTGCCAGTCTGACCTAGACTTGGACATTGCTTGGGCTAAGTGCATGGACAGGGTATATTTTCCAGAGTTCACCGAACTCCAAGGGGAATGTAACAGGAAAACTATGCAGAGTGATATCTAAGGTGTTTTATTCAGAGGGATATTACGATAATTTAATTTGTAATTATGACCAGATTTTTAAACTTGTCTTATTAAATGAAGCATTACCTCCATGTGTTATTCTTTTAATCTTGAGAAGGTAAGGCTGTTAACCCAGAGATCTTTCCCAATACTATTTGCTACAGATTCTTACAGAAAGAGTCCTAATGAGTTATAAAGTTTATAGATAAGGAGAAGAGATGGCACAAGCAGAATAATCACAATTGAAGAAAACACATAACTAAACATTTTTGCTAATAATTATTCTCCACAGAGTAAAGCTGACAGAGCAGTCAATTCTTATACAGCTAACAGCCAGATCTCCCAATACAAAATCTGCTATTACAGAGCTGTTATTTTCATGTGGGCAAAACTAAAAACTGTAATTTTCTTCATTTTCTCTCTTCCACTATACAATGATTATTGCAGGTGTGAAGAAAGTTTCATTCTCCTTTTGTTCAAGCTCCTCTGCATCCCATTGCAATAAATAGGGCAGTCATGAAGCTCAGAAGATTTTTACAATTTACAAACTGATTTCTTGTTTGCTTTTTAAATCCCTCTCAAAGACTCCAGAGTTGCAGAACAACTGGCAATATACAGTGACCGTCTGCACCACCTTCATTTATTGACAATTTAAGTTTATTTTCTTCGTCCTGTGGAATTCATGACTGATAATGTGTGTTCACACCATCCAATGAATCTGGGAAGACATTGATAGTAAGAGAACATCAGAATGAGCAAACTGTACCATGGCAGATGAAGTATGGAATCAAGCTGCTTTCGCCCTTCATGTGCAGGGTAAAGGTTTTATCCATGTTTCAAGGCTTTAAATTTAGATAATTTCTAGAGGCGCATATGTGAAATTTAGCCCAATGCCACGGATTCACTTTGCTGATTGATGGCATTTATCCTCAAAGACACATTACAGGATGTTCTTATAAAGTAAGCAGGGCTTTTTAGGACTTGCATGAAACACTTCAACATAATAGATGCTAATATAATTCAAATCAGGAATAAAAATACTTATGATGCAGAGGGCCAGTGGTGCATAGAAGTCACACACAGATCTGGAAAGGAAAATAGTGATTAATGTATCTTCTCAAGAGCAGCTTTACTCAACTAAAACAAGCAAAATTGAAGCACAGTGGAATAGTCAGAATAGTCTTTCACCTTCATTATTTTACAGTAAATAATTTTTAAACTGGAAAGGTGTTGCCCTACTTTGCTTGATTTATGAAGACTGATCCAGCAAAATATTTTATCATGCTTCTTACTTCAGATTTCAGAAGTTCCATTAAATTTACTGGAATGATTCACATACTTAAAGCTAAATACATATTCAGAGTTTTGGATGAACTTGACCTAAATGTTAAGTGTAATGACAAAACTGCATTTAAAATAAATAAATCCAAAGGAAATGTTGATATTAATTAAATAATAGAACTAAAATATATGAATTCTGCACAAAACCCCATAGAAAAATATATCCCACTTACAGAAAAGATATGTGAGACAATGCAAAAAGCCATAAAATACGAAAAGGATTAGCATGCAGGTTAACATATTTTCCCAATTAATTATGATAGCAGAAAAGGTCAATAAATTGAAGGGGCACATTTCACAGAAGTTTCTACTAAAGAACTTTATTTACATTTCTTTAAAAATTAGTATAATTTAATTTGTGATACTTCACAACATGATAATACATTATTTACTTCTAAAAGGGAATAATACACCATTTAGAATTGTTTCTATGGAATGTTAATACTTTGTCACACAATAGTCTAACTGAACTGATATTTCTTAGGCAAACTGAACAGTGTCAAATTGAATTAAACATTTGCTTGTTAGGTTTTCTAAAAATAGATAGGAAAATCACCTAAAACAACAGAAATTACCCTGTTCTGTAAAATGTGAGATAATATGATTTAAATGTATTTTTCCCTTTCAGTTCTCAGGAACATATGGCCATCAATAAAGTTTTATGTTTTAGGTATATAATTAAAATTTCTTAGAAGTACATTATGTATTATACTTAAAGAAAAAGGTAAAAACCCACATTATATTAAAGCCATGCAAGATTTTGGAAACTGGAGGTAAATAAACAAATAAATTTAGAAGCAGCTCCAGGAATCTGGTTAAGCCTGTGGTGACTCATTCACAAATGTATGCCAACACACATGAGAAGAGATGTTTATTATCACAGCACCATAAAAAGGACTGGTATGGTGTCCTAGACTTTCCCAAAGTAATAACTGAAGTAACAAGAGTTTAAGATCAGAAATTTAATAGGTCTACTAGAGTCCAGCAGTTTATGCTAGGAAGCTTGAAGATGAGGTGATAATAGTCATCATGGAGAATAAATACCTTATGGAAAATTTGCGCTGCATGTGAACTAATTCATATGTAGAGATATAAAATATTTCTTTACATTATAATATAAGAGGACTCATCTGGGCTTGAAAACTGTGTAATGTGATGTGAGTAGAGATAAATGCGCTTAAAAAACCTGAACACAAATGTGTGTCTTCATCAGTCTCATTCTTTAGTTGATGGACCAACCTTTCATGAAACAAGAAAACTGCTGTTTCCAAAATGCTTGTAAGTAGCATTACTTTCTTAATTTTTCTTTCATTCATATATGTATGAACACACACACACATCTCTTGACTGCTGTGAAATCATAGCACAAGTCTCTTTGTTCTCCGATGCCATTTGGAAAATGAAATAGAACAAAAGGAAAGAGAAATAAGGAAATAAGAAAATACCTTACAGTCCAGATTCCCTCCTCTAAAAATCCCTCAAACAAACAAACAAACAAACAAACAAGCAAACAAAATCTCACTAACCTATAGACTATTCTCCATTTTCTAACTCATGTTCCAGCTATTTTCCATTTACACTGCTGTAGCCTAATGTAAGCCTCAGTGACTTCTTCTTCCAGAACTGTATTTTTGTACATGAAATGTTCTGTCTTCTATACAGTTTCCATAGCTTATAGCTTCCACAACTGTGCCTATCTTCACAGAGAGGCCAGAGAAGCAACAGAAATTTTCTGATGTTGTTTTTACTGTCTTGTTCCTATGAATAGCACATTTCTGGTCTTTAAAAAGACTTCTGAATCAATACTATCCTGGAGCTTTCCCCTGCTTTTTGCACTTTGGCATGATATATTAGACAAGGTCAGAGAGTTAAAGAGAAATTTTAACATTTATTTAGGACTTTCTTCCCCTTTAAACAGTAAACTTGTTCTATTACCACTCTTTGTCTCTTTTCCCGCGTCTTTATTCTCTTTCCATGCTTTTTCTTTGTATGCTCCCTTTCTCCTCCTGCCTTTTGCTCTACCATAGCAGTAAATATTATCTCGAGCAATAACCCACCCCATGCTGCAATTAATAATGTCTGCCTTAGTAGCTGCCATCAGACGTTTCTCTTCCCTTTACACTTAAAAACAGGGATTAAGGTAAGTGTAAAGATAGACCACGCAACAAAAATCAAGCCAAAACCCAATGGAAAGAATTCATTTCCCTAATTTTCCTCTCCTGTGCAAAAGGGAAGGGAAGCAGCATGGTCTGCAGAGACTCTTTAAAAGCAAGTGGGAAGGCCAGGAATATCAAATCTATTGCTTCCAGAAACAGAGCAACTCCACTGCAAGGAAAATACTGAGCTAAAATATGAAAACGCAGTGGCAGTAGATTTTTTTAGCATTTTTTTAGGATTCATTTTGGACATCTTGTAATTTTGTAATTTGGGTTTGACAAATGACTGAAGACTGAACAATTATTTAGAGTTCTCCTTGTGGGGGAGTCAAAAGTGGTACTTGCAGTTTGGAGCTGGAACAATTTGCAGAGGAAAAAGTACACTAATGTTAATGATGCATTTTAGAAATGCACTATAAAAAGTCATGGACTATGACAATATTTTTTTTTGTACAAAGCTTTAATGAACATTTAAAACTTAATCCAGGGACACAGTATTTGTCATCATTTCCTATTGACTTTACTGGGGTTTGAATCCACCCTACTGTACTTGCCCTCTTTTTTACCTCTTTCTGCCATAAACAGAGACACGTATTCAAACAGAGAGTTCATTGTCACCTTCTCTTTGAGAAGCACAAAATTTATACCTCGGTTACTGCTTTTCTCCTTCCTGATTCTGGTTTTTAAAAGAGCAAAGAAAATAAAGGACAAAAAAAATTTCAAGGATACAAAGATACACAAATGATTCGCAGACCTGTTGGAGTGAGTTCCAAAGGAGGGCCACAAAAATGATTACGGGGATGGAATATCTCTTCTATGAGGAAAAGCTGAGAGAATTGGGGTTGTACAGTCTGGAGAAGAGAAGGCTCCAGGGAGACCTTGGAGCACTACCTAAAGGTGGCCTACAATAAAACTGGAGACAGACCTTTTACAAGGGCATGTAGTGCCAGCATAAGGGTTACTGGCTTTAAATTTAATGAGGTTAGGTTTAGATTGGTGAGGCACTGGCACAGATTTCTCAGAGAATTTTTGGATGTCCCTGGAAATGTTCAAGGTCAGGTTGGATATGGGGCTTTGAGAAAGCTGATTCAGTGGAAGGTGGCCCTGCCCAGGGCAGGGGAGTTGAATCTAGACACTCTTTAAGGTTCATTTCAATCCAAACCATTCTAGAAATCTATGATACATCTATACCTGACTTTGTTTCCATTTCTCTGAGGCTTAGGGAGAAGTCTTCTGACTGTTTTTACTGTTGTGATGTGATTGGGATTCACCACCTGCGCATCATTGTCCTACACATCCCTATGCAGATCAAGAAAACCACTTCCTTTCTGTCTGTCTCTAAAAGGTTATTGCAAAACCATGTCTCAGTTATCCTGGGAAGCATGGAGCTGGAAAGCATCCCAGCTATTTTCTTCACAATATTTAAATACTTTAGATGACCCTCTCCCCCAAAATGAGTAAATGCCCCCATATCTTGTTGGGTTCCATGGTAACATGGGGAATATTTTCATAGATGTTTCTTTTAATACTGTGTAGTTATTCTATTTCTGTTATCAACGAGGGTTTCCTACTTTCCAGAGATCACACAAAACAACAGAAAGGCTTGCCACTAAAAGAAATCAGAACATTAATTTACCAAAGATGAATGAGAATGTCAGTCATGAACTAAAAGGAAGAATATTTGTTATTAATAGGAGTTTTAAATAGTTATCTTTATACTACTTAATATTTTAGCTCTGTTTTTTCCTTTCAGATTTGTAAAAGTAAATAAGCTCATTGGTAGAGAGGGACAAATAATGAGTGCAGTGATTCCTTTTCTATTTAAAAAAAAATGTAACAGGATCGGATAATTTGCATTTTTATTTTATGGTATTTTAAATATGTTAATTGAATGACAAAACATCCAAGAAATCAAAAGCTGTTAAGGAGCCTATAGTCTAAAATCTTTCACTCTACATGTGTCATTCTAGAAAGATAGACTAAAAATTATATTTACCTATGTGTGTTTTCCTTCTTATATAACTTCTTCTGTCTGAAAGCGAATAACCTTCCCCTTGACACAGTTTAAGTAAGTCACACAGGAAGCATCCTGATAAAGAGACAGCAAAATTCTTTTTGTTGTCTATATTTTTGTTATTTGTGAAGAAAGGAGGATGCTTAAGGGGACAACTGAAGCTCAGGTGAAGCGTTAAGAGTGGGTGGGAGTTAAGAAGGAGGATTTCACTTACTAACTCTTGCAGTATTTGGGACAAGAAAACTGAGTAAACATCCCCTAGAAAGAAAACAATTTATGTTCTGAAATATATATTTAGAAATAAGTTGTTTTGCTAGAATGCAGATCTCTTAGTGTTAAAGAATGGCTGTATGCAAGCTCTCAAAATATCATAAAGCACAGAAAACCATACATCTTGCCTTCATTAATGCTTCTCTTATGCTTAAGTCCTACTTTGCATTGTGCTCTAGGTGATACTAAAAGTTGAACTTCTCCCTTGTGGGTCTCTCAGACAAGGTGGCACACATGTGACTAAAAGCAACTTTTACTTCTCAGATCAAGTCATGCATTAAATGAAGCTGGTTAGCCCCAAGACCAATTTTTTTAATATAAATTGCTGTGACTGCTTAAACATGCCAGAATTGAAGACAGTTCTAGAGCTGGACACTCCTTAAAAGGGTGAAATCCACTTCAAGTTTTCCCAAAACTCAGCAAAACCTTCAGATTTCAATTATTTTTTTTTTCTTAGTTAAGTAGGCTAGATTTCGTGGTTTGTGGACTCTGATCAGGCTGGATATACAGTATAAGATTTTACCTCATCTCTTCTGCAACTATTCCTGTCCTGGCCTGTATAAGAAATGTATTGCTGAAAGATCAAATAATACTTTCAAATTCAAACAACATAATCTGAAGCCCAGTTCAAAGTTCAGAGGAGACATAGCTATATTTTATGTAGAGCGCTTGTCTTAAATTCTAGTCTCGGTGTGGGCTGTGTTGAATCAGCATGATGCATATGGTGGATTTTTTTCACTTATTTTCTATTTCTCTTTTACTGGAAGTAGTTTCCCCAGGCTGGAATACTCCAACCCTGAGTAAAATGGCTCAGAATATTTTTTTTGCTGTATCACCTATCATGTTTTAATCACTTGAGACTTATCAGTCTATATTACTGATGTATTATCCTATATTACTGATAGTTCCATACAACTGTTGCTCTTGTACAGAAATTACTGATTTTTTTAGGCATTGTGAAGCTAGTTGCTGTCTGGATATAGATGAAATTATAATGTGGCATCAAGGAGCTCAGTGTAAACAGACCCACTAAATGCTCACCTTGCTTTGTGTCCGAGCCCTGTGCAAGACTGGGCTGTTACCAGCACTGACACTGCCCAGGGTAAGCACAGAGAGCATTTGTCTGCACTGATGATATCACCAGAAAACCTTTTACATGATTCTGTAATTCTCAAGTGGCTTGGAAACAAGTGCAGTTTAAACATGAATATGCAGTTTAAGCTTATTCTGGCAAGATACAAAGGAACTCGAGAAGTGTAATATGCTTTTATGGTAGATGATAGAGCAGCACCGTAATTTAAACTTTACTAATGCTGCTGAAGAAATAAAGACTACACTTCTTTAAAATTGGGTTTTCTTAATATAAGTGCTGCATTTAAATGCAGTGTCTGTTTTCAAAAACTTGTTTGAACTAAAACTGTACTATAGTCTGTGTATAAGGTTCAAAAAAATTCAAAAATGAATTAAAGCTATTATCATGCTGCTAATGTAGATGGAGGTAAGGAAACACAAACTAACAACAAAAAAAAGATCCATCAAGAAACCCTAGAAAATCTAAAAGTTTCTCACCAGCCATTCTATATGTTCTTCTCACCCTTAGTAAGATTCCTGTTTGATTATTCTTGACATTAGTTCTGATCTGCTTCCTATTTAATGTATCAGATTTATTTATAGCTAAATGGTACCACCAGGTGGAAATGCTAGGATCAAATGAAAGAAGTGTAGGCGACATTTTAAACTGAGTGTTAATTACATGCTGAAAAAGTTCTAGCTTTCCAAGAAAAAACAATTTCCAACTTCCAAAACCTTGCTATTATTTTTCATTTTAAAAAAATCAAAGGTAAATAAAATAAAAACCTTTAAATTTTCAGAGTACTGCTTTTGAATAATGTTATCCACAATTTTAAGACACACAATCCATTAAATAGAAAAAAGATTTGTGTTACATAAAGCAAGAGAGTACAAAAGCACAGCTTTTGTAATTTTGGTAATATTGCAGTTCTAAAAACATATTGCATAGTATGTGTAAGAAAATAGTTCCCATTTTTTTATATATACTTCTATACACAAGAAAACCATTAACATGAAGTTTACAAAACAAAAATAGTTAGCAGACCTTTACTGAGTAGTGTTTGGAACAACGCAACACAGATTTTGATCCAACTTTCATGTGCATTACAGTGAATCAGCTGATAACAAGTCCATAGTCCAAAGTTTGTGGGTTTTTAATTTTTTATTTAGCAATTATTTAGAATCTAAAAACAAAGCAAAACAAACAAAAAATACACCCCCCCCCTAAAAGATACATTATGTTATCAACAAAATACTTCAAACATCCTTCATTAAATCCTTCTAGACATTTATGGCTGTATCTTCCAGGCTTAATAACCCTCTGCATCTAAAATGCTTGAAAGTGAATTGCTTTATCCAGTCAGGCCAATTTTGCAAGCAAACCACCATAACTTCATTTCAAAGAAGCAATGTCTTGGCATGCTTTCTTAGGAACACCAAAAGACCCTCCATATGCATGAATAGTAACGCAAGACACTGACAAAAAATTTAAACCCTGGAAAAAAGTGAAAATCTACAGCTCAAAATGCTGCACAAATCTAAACTATGTTACATTTAATGTTGTAATTACAACTTTTCATCTCTTCATTCCAACAGAATTAGTAGAAACAGCAGTGTCATAGTGTTGGATATAATAGAAGTGTCTGTCTTTGGTCTTAACACTTAACCAATGAATGAACTGCAATACAAACCATACAGCTGACAGTGCTCAGAGAGGTTGGCTGATGCTTTTACTTTTCTTTTTTTTTTTTCTTTTTTTTTTTTTATTAACAAGAAAGAGACAGCATCCTATAATATGACACAAATGTTTTTTACAGGAGATAAATCTATTGTATATATTAAATACATGTAGCCAATAAGATCTTTGCAGATAGTTCATTGCTGTCATTAGGATAGCATCTTAATTTTTTAGTATGGTTAATGCATTGAAATCATATTTCAAATACTCCTTGAAGTCATGTGGGCTAGAAATACTTTTTAAAATACAAAATTTTCTTCCCTTCTTACAGTTTTCAATGGATTTAAAGAAAGACATCAATATTATGAAATTCACCAGAATATTAAGACTTTATGAGAACTGGTTATTCTATCTCATATGTTGTTGAAGATCTTAAATATGCTCTACTTCATACTGGCAGGACTCCAATAAAAAATATCCTGACAGTGCAGAGCCACGTGAACTTACTGGGTTGGGTTTTTGGACTCCTGTGTACTACCCACATATCTCTTCTGAGTTCTCTTCACACAAAGTGGCAAATTATTTCAGTCTTGCTGTTAAAATTAATCTAGTAAAAAAAGGGTTTTCTTCCTACCTGCCCATTCCCAACCAAGTTGGTGTAAAATTTATTAAGGTTGGGTCCTTCCATCCAGTGAACAAATAACAGCTAAATAATCTCAGAAGGTGAAGAACAAACAAAGAGGAATTTTTCAGTGGAAAATTCACGACAAAATATCTGCAAGTCATCCTGCAGGTTTATTTGAGGAGAAAAAAAAACTCCTTAGCTTACATGTACACAGTTTGTAGGAAGCCCCATTTTAATTCACCAAATAGATTAGTCACCATATTTGTTCATCTTTTAAGCAACAGGTGTATGTAAGTGTGCACAGATAATGAATACACATAGATGTCCTCATACATATCATTATACTTCCCCCCCTGAAATTCATGACTGTCTCTCCACCGTTCTATTACTTGTGTGCATAAGGAAAACACATCTATATCCCTACAGTTATAAGAGTGTATTTCATGGCTACACTTTTTCATGTTTTATTGTCACCCTCTTTGTCATCTGTAATTCTTTTTGCCCCTCTTACTATCTGAAAAATCCTCATGTTCTAATATATTTTCGTGCAATATTTTCTAGTATAATTTCCTTCAAAGAACAAAATCCCAAATAGACAACAAGTCAGCTGTTAACAGCCTTCTTTTGAAGACATACAATAACCAATTCAAAATCTTCATTTAACTGTTAAAAACCAGAAAATACAGAATTCTTGCTATGGGGTAAAATTCACACCTGTGAAGAGGGCCAATGGTAAGGGAAGTACCAGTCAAGCCATTGACATGTCTTGTGCTGGTCTTCTGCATAGGAGTGAATTTCACCTGAAGTGAAAACAAAGTCAATCTTATTAGGTGGTAATAAGATTCCAAGGCAATCACCGTACTAGTTTGCTCATTTTCAATTTTTTTTCCTCTAAAAATATATTCTTTTAAAAAAGGGTGTAGAAATACCCACCTTGCACCATCTCCCCTGGCTTTAGAATTACTTTGCAAAAGCTCTCATTTCATTGGTGATCTTAGATTCAGAAGCCTCTAAAAATACGAGCTAGGTGATGTAACTTAAAGAATAGAATTAAAAAGCACACTTACCTCACACAATCAAGCCATCTTCCACAATAGGAAGCATTTTTATATTGTTTTACTTTCCTGGGTTCTGCAAGTTTCAAGATACTCTTGTTAATCAATGCTGTGACAACTTTACCAGCAGCATAACAAAGCATTTTTTATAAGATTTCAATTAACAATCAAGACAAGTAAGTATGAACATTGACACAAGAAAGAAATCCCACATGAAACTTGTCAAAAAAGTCAGTAGTGAGATCTGAGTGCAAATGTGGCTGCATAATTTAACCAAGGTAAAAGTAATGTAATATCGACGTACTTTTTAGTACCAATTATTTAATATGTGGTTTTATATATACTACTATTACTTTGAAACCTCAGCAACAGATGGTAAACAAAAGAGAATAATAAATGTGAATGTCATACAAGTTGTTAGTGCACTGCTTTTCAGCACCACATGTTACATAACTACCAATGTTTGTACTGTGTTCAAGTGGCAGCAGATAGACATAGTCAGAAAATGGGCAAGATGCACCTTTGAAGATTTCGCCCTTGGTTTTGTATTTGCCAATTATGAGAACCTTGTGAAGAGCAATACACTGATCAACAAACATATCATCAGAATTTCCTTTTTTACTCTGTTTGTCTTTTCCAGAAACTGTATGCTCTACTTAAAGCATTAGCTTCACATGCAATGGCCATGAAAATATTATATAAGGACATTCAGATCTGACAAACAAGAGCATGTCTTTTTAACTTTTAAATGAATATTGCTGAGCATTTCCAAAATTTTCCTAGTGTACAAAACCCTAGACTTAGTAGACAAATAGTAACAACACATTTTTAAAGAAACCAAACTCAGGGAGGAATTCTGTCTCTTTTTGTATTAAAAACCATTTACTGAATTTGTTTAGTAAAGCAAGCATCACACAATGCTTTAAAATTTTAAAATTCAGGGATAAAAGTTTACTTCCAAAAAGATGAATGGAAAATTGTGCTTTCAGACAGTAAAGTTATTTATCATACAGGGGGAACCAATTCATCTCACCATCAGATTCTGGGTAAATTAATGTACTCTCTCTCTCTGTCTCTCTAGTTATATATTTATGTGCAGTTCATATCCAGGTCCTGCAAAAATCTAAAACTATGTGCTTCACTTCAAGTAGCAAAGGCACCTGTGTTATTGTCCCTTTTGGAAAATAAGGTGATCTTATGTTCTAGGTTTCCTGATGAAGAATACATTGTTTTCTGGATCTCTCTCTCCCATCTCTGTGCTGAGTGGCAGCACAAGCCACAAGAGAAGGCAGCGCTGTGCTCCTGCTTATGGTGGAAGAAGTTGCTCTGCAGGCCGTTTGGAGCGTCAGGCTTGTCACAAGGGAAACCGAACTGAACTGTGAAGCAGAGGGATAGTAACAAAAGGCTATTCTGGTGTGAGGATAAAACGGAGTCATTCTAGCTCCACAAGCAGATGTTGCTACTGGATTGACATGTGGAGCCTGCTCCTGCTGGGGACAGGTAAAGTTTACCATTGGGACAGGCGCAGAGCTCATAGATAGTCTGGCGAGGAGCTGAAGAGCTGGGTGAGGAGGAGGAGGAGGAGAAGGAGGAGGAGGATGAAAAGGACCCCACTGGTAGATTTCCCAAGCGGATTGTATCTGCATTTAAAAATATCTAAAAAGAGAGAGAAGAAAAAGAATACATAAATTTCTATCAGCAGTGAGACATATTTTAAAGAAGTGCTTTCAGGCAGTTGTGATTTTCTAGAAATATATTTAAAATTTTAGAAATATTTTATTAGAAGTATTATAAAGATATATTAAAAATTACTCTCTTTAGAAGTAAAAGAGCTGTCAGCATTTATTGTTTTTCATCTCTGTGTAGTCACTTCTGCATTAATAGTCATTATGACAATATATGCAATGACTTCACTGACATGTTTATTCAGGTACAAATATTATGATACAAAAACATTTAGACAAGATTCTCGAGTAGGTTGAATTTTCACTTGTAGATTTTATGATTAACATTTATTCATTCATGGCAGCAGCATATACTTATGCTGGCAGAATTTGTATTTTAATAAGTGTGAAGTGATATTAAAGCACATTCCCCAGTGTGTTCCTGTAAGCAGCTGAAAATATGTGCTGAACTGTGCTAAATTGTAGGGGCTTAACAATAGCTACTTCCAGAGTATAATTAAATGAGGTTACAAAGACATATGCACAAAATAAAGAGCTTTTTTGACCTAAATTAGGAGGAGGAAAGATTTCAGGTTAAAGTCTTATTAAGAAGACCGTCAAGATATTCCCATTTGTTTTTGAACATCGAGTATGATTAAAAAATATTGTGGTTTTTTTTTCAATATGCCTTGGAAATAACGAGTCAATATGAAACTGTAGATACCAGTAACATTAATGAATCTCTATTGAGTTCTCCAATACTTATACTTACATTTACAGAAAACTGCATGTCTTCTACTAATTCAAACAGATGAGTGTCCAGCTGCTCAGAATTTATTTTTTATTTATGGAAAGAGTAAATAAGAGGTAAAGTAAAATCAATCATTATCTCAGGAGCAGACTAAGAACTTCTAGAATACAGGTAACAAATCAAAATGACATTAAGCTCTGGAGGTGACACTTGAAGTTTAGGAAAAGGTGAGTTCCTTAAATACTTGCTAGTGTTTTTTATATGGTGTTTAAAATCAATGAAGCCAACTTGACATCATTGTACCACAATGTTCACAGTACATGTAAAGAAACTAAAGAAATATGGAAAGTATTGGTTTTTTTATCTACAGGAGGCAAGTTTTATTTTATGATAAAATAAGTGGTATATGGCAGCAAAGCAGTGCAGAAGCAATACTAAGCTCCTGCCGTAGAGAAGTCAGGAGTAGCAGGCTGGGAAAAAAATAAAGTGTCTGGATAAAATTTCATACAGGGATTGATGCATATTCATGTTTCCATCCACAGCAGAAGCATTGTAAATGACTGGAATTATTGAAGGTAATATAGTCTGAAAGTAGCCCCAAACACTACAACTCCCCATCACTGTAAGTTCTCCAGCTCCCATAGTGATCATACTGTTGTGGGAGGAAATACCAAAAGGGACTGAATGGGAGAATCTCAGAGGCAAAGGAGACACCTGCATTTCACAATGCCTGCTTTAATTCACATTGTGCCTGACAGAGGAAGTGATCACAATACTAAAATGTTGCAAACTATTACCTTTGTTCTGTAACTTACATAACAAAGGAATGATGTGTATGTGTGTATTTAGACACACATACACACAATCTTGCTTGGAAAGTCCAGTATTACAGACCTGAGACAATTAGTAGTCACAACCCCTGCAGAAATAGTTTTCATGTAAGAAATGTGGATGGTGTTGGGAACAATTTAATAATGTTTTGCTGGAATTACAACTGAAAAAAAACCAGATTACACATGTTAAAACATTCATCTCAGCTACGAGTAAATGTGAAAGTAACTATGGCAAATATAATATGAAAACAAAATAACAGATGGGGAAAAAAGAGTTTAATAACAAACTAGTAAAATGTGGGTAGGAAACAAAGGACACAATAATAAATGGAGTGACAAGTAATTAAAAGTATTCTTTCACTTCTCATATCAAGAAAAAACAAATGGTAACAGGTCCATTATTAAAGTAGTAACAGTAGAGTTATCAATAGCATTGCATAAAAATCCAGCAGCATTTAACAATGTGAGGTCGATGTAAGTACAAGTGTATCTTTTGTACTGAATAATGCTCAGCATAGTTCTGTACTTGGAGAAAGATCAGAAATTGATGTCAGAACATGACTGTGATAAAATACTTTCAATTTCAACAGTAATTCAACAGGATATTAAACTGGAGCCAGTAATGTCACATACTTTTAATCAACAGTTCTTGATAATTTTAACAAATAGAGCTAGAAAAAATCTGAGTGGCCTTTTGGACTTTTAATACTGACTTTCAGTAAGCCTTATGTCATGGTTTAACCCCAGCCAGCAGCCACGTGCCACACAGCCACTCACTCATTCACTCCCCCACCAGAAAGATCAGGAAGAGGTTGGAAGGGTAGAAGCTGGAAAATTCATGGGTTGAGATAAAGACAGTTAAACAGTGAAAGCTATGCACACAAGCAAAGCAAAATAAGGAATGAATTCACTGGTTCCCACGGGCAGGCAGGTGTTCAGCCATCTCCAGGAGAGAAGGGCTCCATCATGTACAATGGTGACTTGGAGACACAAACATAAGCACTCCAAAGGCCCTTCCCCTTATTCCTTCTTCCCCCAAGAGCTTTATATAGAGAGCCTGATGTCATAGAGTATGGAATGTCCCTTTGGTCAGTTGAGGTCACTTGCCCTGACTGTGTCACCTCCCAGCTTCCCATGCACCCCCATTCTCCTCCCCAGCATAGCAGTATGAAAAGCAGAAAAGTCCTTGGGTCTGTGTAAGCCCTTCTCAGCAACAACAAAAACATCTCTACATTATGAACCTTGTGTTCAGCACAAATCCAAAAGACAGCCTCATACCAGTCACTGTGAAGAAAGTAAACACTGTCCCAGCCAAAACCAGCACGCCTTGGTATACTTGGAATACCAAAGAAGAAAAGAAATAGACTATTTCTATGGAAGCTGGAGACATTAGAATATCATATATGCAATAATAAAAAGCACTTCAATATAGAAGATCAACGTGTAAGGCAGTCCACCAAAATACAGGATGAGCTCTTTATACTTTTGGCAGATTGTGTTACTGGCCATTTTAACAGCTTAGCTGCAGTCATGATGGGGAAGGCTCATGAGAAATCTGCAATACAAAATTAAATGGGTTCTATAAGACATGTTTTGATTCAAACAAAAATTAACTCAAAAAATCTATGTCCCAGAGATCTGGCTGGAGTTAAATCTCTTGAACTTTATTCTATTATTTGCTGCAATCTCAAAAATTTTACTGTGTGTTTTCATCAAGACAGCTACACTTCTACAATCTATCATTGCATGTGTTCTGTAGTGTACTGCTCCAAGACTTTGATCCAGAGCACCTTACTCTGGTGTGCATTACAATACAATGTAGCTCAGTTATTTTGCTCATTAAATGAAATGATCTTTAATAAGCATAGCTGTGCAGGCTTTTCCACTAGTATTTACCAGCTTCACACTGTGATGTACAACAATCCAGGTTTATCTGGTATCATAATCCTGCATGGTAGCTATCCAGTCCTGTCCCAGCATGCATCCCAGAGCATCTGGTGAGCAATGTGGGTACTAGGATATGGTGTCTGAGAAAAATTGAACTGGCTTCTTGAGAGGGTGATATCTGCTGCAGTGAGTCCAATTTAATCCCATCCCTATAGCTACACTCTGGTGAAGCCTGTATTGAAGAGGATTAACAAAGATGGTTTAAAGCCAGTATTAAAATCTACCTTGTGCATATGCTGTCAGGGTTATAAATGAAAGACAAAATTTAGAGATGCAACGTTACTATCTATAAGTTAAGGAGGAATCCAAATATACCTCCAGAATAACCAAACACATTAGGAATTTCAGTGTACATATTTGAGGATATATGTTTTCTGTCCTCTGATCTGCTAAAACTGAAATTCATGGCTGAAAAGTCCTCCAACACCAGCAAAACTTAAACTACTTACTGTTTTATGCTGGATGTTATGAGGTGTTTAAAGAGAAAGGAAGAAGTGGCAAGAGAAAAAATTGAACAGTATGATGTTTCTAGGGAACACTGCTGCTAGATGACAGTAGTTAATGTGTACATGGTCTTACTCTAATCTGTTTTGCTGTGAGAGGTATGAGATAAGCCACTTAATACTTCACATGCATCAAGGCAATGTAGGCCAGTCATCCTCTTTCTGAGAGTCTTACTCCTCAGCAGATAAGTAGGCACAAATAAAACCAAAGCCTTCATTCATTCCTGAAACATTCCTGAAACAACAGTAGGAGACTGATGGATGGATTGCAAGATGGAAAAGGCAGCTGCTACTCAGAGAAATGTTATTTCATGGAGAGCAGAATGCTAAGTGGCATCATGCTCTCTAAATACTTAAGGTTTAGAAATCCCAGATCCTTGCTTTGTCATGTGCATTTCAGTACAAAGAAAAATGCATTAGTACTATATTGTTTAAAAGTAGATCCAATTCCTGACTAATTAAAGAATCAAACTGAATCAGCCTAGTGTATGTGATAAGAATGGAAAAATGGTACACTTTTTATATACACTTTGCTAATGAAGATCTGCCATTCACATGCTCATCAGACTGTATTGTTTATTCAAACATTGAGAGGGAAAGGGAGAGGAGGGCAAGCCAGAAAACATAGATTATCTACAAAACAAAGAACTAAATTGAAGGAGCAAACTTTCAGTGGGAAATATGTAGGCATGAGGTAAAAAATCAAATACTTGTACAAGCCTTAAATACAGAGATATGAAACTGTCATGTATAAAATTCTCCTGTGGGTCTTAGTCAAGACATCAAATGACAGTTTAAATTGATACAGCCAAATTAAAAACTTAGGATTTATAGACAATGAAGAATTTTCTGTAACCATGAACTCTTTGACTAAACAGGCAACTGTAGAGGGCTGCAAAGGTGTATTTCAGTGTAATGTAGATAAGAAATGGCAGGAAACTGGAGGAAGTGTGAAGGAAAATAAGGAAATACGATAGGTGGGTGTTAGTCAATCATCTCATTAAATAAACTTTTTGGATTCCCTTAAATATTCAATTATTCTGAACTACAGGAATGCAAGGTTTGGTCTTAGTCTTTTTGCTATTTTGCACAGGCTATCATCACCATCCTACAAAGAAGACTGTACAGATTAGGTCACTATATTCAACTATATAATTTTCATATGCTGATGTGTTTCAATTTTCAAGGTTAAGATGAACTATAGCATAAATTGAAGTGCTTTAGTTTGCATGGACCATTTATTATAACACTTATATGTGGCTTTCATTAAATCTAAATGATAGTTCTGAGAAAAGGAACAAAAAGTCGTAATGAAAAATTAAAATATTAACTTGATAGCATATATACTGGAAAATTTAAGCACGTGGTGTCACAATATCTGGAACCATATTGGTCATAATGATTAATAGCTCTGAGGAACAGTTAAACAGTGAAATTAATGTAATGACCGAAATAAAACCGAATATACTAAACATTCAGAGAAGACCAAAATATCTAGTACAGACTGTGTATTGAAAATGTGTTCTCTACAGTGCTAGGATCAGTTGACCACAAGGCAAATAAGACCTTCAGGCCTAAGGGTGGCCTGGTGTGGTGAATGTTCTCTTTCTAAAGATTATACCTGGTACACCTGAGCACAGGCACCCTGGCAGCACTGCCCCCATTCCCATCTCCATGTTATGACTACAACTACTGACAACTGAAAGGGATTTGAAAAATAACATACCCATACATTAAAAATAACAGTGTACATTAGTGAAGAGTACAGTTCATTCTTGAATGGAAGAATTTATGTTTTGACTCATCAGTACCAAAGAGATGTTTGTGAGGGTAAGGTTTAATTTTAAGTACAAATTTGTGCAAATTTAATACACAAAAGTATATATTGGTACTTCTGAGTTATAACCCCAATACAATATATGGATGCCTACTGAAGAAAAACAATCTCTGGTGTATTTATTCTTTCTGTTACAGAAATAATTTTCAGTCTTTGCAAATTCATTCAGTCTTGGACAGATGCTACTCCTTTGTGGTTTATGTACACAATCCAGAAAATAAAATGTACTTGAAATATTTGTGCTTAATTTACAGAGTACAAAAACTTAATTAACATTTAAATTATCATTAGAAGGTACATTATAATAAAAATATATAATTAATTATTCATTGTAATTTTTACCTTTGTAATAAAATTTCTTATGGTGTGAATCTTGAAAACTTAGCCATGAAAAACATTTTAAATATGGGTATTGTCAGTTAAATTGCTTTGCTTTTGTATTTTTGATTGTAAACTGGTAGAGAACAGTGTTTTTTTCTATAAATAAATTACACATGAATAACTAGTTTGAAATTAAAGTGTTCTATTAAAAATAATATGCATTTGATTTTAAGTATCTGTCAAAACAGCCTAATAGAATTTTTTAAACCTATAATTAAAAAAATACAGAAAAATTCCTTTCATTTTCACTAATCTCTTTCTTCACAGAAAACAGTAAGAATTCAACTGCTTAATACCACAAAAAAGGCTTCAAAAACAAAATGCATCACATGTATTACATAATTTTTGGTGAATAAAGAGTGACTCTTCGAACTCTAGTGCCTGCCATTGCTTACTGTCTATTGAACTCAATTCATGCATACAAACATTTATTTTTTTGCATAGATTTAATCTCAGACAAACATAACTTGGTTGAATTGAACTCATCTAAACTCATCTATGAAATGTTTTTGTCTTTGATCAACCATTCCTCCATAGTTATGGCAAGCAGCATGTACAACCAGGCAATTATTTCAGTGTATCTACTTAATTTAAAAAGTCCTGTTTCTTTTTTATTTTCTGATCAGAACACAAAAAACATCCACAAAAATGCCACCAAATGCTTTAAAATGGTATAGTTACTTGAGCTTACAAGTGAAGATTACTGCAGTTTTATTAAATATTAATAAATCTTATTTATTAATCTGTGTGTTAAATGCATCTTCTGGATTTAGAACTGGATATGATCATAGATCAAATGTTAGTACTACATGTATTTGTTAGGCTCTACAAAATAATATTTCATTAAACATGCTGTCCTGAAACAGTAAATATAAACTTGGCTTCTTGTCTGCCACACTGATTTTGAGTAAACTTTGTCTGTTAGAGAGTATTGCTCATTTTAATGTGACAGCTATAAGCCTTACCATAATGAGGGACCAGCCTCATTATGCCAGACACAACAAAATATACTCTACAAATGATACTATGATAGAGTGTAATTTGACAGGGAAATACAAGGGCCTAAAGAGGTAAATAGGAAAAAGGTCATAGACAAGGTGATTAATATGAATACATTTGTAAAAATGAGAAGCCTCTGTACATCTTTCTCCTTTTATTGACTTAATCTTTCAAAGTCAACAGGATGCAATGAATGTGCAGAGCATAACTTGCATAGAAGCTCCCTGGAAAGACATATAGCAGCTGCTCAAGATTCCTAAGAGCTGAGCCTACTCAGCAGCCTTCTGCTCCAGAGACTGATGCAGCCAACACCCCAGGGTGCTGTGCAGCCCTGCAGAGGAGCCTCGACAGGCTGGAGTGATGGGCAGAGAGAAAGGTTCTGAAATTCAGCAAAGGCAAGTGCAGGGTCCTGTACCTGGGGAGGAGTGACCCCATGCACCAGCACAGGCTGGGGATTGAGCTGCTGGAAAGCAGCTGTCCAGGGAAGGGCCTGGGGGTTCTGGTGGACAACAAACTGTCCACGAGCCAGCAGTGTGCCCATGTGGATGAGAAGGCTGATGGTGTCCGGGGTGCATTGGGAAGGACAGTGCCAGCAGGCTGAGGGAGGT